>CM069445.1:17922021-18461563 GCA_035610835.1 Ophiura sarsii
CGGTAGTAGTTGTAGGAGCTGGTCCTTCAGGGCTAGATATTATGCTTGATCTAAGCACATTTGCAAGGAAGATCTATGTTAGTCACTGGAAGTCTACAATTCCAGGAGAGTTGCCTAGCAACATCACTCAAGTTCCTGCTATAAAGAGTATCCATGGCAACGCAGTCACATTTACCGATGAACAGATATTTGAGGTAGATCATATCATCTTATGCACAGGATATGAATATTCATTCCCATTTCTTGACACAGATTGTGGACTGACGGTAATAAACAACAGGATCTCTCCCCTGTACAAACACTTGATCCATGCAGACTATCACAGTCTCTCTTTCATCGGTCTTCCGTTTGGTACCGCTCCTTTCCCACAATTCAGCTGTCAAGCCCAGTTAGTCATATCGATCCTTGAAGGCACCTTCAAGCTTCCGAATAGAGGAGACATCGATGAGGATAATAAGAAAGACTTGCAAAAGCGTCTAGACATAGGTTGGCCCCATAGGTATGTCCACAAACTAAGTCATTTACAATGGGAGTACAATAATATGATTGCCCAATTAGCAGGTGTAAGACCTATCAAACCTGTAGTAGAAAATCTGTACAAAGAGGTAGCACATCATAGGCAAAATGATGTATGGCACTATAAGGGACTCAATTACAAGATTGTTGATGACCAAGCTTGGTGTCAGATTGAAGATCATTGAGGAGTGAGTTATAATGGTTAGGTTTTGCAGAATTTAAGGTTTTAGATATTCATTTTCCAGAACCAGTCATAATTATAATCAGAGCTGAGGGGCTCATTCGAAGTCGTGTCCTTGATCAGAACCGTTACAGCGAAACTATAGTAGAAAAGAGTTGTGGCTACGTCCGGCATGAGTACAAATATCAGGTAAAAGTTCCGCACAATAAGGTTGGATTATGCCTGCCTTAAGGCCTATTAAATAAACTGTTGAAACCCAACAGTAGTTAGAATTGTCATCAAAATCATATGTTTTGTAATGATGAAGATGGGCTTGTTATCAGTGCTGTTTTTGAATAGACAAAGTAAGAAACCCAACATTTTCGCGGGCATTTAATTTCGCGAATTTATGGTCCTCACAAAATTCATGAAATTAAATATCCCGTGAAATTAAATGGTTTACATGCAGTCATTTGATTTTGGAAAATGAACATCTACAATATTACGTAGAAGTTATTATTTTCACATTAACCTAAGAATTCTGCCAAACATAAACATGTTTGTAGCAACTTTTTGTTTAAAGGCATATGTGATCTTTTCCAGGGGGCGCCCTCTGTTCATGATTATGTTTAGAAAGTAGATTTTCTTGCAGATTTACATTTCTGATCATAAATCATGAATATATTCTGAGTTACAGAGCGATACGATTTCTAATTACTTCAAAATCATGTTTTAGAGTGAAAATAGAGTGAAAATACATTGTTCGCTATAACAATCTATTTTCAACCCTAAAAACCATGATTTTGAAGTAATTAGGAATCGTATCGCTCTGTAACTCAGAATATCTATATACTAATTTTCGGTCCCTCGCCTGATTAGATAGTTCAATAATAATGTTGCACTCGCGTCCCTCTTCAACTGAAAAAGCGTGGTAATTGCGCCTCTAATACACGAGCTAATTAGATAGTTCAATACCCGTTTTTCCCCGTTTTCAGACATGCGCAGAAAGGATCACATGTGAAAATCCAAAATGTTGAATTTATTTTACTCGGGTAGCTACTGTTCGGACACAAATTGTGGTTTTCGGAGTGAGTGATGACATATGGTCTTCACCCAAAATATTTTCTTCAGGGATATAGCTACATTTCTGTATATGCGGCTGTTTGTTATTCTTAAAGATCGCATAGTAACAAGCATTTATACGTCCGACAAATAAAAATATTTCACGACATTTTCTAAATGTAAACAAAAACTCTTACACAGATCTTAAAGTGACACTTTCACATTAGTAACATAGATGAATGCGACGTTTGCTAACGATAAAGAAACTGGCAGTACCATGTCAACCGTTTCTATGTTGTGCTGCGCGTCCGCGTTTAACATGGCGCACGCGGTTCGGCGCACACGTAATGACGCAGACAAAAAGTGTACGCGTTTGAAAAAGTGTACGCGTTTGTGGCGCAAACCGTGCACATTGTAACGGAGCAGAGTGAAAGCAGGCAGTCCGTACACTCTTAGAAAAAGGATGCTTCAGGCTTCAGGGGTTCTTGGCTGTCCCGTATGGAACCCTTTATATCACCTTAAAAGGTTCCAAAAAGAACCATTTTAAGGTTCAAAATAGGCAAATATGGGCAAACATTGGTCTTTCGAACCTCTAAAGGTTCTCTACAGAACCTTTTGGGGCCTTTAAAATCAAAGAACCTTTAAACCATTATACGGGACAGCCAAGAACCCCTCTGAAGCACCCTTTTTCTAATAGTGTACCCTAAAGCCACCTCCTCCGCACTTCCCTTACTTGATAATCTGGATATAAGGGCACATGGGGCATCTGGATAAACGGAACGTGTGGTACATTATCATGATTATTATAGAGTGTCTGGATTATTCAGGGCATCCGTGGTATCTGGATTACGGGGTTCACTATAAAACGAGTCTCAAATTACCTGGATATATACTATGCGCAGGTGGGCCACCTGTGATAACTGGATTTTAAGGGTGTACACTCAGGTAGTATCTCGGGAGGCTTTATAGAACACAGCAAACATGATAAAGGGACTACATATACTATACGTTAAGGCCCCACATGCCTATTGGAGGACTAATAATTTAATGTAAATAGGCCAAACAAAACCCGGATGGCACACATTGTGCTCAAGTACAAGCGTGAAATGGTACAAGTGATCTTGATGATAGACTCCGCCGACCATAAAACTAAACGACCGACTATAAAACTATAACGCTCAGAACGTAGGCCTACTGAATTACCTGGATACAGTATGTGCATATGAACAGTGGCGACACTTGCACGGGGAGACATTTAAAAGCTAATTTTAAGTAACTTTCAATTTTGACATTAAAATTCAACTTTCTATTATTTGGGGTACAAAATAGGTAAAGACATGCGCTGACAGGAGTATAACTGGGGGTATTAAGAACACGTTGATGGAGTAGGCCTACTCGGATTAAGATCTTGGGTATCTGTATTATTTAAGAGCACATTGGGCCTAGGCTCATGGTGTATTAAGGGCACCATGTTACTTACATTATATCAAGGGCACCTTAGTACCTGAATTATTTGAGGACATACTCTTGATTGATATTTATATAAACATTTATAACGCTTTGATATTACTGACCTCTGCCTATTGTGATATGACTTTTACTGTCCGCTATCTTCGCACCCGCGTTTAATTTACTTGACTATGATAAAGTAAGGGCACCTGGGTATCTCGAGATAACGGCACACTGCAGTGGGCCTACCTTGATTATGTGGTATCAAGTGCATTATTAAGGGCACCTGGGGTAACTGGATTAGGGGGTAGGGCTTAGGCCTATGGGGTCCCTGGATATAATGGGACAACGGGTACCTGCATTTCAGGTCTCATGGGAGGCCTACATAGGTAACTGGAAACACAAACGTAGGCCTACCTAGATTAAGGCAATGTATAACCTGGATTATCAAAAGCACCTGCGATATTCGGATTATTTAGGGCCCCGTCTGGATTATGTGTATAGGACATGTTCTTGATTATTGTATCAAATTTTCTTACGCTTTGTTTACTTATTCCCTGTGAAATCTTCTAGCGGGTCCAGCGCGAAGCGCTGGTGCCCGCTAGTATTTATAATTTATAATCAGAAATGGAAATCTGCAAGAAAATCTACTTTCTAGAAAAAGGATTATGGATAGAGGGCGCCCCTTGGAAAAGATCACATAATATGCCTTTAATTGACCCTTGTGCTTAAAACATATACATAGCCATTTTCTTATGTTCAGCATTATGACTTGGCTGCCAGTACCTGCACAGGTATTTTGTGCTTAGTACCTGTATGGGAATGTTACAGTTCCTTTGCTTTACAACCAAAGTAGCCTTAACGCTTTCCACGCGGCCATTACTTTTACCATACACAAAAACAGATTTTTCAGAAACCTTTCCCAGCTTTCAAAGTCTATCTCAAGGGTTACTGACCCAATACTAGTTATATTTTACAAGGTGATATCAAATATGATGATGAAATTCAATAATTTTGACATTTTTGAAACATTTTGTGAAATTTTGGAATGTCGTCTGCAACAGCCTGCTGCATGGAAAGTGTTAAAGTTGCAGAGTCACACTGGTACTGTTTGGTGGTACCTCATGGTACCATACTTTAAAAGTACCAATACGTGTAACAGTACCCATAATAGGTACTACATAATATGTAGCAGCGGAGTAACCATGTTACTGAGCTTAAGAAAATGCCCATGAACATGTGTGCTTTTAGTTTTATACAATTGGTAAGCATAAACAAATGATGTGCTGTAGTGATTAAAATTCCACTTTTAAAGTATCAGATAGTTTAAGATTGATACCAGAAATTATAATATATGTGATGAAAACCAAATCCAAGTACAACTCAGGAAGAGCTGATAATAAGCAAAGAAGTGCTATTTTAAACTATTTTTTAATATTTATTTAGTTATTTGTAAATTTTAGGAACATTTATTTATAAAAAAATTGAAATAGATGTCATAAATTTGAAATAAATTATTATAATTATGATCAAAATCATTCATTAGTCATTATTCATATATTAGTTATTCCTCTCTTGAGATTGATTCAGAAGAAGAGGATAGAAAATAAACTTTTGTTATATTTTATACCTATGCTGACAATGTCATATCCCCAATTAAAGGCATATTAGGCAATCTTTTCCATTGGACACCCTCTATCCTTGGTGGGGGTTTTTAAAGCAGAATTTCTTGCAGATTTACATTTCTGATCAAAAATCATGAAGATATTCTGAAGTTACAAGGTGATACGATTCCTAGTTACTTCAAAAGCATGGTTTTAGAGTGAATTTAGAGTGAAAATAAACTGTCCAGCTAGCAGGACAGTTTATTTTCACTCTTTAAACCATGATTTTGAAATAATTAGGAATCGTATCCAACTGTAACTCAGAATAGATTCATAATTTATGATCAGAAATGTAAATCTGCAAGAAAGTCTGCTTTCAAAACAAATTCAAGGATAGAGGGCGTCCCATGGAACAGATTGCATAATATGCCTTTAAGACTATTTGGACTGCACGTTTAACTGCTTATGATGAATATGGACCGATGGATGCACACTTAATACACCAATAGACTTACAATACACCACAGCAGGGACTCCTTTTGCATTATAGATCAAAGATATTGCATGAGTCACCACAGATGACGAACTGTAATTTCTTACTATATATATCATGCAATATAGGGAAAAGCACATTAAGAAGTAGACAATATTGATTAAATGTCCACATTCCAGACCACATCATGAGTTATGTCATAAAGTGACAGTTTCAAAACAAATCCAATTGTCTAGAACCTAGGCAGTTAATCACAATCACACATTTGATAGGTTTGTAGCCATCTCAATTCACCATAAAGTCTGCAGTCCATCAGAATTTAATTGATATTGTAAATTTACCTGTCGAACGTATCATTGTGATTAAGTGTCTCAGTAGGTCTGAGATTGTCTAGACTGTTTAAACCACATCATGAGTTATGTCATAAAAGTGACAGTTTCAAAACAAATCCAATTGTTTAGAACCTAGGCAGTTAATCACAATCACACATTTGATAGGTTGGTAACCATCTCAATTCACCATGAAGTCTGCAGTCCATCAGAATTTAATTGATATAACGGTAAATTTACCTGTCAAACGTATCATTGTGATTAAGTGTCTCAGTAGGTCTTGGATTGTCTAGACTGTTTAATTTATGATTGTTTTTTCAGTGTCTTCTCTAGCTAAACCAATAACTGCTCAGGAGAAATAATTGGTGTATTTCAACATGAAGTTTGGTTTAATTATAGCTCTAAGCATGATATATAAACTATACAAATATGCAGTAGTGGAAATACCCACATGACATTCCACCTGGGGGTTGACGATCATGTGTGTCGCAGCTCTATTAATAATATTTTATGTACTGATCATAACAGTAGTATAGCTTTATTCCGTAATAATAAGAACGATTAAAATCATGTCTTGGTCAGTTCACCACTCATTTGTCTAGTAATTGACTTATATGCTTTACAATGCAGATGTCCATGGTTCGATTCCCACTAGGACCACTTTTTCAACTGATTTCTTTCTTTTTGTAAACGTTGGGTTAGAACCGTCTATGGGAAATAATATTCTAAGTCCACAAAGTGTGTAGTTCCTAGTCAACCCCGGGTGAAAAGTCATGTGGGTACCATCGCTGCATATAAATATGAGCCTCACAATGTTAACCTATTTAGAACTGAATAATATCTAGTAATAGTATGGGTCTGTTGCTCTGAAAATCGTAAGTTAACTAACAGATGCAGGGGGAGAGGGAACATGTAATATGTTAGATAATCCTCTATCAAGACAACAACAAAACAACTTGTAACACAGAAACTTAATAGATGACAATGATTTTATATTTTATTAGTGATCATATATGCTTTCTCTATTACATATACTTCAGTGTCCAGCAGGCCCTCAACTTGTATAACATTTAGCAAAGAGATCATGCTATTATGAACATAATTGATGATTTATAACATTTACAAATTATCTTTCAACTTAAAGGTACATTATGTGATCTTTCCAGGGAACGCCCTCAACATCGAAATACAAATTGAAAGCAGATATTCTTGCAGATTTACATTTCTGATCATAAATCATGCATACATTCCAAGTTACAGGGCGATACGATTCTTAATTACTTCAAAATCATGGTTTTAGAGTGAAAATAAACTGTCGGTATCCCGACAGTTTATATTTTTCACTCTAAATTCACTCTAAAATCATGATTTTGAGGTAATTAGGAATCGTATCGCTCTGTAACTTGGAATGTATGTATGATTTAGAGAATAATAACTGCGTAACAACTGTTTTGTTCTCGGGTTTTGTTCTGGTCACTCGGAATTGTCCCTCGGGGGCTGCGCCCCTCGGGACAATTCCTCAGACCAGAACAAAAACCTCTGATTTTAAAACAAATTCACGAAAACAGTTGTTAAGCAGTCATTATTCTCATTCATTACTAAAAAAGATGCATATTTTATCCAAATCGTTGATTTGTACCGATATTAATATAATCTTGCTAATAATTAATTAGTTTTCTGTTTATTTTGTCCACCCCTTCTTAGTTATTGAAACAGTCCAAGTCGGGTCATCCCCTCATTAACATTTTTATCATTCAACCAATCAGAAATAAGCTTTAATCGTGTTTCCTCATAACTCATTGAATATTCAGTTTAGGGGCGTGAGGCGTTAATTTGATTGGTCGGTCAGTGAGCAAAACAATGGAACACTTTGGCGCAGTACTTTCGGGCAATTATTAGTAACCCGCGCTCGGCGTGCGCGTTCTCATCTAACGATTAATTTGATTGGAACGCACTTGGTACAATCAAGTACCATCAAGAATACGCAGCTATCGCGATTATTAATGAAGTAATAAATTATGATCGGATATGTAAATCTGCAAGAAAATCTACTTTCTAAAAAAAATCATGAATAGAGGGCGCTCTCTGGAAAAGATTACATAATATGCCTTTAAGTTTGTCCTCATATTCTCATACAACTTATTTAAATTGACCTTTGTGCCGAATATGATCAATGATTTATGAGTTTCAAAGGAGATGACGTTGGTCAAACTTGGAATCTACCATTATTACAAAACAATGCATATTTTCTGTCAGAAACGTCAGATTTTTAAAATTCAAAATTTCTAAGAAAGCGAAATATATGAAGAGCTGATTTGCAAAAGGGCTGACGTCCACTTTTTTCAAAAATGAGTACTGCAAATTAAGAGCGTTTACTTCTGGACAAACTAAAAGATAACTCAAAAGAAAAACGCAATTCTAAACACAAAAATAAACGCAAAACTAAACGTTTCTTGCATTTTGCACCTAATTGACTTCAAAGCACGCTCCAAGTGACTGAATATAATCACAGATGTTTCCACCATTGTTTGCACCATCTGTGATATAATGGGACAGTTATTGATTAGAGACTGAGTGGAAAACAGCTTAGTTGTTGGGCTCACATAGGTGTTTAGTATTGCGTTTACTTTTGAGTTTACTTATAGTTTGTCCAAAAGTAATGGCTCATAATTTGCAGTAGCAATGTGGGTAATTTGTTGAAAAAAACTTGCATCCCATAGTTATTCAATACAGAAGTCCGAGTTGTTATGCAAAAGGGCTTCCGTCCAAGAAAAATGTTTAGCAAAAGAGCTTACATCCATTTACACTGTCCTCTAATGCAAAATACTGCCCTCTATAATTCATTATCCAAAGACCACTATCGAATAAAAGGGAATTCTTGTTCCTGTTTTGTCCTCTCGCCAACTGACCACTTACTGTTAAATTTGGCGATAGTCATTTTTTCAGTCCAATTTTTGATTTGGTGAATGATTTTGTCCGTGAGGTAAACTGTTTGTGGGCATTTTATTGAAATCTTTAGCCAAAGGGCTAACATCCATTATTGAAAAATAAAGAACATAATAACAACAACAAATTAAGTGATTGATTTGAAAAACATACTGTATTTGATTGGTATACTGTGTACCTCTTTCATTATACACATAATATTTCAAAGCATCAATCACACTAGTCTCGAATACTTTTATGCTGTTTTCTCAAAATCACTAAAATGGATGTAAGCCCTTTTGCATATCAGCTCTTCATACATGTATGTAGATATTAAGCACTTTGACGAATAACAATGACATTCATCATTTCAAAATAAATGCACGTTCCTGGTATAAATCATCCTGCACGGTACGTATCATAATGGTGTTATCATTTCTATTATTGTGCAGATTATGATGATCTTTAATATATTTGTCTTTAAAATAAGTCATGTTACTTATAATAATAAACTTATCATACTTACAATCATGTTATATACACCTGGAAACAAGTATCGCACCGCTGGTTGAAAAGTGCAAATGTGGCCTCGAATTTTGCCACCATGGTGTGATATTAAGGATCATTTGTTTGCGTAAGCTGTCCAGCAAAATGTTATGCAATAAAAGGGCCACATTTGAGTTTGTGACGTAATCGATGTAATGTTTTTCAAGGCCAAGGGGAAAATGCATGAAACAAGTTTGGGTATAACGCGATATTGAGACGCCCGATGATTAATCTCTATAGTTGTAATCCTTGGTAACACATTCAAGTCTTCCAAGGTCAAAGGTCATCTGGGGTCAAATTTCAAAAGTTGCCCGATTGTCCTCAAACATGAAAAAACTCCCTTTTTCGTAAACCCAACGGTTATGGGGTCAAAGGTCAAAATAGGTCAAATTTTAAATAAGTTCAAATGACAAAAGCAGTATTGCGGAAGTGTTGGCCTAGGTCAAATAAACAACAACAAAATCAACGGTGACCTCTTCGTATATGCTGAATTTATGACCATCAAAAAAAAATGGCACGTTTGGACTCATTCACTGTATTGTAGCCTATAACGTCTAAGTGGAACATATCTTGCGCCAAATACAGAACTAATATAATGACTATTTTAAGTTTTTAAAGTCTATTCAATATCGCATTATACCCAAACTTGTTTCATGCATGCTTTTGGACAAAAACATGCATTTCCCCTTGGCCTTGAAAAACATTACATCGATTACGTCACACACTAAAATGTGGCCCTTTTATTGCATAACATTTTGTTGGACAGCTTACGCAAACAAATGATCCTTAATATCACACCGTGGTGGCGAAATTCGAGGCCACATTTGCACTTTTCAACAAAAAAACAGTGGCGATACTTTTTTCCATGTGTATTAACACATAATGCATATCATATTTCACTACAATGCACTCCACTTTATGCTATTTCTGTTTATATCATATACTATTAAAACAAAGACATCTTTATGAGACCTATGTGTGTATCACTTTTCTATGATTAACGAATGAACGATACAAATAAGTTAAACAAGCAAAAGAAACAATTATTAAAGAGTGATTAGATAGTAAACAGTAGTCTGTGTGTCGATTGATTTAATATTTTAGTGTTGAATTTGGGTAAAGGTGATTTCGGCCTTGGATCTGGGATTTGTAACAATAATGACTTATGTTTATAAATTCCAAATGGTTTATCTTATATTTCGCTCTGCATCGCATTGAGCACTCTGCAAGAAGATTACTTCTCTACCAGTATGTTTATTATTGTGTTGAAAATGCGAATTTTGAAATGTCACCGACTTTTTTTAAAGGAAGGGTCCCGCAAGCACAACATTGAGCATTATTTGTTAGAAAAATAATTATCGAGCCGAAATTACGTAATTATATAGAACAAAACACCATACTAGTCACACAAATGAATAAAAACTGCCATCACTCAACATGCAATTTTTAAAATTCGCGGCGATCAAAAGTCGCGGTGTCGATGACGTCACGGGTATCGGTGCTAAAATTTGCGCATGTGCATTGTATAACTATGACATCATCGACACTGGGACTTTCGATCGCCGCGAATTTTAAAAAGTGCATGTTGAGAGATTGCGGTTTTTATTTGTTTTTGTCATAAGTGTGGTGTTTTGTTCTATATAATTACAAAAGTTGGGCTTGATAGTTATTTTTCTAACATATAATGCACACTTTTATGCTTGCGGGACACTTCCTTTAAGTAGTGCTAAATCATAGCTTATCTTTGTTGTTTTGTGGCAAATGTAGTACCAAATTGTGCCCAGCAGATTCATCAAAATGTCTATTTAGCCTGTGTTTTTTTTAATGATTGGAAGTCACTCTATAGGACATAAACAAAGTGTATGTCTTTCTTTTGTTTGAGCTCTTTACTCCAATAAATTGCATTGAATTATGGTATATTTTTTACGGCGGCGGCATCTACGGCAAGGTATCGGCACATTCACTATTTAGACATTTTTCAACATTATCTCTACCTATTTTTATAGTAATACACGTGTCACGCGTGCCAATATCAACCTACTCCAATGTTAAATATACGGTCCGCTACATTATACCAACACAATTAAATAAACGCAACTACGTTATAACATTTTATCAACCAACTCCAATGTATGCAGTTACTTCATTACATTTTATCAAACATCTCCAATAAATGCAACTATTTTATTACATTTTATCAACCAACTCCAATAATAAGCAATCACGTTATATATATTAACAACCTAAATTTGTTAACCACAGGCTGAAAAAAGTAGGCAATACGGAAAGCTCCTTGCAGGGAAATTTGAGCATTTGGAGGGAAATGTTACTCTTTCATTAAGAAATGCATTCAGTTTTTGAGGGAAATTTGGAATCGCTTGCCGGAAAAAAAAACATTTTTCAGGCCATGTTTGTAAACAACCTATAAACTCCAACATATGCAGTTACGTCCTTACATTTTATCAACCTACTCCAATAAATGCAATTATGTTATAACATTTTATCAACCAACTCCAAATATCTGTCCAATACACTCCTCCAATCGCGCCTTTCTAAACTTCAACATCGACGCAATCATGACAATGGTCAACTTCTTTTCTCCGTGTCTGTCTGCTAGGTTATGGAACTATTACCTATTTATGTGAAGAGCTCTGAGACTCTAAATCACTTCAAGAAATCTTTAACCCTAACCCGACCATATACCCCCAAAATGCCACGACTGGTCACGTTGGTACCACCCGGCGTGGAAGTTTTTTGATGAAAAAATAGCCTTGACAGCCGTGGTGTAGTGGGGAATTCTTCGCCTCTGGTGCGAGAGGTCCCTGGATCAAATATCGGGGGGATATTTTGGTCTATTTTCCACGTTGAAGAAAAAAATCTGAAAAAGTGGGGGTAGAGTTAGGGTTAAAGACTCTTGTTCACAATGGCTTTTTCTAATATTTGTTCTTGATTGTATTAATCTATATTTTATCTATGTTTTTGTTTTGCTGTTTTTATGTTTATTGGCTTAAGGATCTCGATGTTAGGCGCTTTATAAATATTGTTTTATTATTATTATCATGCAATCATGTTATATTAACAATCTACTACAATACATGCTCAACCTATTACAATATATGAAATTACTTCATTAAATTATATCAACTACTCCAACGTATGCAGTTACTTCCTTACAATATATCAACAAAATCAAATAAATGCAATTACTTTATTAACTCCAATAATATGCAATCACGTTATAGTTTAACAAACTACTATAATACATGCAATTACTTTATTAAAATGTATCAACCTATCCTATACCAATATATGAAATTACTTCATTATATTATATCGACCTATTCCAATGTATTGAATTATTTTACATTTGATTAACCTACTCCAATATATATATGCAATTACTTCATTACATTATATCAACCCATTCCAATATATTGAATTATTTCATATTTTTTATCGACCTACTTCAATGTACGCAGTTACTTCCTTACATTATATCAACTAAATAGAATAAATGCAATTATTATTACATTTTATCAACTAAATAGAATAAATGCAATTATTATTACATTTTATCAACCAACTCCACTATGCAATCACGTTATATTTTAATAACCTACAACAAATAATACATGCAATTACTTTATTAAAGTTTATCAACCTATTCCAATATATGAAATTACTTCATTACATTATATCAACTACTCAAATGTATTGAATTATTATATATATTATAAGCCTACTCCAATGTATGCAGTTTATTACCTTTTATAGTGCATTATATCAACAATATCAAATAAATGCATTTTTTTAATCAAATAAATGCAATTACTTCATAACAATATATCAACTATTCCAATATATTGAATTATTATATATTTTATAAACCTACTCCAATGTGTACAGTTTAACACCTTATAATGCATTATATTAACAATATCAAATGAATGCAACTACTTTATTTCATTATATCAACCTATTCACATATATTGAATTATTTTATTTTATAAGCCTACTCCAATGTATGCAGTTACTTCCATACATTATATCAACCAACTCCAATAAATGCAATTACTTCATTACATGTATCAACCAACTCGAATAATATGCAATCACGTTATAACTTAACAATGCAATTACTTTATTAAAGTTTATCAACCTACTCCAATATATGAAACCACTTCATTACATTATATCAACCTATTCCAATGTATTGAATTATTTTATATATTATAAGCCTACTCCAATGTATGCAGACACTTCCTTACATTATATCAACCAACTCCAATAAATGCAATTACTTTATTACATTTGACCAACTCCAATAATATGCAATCGCGTTTTAACAAACTACTACAATACATGCAAGTATACTTTATTAAAGTTTATCAACCTATACCAATATATGAAATTACTTTATTACATTATAATTATCAACCTATTCCAATATATTGAATTATACTTACTCCAATGTATGCAGTTACTTCCTTATATTACATCAACAAAAAAACAAAAAAATGCAATTACGTAACTACATTTTATCAACCAACTCCAATGTATGCATTTCTAAATAACACCTGTAGGTAGGTGGGTAGATGTCATTGATCACTATAAGGACATTATGGGGTATCTGGATTATTTAAGGGGGATGTGCACCTTCGTATAGCCTTCTTCATTATTCATTTAATCTATATAAAAGTATACATTTGTTTGCAGGAAAGGGTTCAATGAATCCAACTATGATCATGAAATTGACCATTTTGGAGAAAATTATAAAAAACACGTTTTTTGACCCATTTTAGGTTCTGCAAAGATAACTCAAAATTAATTTGGTCAAATTTTGTCATACTAGTTTTATTATATTCCTCATACAATTCCCTAGGAATCTTTTGTTGTTGTTGAAAATCTTTATTATTTTTTGAATTATAGACCAAAAGGTGCTAAAAAACGTGATTTGTTTACCTCCAAAATCGTAAAAATCACAATTGTTGGTAAAAAAATCACATTTTTTGGCACTTTTTGGTCGATAATTCAAAAAATAATAAAGATTTTCAACAACAACAAAAAACTATTCCTATGGAATTATATGAGTAATATAATAAAACTAGTATGACAATATTTGACAAAATATATTTTGAGTTATCTTTTCCAAACCTAAAATGGGTCATAAAATGTGTTTTTTAATAATTTTCTCCAAAATGGTCAATTTCATGATCATGGTTAGATTAATTGAACCCTTTTCTGCAAAAAAAATGAGAGTAATTCTGTTATACCCTTCACAGAGGTGTTCATAGTGCATGATTTTTTAAGAACGACGCATACTACCGATGTTGGTGTGTAGGGTATAACAGAATTATGCCAAAAAATGTATACTTTTATAGATTAAATGAATAATGAAGAAGTTACGGCAGTTTTACGGAGGCTGTACCTGAAGGTGCACAGCCCCCTTAAGTAAATGGGTGGTACCTGAATAATCAAGGGCACTAAGGGTACATGGAGTACCTGGATTATTAAGGTCACATTGGGTCCCTTGTTTTTTCATTTAATTAAAGATGGTACAATTTGTTTTGTTTATACTTTCTAAATAACACCTATACACCCTTAAAAAAATGGTTCTAAAGTTGTCCTGCCAGGAGAACCCTTAAATGTTCTATAAAGAACCAACATAGTTCCCCAAACATGATACAGAACCATTTATGGTTGATACAGAACCATTTATGGTTCTATGAAGAACCATTTATGGTTCTATGAAGAACCTTTTGGGGTTCTTCAATTTTCGAGAACCTTTTTTGAAGGTTCTATGACGGTTCTATAAAGAACCTCTCTCTTGAACCTTCAAAAACGGTTCTTGAAAATTGAAGAACCAAACAAGGTTCTTCATAGAACCAAAAATGGTTCTGTATCAACCAAAAATGGTTCTGTATCACGTTTGGGGAACTGTTTTTGGTTCTTTAAAGAACCTTTAAGGGTTCTCCTGGCAGGAAAAAAGGGTTCTTTAATTTCTTAGAGTGTAGGTGGGTAGATGTCATTGATCAATATAAGGACATATGGAGTATCTGGATTATTTAAGTATATGGGTGGTACCTGAATTATCAAGGGCACTAAGGGTACATGGAGTACCTGGATTAATAAGGTCACATTGGTTCCCTTGTTTTTCATTTAATTAAAGATGGTACATTTTGTTTGTTTGCACCATGAATTCTTTCATGCGTATTATACATATTTGCCGGCTGAGTGCGTTACTGAGTCATATCAAATTGTACCGTTATAGTAAAATTTGCTATAGAAATCACAGATAGTACCATCTGTGTATAAATAGTATATGTATGTTGTAATATCAATGTTATATTAATAATATTATACATATAGCTTACACTCTACTGGGAAAATCACCTTTTAAATTTAAATGTATATCAAATTGTTTTCAAATTAACGAATTTGCTAAAGTGTGCTGTACATGTAGTGTCATTAGGCATTAGGCTAAGTTCGGACGCTGTCACTTTTTATGCAGTCGACATTTTTGTTGAACATGTTGATTTTTCTTGTACAGTTTTTTTCTTACGATACTTTGAGATAACTTCCGCAAGGTATACAGATATGGATTAATTGCTGAATTCAATGGTAATACGAAGGTAACGGACCAAGCAAATACGGATGGGGGTAGTGTAATTACTCTTGTTTGAACCAAAATTCCGAGAATGACCAATGGCGACCAGCATGCAAAGTCAGTTAGCACTATGGCGCTGACTGTAGTGGTGAGTTTGATTTGTTTTTTCATATCAGGAGTGCGTTCCACTTTTTTTGATGAATTTCTGACCGCCCTAAATATCTCTATATAACACATCAGTATCATAAGGAAACATAGGCAATTGAGGCCTAGGAAAAGTGCTGTTGAATAGTACAATCCATTAACATTACCCGAGAATTTAGTGGTCTGTATATACAGTATATTCCTGATATTAAGGTCAATTTCCATGGACGATGTAACAGTGTATGTTTTAGTTAATGCTAAGGGCAAACCAACACACACGTGTGAGTTATCGTAAAATTTGAAATCTATTCCACTTAAAACAGATGGAACAACGCCCAATGCTATTGAACAAATCCATATCAGTATAGCAGCCACAAGCGTTGACTGTTTACCCATTTTGCGATCAGAGTAAGGAAACCTTATATTGATAAACCTATCGATGCTAATAGCGTGACAAAGAATACAGAGGCCTGGCTTGAGGCTATCGATATACTTCCAGATATTCTACAGATAATGCCAGATCTCCAGGTTTCAGATTGCATTGGAAAGTCTTCCTTATAATAGATATCAGCACATCCAATTATTATCATATACACACCCATAAGTGAATCAGACATGGCCAGATTGATTAACAGTATATCCTGTACCTTATATTTCTTAGTATTTCGCTTTCTCCAAATCAATACATATATGTTACCGCAAAGTGCATTTATACCGATAATCCACATCATGGTAGCCAATACCCTGTCTGATAATAGCCTCTCACATGTGAGATATGGTGATCGTGTATCTTCCGCGCTACATACTTCAACATCATCAGGTTTGTAGCACTCACATATCTCGTGTTGACTCACAATCAATTTTAATTTATCAGATAACGCAGAGAAAGTATTGTGGTTTATACCTTTCAGTGGGTTACCTTTAACCTCAAGGATATGCAAGTTAGTCAATAGTTTGATATATGGAAGTATTGTCAATTTATTATTAGACAAGCGTATGTAATAAATAGCCTTTGTGTCTTTGAATATGTCAAAATCAATATGGGTAAGCCTATTATTTTGTAAATGTAAATTTGCAAGATTGAATAACCCTAGTAATGTATTTCTTCCTAACCATTCTATTTGGTTATTATTTAATTCGAGTTCTTCAAGTCTACTTGACCCATTAAATAAACCCTCAGGAAATGTTGTCAACATATTATCATTAATTAAAAGTTGATTTAGATTATCCAAGTTATTGAACAAATGAGAATCAAGTTTGGTAAGTCGATTGTTATCCATGAACAGCACTTTCAATTGTGCTAACCCTTTAAGTAACCCTTCTGGTAATGCAATTAAAGAATTGTTTTGAATATCTAGGTATTTTAAGTTCAACAACCCGTGCAGTACAGTTTCATTCAATGTGACAAATCGGTTGCTATTCAGGCTCAGCATTTTTAAGTTTGTTATTCTCGAAAACAGTCCATCTGGCAGACTCATCAATTGATTATCTCCCAGTCTCAAATTGGTTAGCATTTCTAAATCTTGAAACAAGCCTACTTCCACGGTACCCATTTGGTTTCCGTCTAGAAGCAGTTCCGTAAGAGTGGGTAACCCTCTGAATATATTCACATTTAGAGTAGTCAAGAAATTTCCATTTAAATACAGAACTTGCAATGCTTTCAAACCTTTAAATGAGGTATCTACATTGAGGGTGGTTAAGTAATTGTTTTCTAACACTAGCCTTTGCAAACCGTTGAAACTTTGAAATGGATTATCTTCAAGGCTTATGATATTATTTTTGCTAAGATCTATCATCGATATACTTCTTGGGTATTCATTCATTGTATCTTGATGAGTAAGGTGACTACTATCAAAACATACAAATTTTACATGTCTGTGGCCTAGCGTCGCGTTGCAATTTGATCGAAATTCTAATTTACAGGTATGGAAAAAGAGATAAAATGAGTTACAGGTAAATTTGTCATTATATCCCTTAACGTTATTACAATCTGGTGTCTGATTTACTTTTGGGCTAGGCAAATGATTACCATTACATTCTGGACACGTAGGTCGCTGTGGATCTAATGCTAGTACCCCATCAATTAATATACTGACATTACCTTGGAGACTCAGTCGAACACTTTCCTGGCGAAGTACGGCATCACAAGCTCCATCTTGTACATTGAAAACTACAAACTTATTTTGACAGAAAGTCAATTCCCCTTGTCTTTCAATATGGAGGAACACTGATGGGTCATTAGTGACAAACTCTGGTATTTCTAGGCGCGTGTTAAAGCCTGTAGAGGCGTTTACAAGGATACTGCAGGTCTGGTGTGCACTTCCGCGTAAGACGATCGCTCCTAGACTGGTGTTTCTTTCTTCAATGTGACATGGTTGAGTTTCGTCACCAGCAGTATCCCACAGAGGCTTCACAGAAATCTTGGCTGCGGGTACCGAATTGTTCAGAGCCACGGTATTACAAAGAACAACTGCTAGTACTAGTATGATGACGCGGGACATTTGTAGAATTCTGAAAGTGTTACGGGCCATGATCATGATGACCTGTGTCTTCGATAATTTATTTGCTTTCTTCTTAATAATATTGTCTATTAATATATAATGTTCTCTTCCCAATTAGGCCTAACTCAAAGTCCTTAACTTTTAATACATAATAATATAAAATGCCAGATGAAGTATGGCCACGTTTGTGTCTCCGCGAATATATATATATTTAGTCTGCAATCAGTGCTGGTCACATGTACGATGAAGTTGTAGTACGGTCCCGCGATAGTTTAACGATTTGCGATACATCAGTGCGGTTATTGTCTACCGATATACGATTAATTAGGCTCTACGCATTAGTGTCTACCGATTTACGATAAACGATATGCTCTATCGTCATTAGTGTCCCCGATATACGATAAATTACGCTCTACCGTGATTAGTGTCCGCTCCCCGATGATGTATCATGCTCTACCGAGATTATTGTGAACCTGATTACAAGATAACCATGCCGACCGCGATTGGTGTCTACGTCTTTATATCATCCGATCTGTGTCACCACTTACGATGATAACACAACAGGTAATAACGATGTACGACGACGAATAATGTTGTACTTTCACGGGACTTCCACGATTAATTTCACCATAAACATGTGATGAAATATCCCGGGGAAATATATGTACCAGAAGACAACGATCCTCTGAATATGCGATGTATATACTATATCGACAATTGTTACCAGGATCTGCGATAAGGAAGTATCCAGCGTGCGCACTATTGCGATAGAGTCTTCAATGTGCGATGATGAATGAGGTGTGAACCAGTATACTAATTAACTCAACGCTGCAGTGATTACTTGACTTACGACGATTAAAAAGTACGTATTGCGTAATTATTGTTCATTTGTCAGGAAGGATTCCATGAATTGCATGTGTACTACCGACTAACGCAACTTTAAACCCGAAATATGCGACGAAGTATACGTAAGTAGAATTGTCAACGGTACGTGAGGAAGTTAGTACTTCTGCGAAAAGTGTCGCCACGATATACGACGACGAAATACGATTGTGTCCTCCATATTTCGCTTTTGTCTACTGTGCCCGTGTTTTCTGCTTTGTGAAAACATAATCAGCTTACATTTCCGCAGAATATGGAACTTCGCAAAATGTGTTGATTTATTAGCAGTTGTGTCCAAAAAGTAGATGAGGCGATTTCAACACCCCTCTAATCTGAGCAAAACAGTTATAATAGTTTTCTTGGTGCCAAATTAGCACGAATTAGCAAGAAGAAATCGCTCTGATAATGAGAGGTTCATATAAAAAATACTCGCCGCCTTCGAATCGCGAATATAAACACAAAAATATCTCGATACAACATCAGGTGTTCAGAACCAGTTTGAATAATTAGTTAGCTTTAGTTCATTCACTGATGCTAGTCGCTGTCCCACCTGCTATGCCTGAACTTGAATACACCAACAGCAAATGACAGTATTATGTTTAAAAATACATTGTATCAATCAAACCAGTAACGTTTCATGTGTGCATGTTGTGAAGATAAACCGGTGCCATATACATTTGAGTGATGGAAAATCAACTTGATTTGTTCGCGATATGATATGAATATCTGGGCACAGCACGGACGTAGTATCACCCGAAGAGATTCACTGCTCGTATGATTATCATGATGCAAAATATATATAGATATGTAAAGAAATAGGTATTTACAGTCACACGAAATGCACACATATATGTATTGTTTCAAAGACAAAATAGAGAACGTGATTCTAGCTATACCTTAGCGATTACCTGGGCGTGGCAGTTCGCCAATGACGTACTGACCAATCAGTGATTGGTATAATGTCGGTTATCCATCTCGTAGAAGTTAGCAGTGATTCAACCCTGGGGATTCAACACCACCATTCTGTCGTTTTGTGAGTCTGGTCATCTGTGACATCCATATAACCCAAGGGGAGGAGGGGGAGCGCACTCAACTTGGTAGGGGTGTGTTGCCCAGGGTCACAAAATGGGGGCTTCGAAACTGAACTGAGATAATTGTATGACAACAAATAGGGTCTTAAGAACGGATTGTTTTGAAAAAATAGGACTCTTAAGAACTGGGTATTTCTTCAAATTTGATCAGTAAGAACGCACATTTTTGAAAAATTGAGGCTTTGGAATGAATTTATTTTAAATTTGCAATAAAATGGGCCATGTGTGGTCTTAAGAGCTGTTGCAGGCTAAAAAGAGGGTCTTAAGAGCTAGCAGAAGAGGGTGAAAAGGGTCTTCGGAGACCTATACCCCTTTCCAATGTGAGTGCCTCCCCTCCCCCCCCCCCCCCCCCCCCCCCTTCGGATAATGATAATGTAGAACATATATAGTAGTAATTTACCATTACCAGCATCTCCTGGAAACACATACCATATCCGATACCCATTATTTACAAAACACAACATTTTGTATTCATTGGACCATGAAGTTGTTTGAAGTTGTTTGGAGTTGTTTGAAGTTGTTTGAAGTTGTTTGTTTAAAAACATTTAAACCGGAAGTAGCGATATCACCCGATTTATCGCATAAAATTCGCATTAGGGTGTTTGGGAACAAGTATGTATATAGTCAACGCGATAATTTTATAGTGGATAATAGTGGTTATGCCACTACCTGCATCTCCCGGAAACACATATCTGATAACCTGATTGAGTATCCATTGGATCATGAAGTTGTTTGAAAAAATATTGACATTTGAAGTAGCGGTATCACCAGAATTATCGCATCAAATTGTCTTCAGGGGAAAAGTTTTGGAATAAGTATGTCGACGCGATAATGTTATTGTGGATCATAGTGATAACTTGCCACTACCTGCATCTCCCGGAAACACATATCCGATTACCATTGCGTACCCATTGGATCATGAAGTTGTTTGTTTAATAATATTGAAATCGGATGTACGTGGCGGTATCATCAGGTTCATCACATCAGATAAGCTAGCTTCCGCGGAAGTTTGAAAACAAGAAATTAGTCGACGTGATCTATACTGGGTATCATGTAATCACTGTATATGTATATCTTCTAGACATACGCTTGAACCTCTCTCCTCGCGCCATTTTTAGCGTAATCAAGTGATGACCGGTAACTTTTAGTGTTAAAATAACCAGTTTTTGACACATTATTTTCAATGTTTAATTATACAAGCGTAACAAGATTGCTTCAGGAACATTTTCAGGACCATTTCAGTGTTAAAATAACCACGCGCGAATTAGTTGGAATGTTTTATTATTCAAGGTTAACAAGATGGTTTCAGGAACGATTTTTTTTTTTTAGCCTTACTTTTTACAATAGCCATTTTTTTAATATTTTGTTATTCAATTTGAACAAGATGGCTTCAGACACGTTTAATGGACCTTTTTATTGTTAAAATATAATTTTTTTGCGCACTACGCGCGTATTAGTTTAACTGATTAATAATAGTTATTCAAGCTTAACAAGATAGTTTCAGGAACGTGTTTCTAAACCTTAATTTTTACAATAGCCAATTTTTTCGCGCTGCGCAGGAATTATTTTTTGTTTTGTGTTATTCAATTTCAACAAGATGGCTTCATAAACGTTTCTGAACCTTTTTACTGCTGCACTATCAGTGGCGTATCCAGGGGTGGCCCATCAGGCCATTTGTGTGTGTGCGGTTCGCGCGTATTAGTATAAGCTTGTATACCGGTATGTCGATAGAGTGATTTTCACCCGGGGGTACTCACGTATTGGTCATACGGGTATGTGCGGCGGCCAAGACCCCCTTTTCACGGCCTGTCAGCCGCTCATAAAGCATCTCATTTCACTGATAAGTCGTTCCACGAGCTATACAATCCAAACTCTCCCGTTCGGGCGTTGTCATCCCCGTTCATTAGCCTGGAAATCCCGTGTTCTCTAAGCATATCGTTTTCGAGTCAAGAACCCCATTTCAAAGATGCCATCAGTTCCATAAGACCCCCCCTCCCCCATTCAGGTTGTGTCAGTTCGGTAAGCCATTGTTTTCAGACTGCCCAGTCACACACCCTATCCTCTTCAAAATCCCCCCCCCCCCCCCCCCCGGATGTTCAATTCTTGTTTGACCAAACTGGCTTGATAGACATTTGGATGAATCTTTTTGATACAATTTGGTACAAAATTTGCAACTTGTTGGCACAATTTAGTACCAAATTTGCCACAAAAAACAAAGATATGCCATGACAGCACCATTAACGAAAATTCGTGACTTTTCCAAATACGCATATTACATAGTATTCAACACACTATACGCGGGAGAAAAGACCGAAGGTTACCAATCACATTATCCTGTTTTTGTCACTTATTTAGGGAGCAGTTCCATTTGTACGCGATAAAAATTGCGAGAATGTTCCGGGCCCCGATGAGTTTTTTATCGCGAACAGTTGCGCGAACAGTTGCGCGAACAGTTGCGAGAAGCAAAGGATTATTTATCGATAGCGTATTACCGCTTGTTTAAATATAACAAAAGATAAGTGGTCGGTATGTAAATAGAGCTTCGGGCTATTTATCTGATTTATTCTAGTGTAAGGTACAAATTCAGCATTTCATGTTTTTAGAGATAATGTTATTGATTATGGATGTTTAACGTAAATTGTATTATCCTCGTGTATTTGCTAAACAATGTCCCGCTCTATTTGCTAAACATACCCCATGGTATGGCAGAGGCCTCGTATCGGGGCCTGATGACTATTTTATCGCGAATCAACTTGAAAAACATCGGGTCCAAAACATATCAGGCCCCGATACAGTCGCGATAAATTTATCGCGTATAAATGGAACTGCTCCCTTATTGATCACTGAACATTTCCCCCTTGCTATTTCAAACTGTCGTGCGTATCCAGGATTGTTTTGATGGGGTGGTGTTGTGTATCCTTTTGAGCGAAGCGAGTGGAGCGACCAGCGGGTGGGGTCCAAGGGCTTCGCTCATGGGTTTTCGGCATTTTAAGGCAAAGATTCAGCATTCTGAAGCAGTCATTTGGGCTAGCATTTTCTCATATGCTTAATAACTAACTAAAACAATGATTCCTGCATAGGATTACTATTAGGTAACAGGAGTAAATCCAAACACAAAGTGTGCCCATTCAAATTCTTACTTTAACAACGTCCACACCAAGTGATGGGGTCCAGGGGTCCGTCTTAGGGCCCTGGAAACTCCTGATGGGTTTAATTTAAGGCATTTTGAGGCAAAGATTCAGCATTGTGAAGCAAGAAGATTTAGGGTGGTTCGATACCCATTCTAATGTTGAAACCTGTAGAAAAATGCGCGCGAAACGCGCAATATTAATGTTCAGCTTATGAACTAAAATGGTCCAGAAGCCTACTTAATTTTGTTGAGGTTTTTATTATAATAATACAGGGTGCATGTCGAGTGCTTGGAGCACAGATGTCTTGAGTGCATTTTGTTCATTTTGAGATAAACGTGTTTGAAAACTAGAAACTCCGTGTCGGGCAATGGGGAATTTGAAGTTGCCATCCAATTTTCACCACCAAAAGATACATTTGCACTTAGCTTATGTGTGCTCTAATTCGAGAATGTCAAAGTATTTTCACATTATGCAAAATCTCAAATTCATCAAAATGCACTTAAGGGGGCTGTCAAGTGTCGTTGTATGAATTTGTCAAGCACTGTAACTTTTTTTATCCCAAAATTCACTTTTTTAGTACTTTTTGGTCAATAATTTCAGAACTAAAAATTTTAAAGGCAAAAAAAAAACGTGTCCTAGATAATTGAATTAAGATGCTTTCTGTAAAATTTTAGAATTTTGTACCTAAAAATTATTTTGTTAGGTTGTTTGTAAAATTTAGGCAAAAAAGAGGTATTTTTGGGCAAAAATATAAATATCACGATTTTTGATACGAAAAATGGATTCCCCGACTCATTTCATTCAAAAAAGTGTATACTTTTATGTACAACACATAAATAGTTTGAAAGTTACAGTGCTTGAGAAATTCATACAACGACACTTGACAGCCCCCTTAAGACATCTGCGCTCCAAGCACTCGATGTGGTCAACATTTTGTAACATATTTGCAACTTTTTAACACAATTGGATGTGAGACTTAAATTTAGGTATTTTAGTCCCAGATTCGATGTCACGCATTTAAAGCGGCGTGTGGAATACAAATGCATACACAACAATGACAGATAAACAGTATCGTCTTGAGTGCAGATGACAATCTTGATTTGCTTCAGATACAGATACAACCTGTTAATTGTTGTTGAACACGACGTATGCACGCACCAGGTGTAACACAAAATCCTTAATGGATTTCAAACCCAGAATAGAGTCCATCGAAAGAATAATCGTTTGGTATCTAGGTTACCAGTGTCGTAGCTAGGTTTTTCACACCGGGGGGAGTGGGTGGGGGAAATACTAGAAAGTCAACTTTTGAAAATTGCCGCCGGGTCAGAAAGAAAAGTCAGGGGGAGGGGGGGGGGGGGGGGGGGTGACGTGGTCCCTGGGGGGACGTGGTGACCCCCAAACTGGCGCAAAAAAAAACGTGCATTAAAATACCGACTGTGCCAATCTCAATTTATAGCGCCAATTTCGACCGACCACGACTCTGATATTGGGGTGTCGCCCCCGACCACACCTCTGTCTCTACCGTCCACTGTAGGTTACACGTGCATAGCAGGTTTTTTTAGGAGTAAGTGGCAACTCCACTTATTCTACCGTTCTTGTTGTTAAGTTTATGGCTTACCCTTGCGAGATAGGGTAAACTGTGGTTGAAATATATAGTTGCTGAAGACATAATATTGTGTTTGAAAATCATATTTTATTCAAACATATTATGCAGCATAACTGTACCAAGGTAGAACACAGGAAATGGCAATCACTTCACTTTAATCCATCCCTCTCCCACTCACCCCTCTCGAACGGACAATAATAATAAATCATTAATGATTCTTCATTTAATTCAATTTTAATTTGAATCAACATTTAGTATTATTATTGTTTTTATTGATAATGTTTAATTACACTTTTACACACAATAAATGATGATTCTAATAAAAGAGCTCTCTTCACATAAAAAGTGACCAAAGCTGAATTTGAACTTGCCCGAGTAGATTTGCCATAGTCATGATAATTTGTTAACGAAAGCTCCAAAATGGATAGAAAAAAATTCTTATGGCACATTAAAGCTTGCTGAACATGTTTTTAGTCATTCGTGAACAATTTTTACTTTTTTCATGGCCACTTTTTTGACACACCCTTTTTACATGCGGCTATTGGTTTTTCAGAAACTGAACCAATATTAGGCATGCGTGTACTTATGTTAATGCATTTCTCATGGTGATTCCAAATATGGTGGTGAAATTAATTAATTCTGACATATTTGAATCATTTTGTGAAATGTTGGAATGTCATCTGCAGACACCTGCCGAGTGGAAAGTGTTAAAGGTGTATGTTCCGATCACCTTTTTTTTGGCGATGATTTTTTTTCTTCTCACATCAAGATATTTTGATATCAGAAGAATCCCCATATTTTTCTCATGTCTGTAAAATCTTAGGGGCCACAAATGCTCCATTTAGAAATTATAGTATAAATCCGATTATCTATTAACCTAATCCAATTATTTATTCAACTTCACAAAGGATTTGACATTGCTTTTCGGCCATGTATTTTGAACTCACCACCCATATGTCCGTTGGCAATAGACCCCCACCGCGTTGCATTTTGGTGACGAATTATCCATATCTCTCGATTAACTCAACAAATAAATGGGGTAGAGCTATAATGGTTTAGCAAGCCCCTGTGAAGTGAGGCGCTTGGAGTGATGAAGCACCCCGTGTTTTTTCAAGGGGTGCGCAGCACCCTTTTAAAATGTGAATAACAGTGCGTGTCCAATAATAAGTTTAAGAGCTGGAGTCTGGAGGGAAGGGAAGGGCTAGGGTAGGCTTACTAATTTATATTGCATTATAAAAAGAGTATTGCACTACACAGCGATTTAATGGTAGGCCTATATTATGTGCAGACGACGCTGGACATAGGCGTATTCACGAGTATTCAGGTTAAAATATGCGAACGAGGTTACCTGATCAAGTGAATGGGACGACCGCTTAACAACGGTTTAAATTCAAAAAATAGCATTTACAATTGGGATGATAAGCCATCCCGAACGGTTTTGGATTGGAAAATTTTTCTTCTAACCTATGATGAATTTTATGGGGTCATATAATCAAAATCCATTGTTACATTGAAACCAACGGAAATTCAAAATTAACGGCCGTTCGTAGCCACCGTCGTCTGATTATGTGATCTTCTCCAGGGGACGCCCTCAACCCTCGAAAACAAATTGCGAGCAGATTTACATTTTTGATCATAAATCATGAATATATTCCAAGTTACAGAGCGATACGATTCCCATACCTCAAAATCATGGTTTTAGAGTGAATAAACTGTCCGTTAACCTGACAGTTTATTGTCACTCTAAAACCACGATTTTGAAGTATAATAAGAATCGTATCGTATCGCCTTGTAACTTGGAATGTATGTACGAGTTTATGATCAGAAAATCTGCTTCCATTATTTTATCGAGAATTGAGGGCATCCCCTGGTGGAAAAGATCACGTCATATTATACCTTTAATATGAACAAGTAGAAATTAAACATATAGGCCTACTGCAAAATTTATTTTCAATTGTTTGATTATTCAAGCATAACAAGATGGCTATAGAAGGTTTTCTGGACCATATTAGGGGAAAAGTGTACTTTAGCTCCCAGATACTAGACTGTACTAGTATCGACCAATACTAGAACACCCAGTATCGTTCGATACTGGTACATTATTTTGTTCCAGTATCGCTCGATACTGGCACGTTTAAAATGTTCCAGTATTGCCCGATACTGGAACAAAATAATGTCCCAGTATCGACCGATACTGGAACATGTAAATTGTTCCAGTATCGAGCGATACTGGCAAAATTCATGTACCAGTATCGACCAATACTGGTATACCAGTATCTGGGACCTAAAGTACACTTTTTCCCATATTAGTTTTAAAAAACTGGATTTGTTAACGTATTATTTTCAATGTTAATTATTCAAGCATGACAAGATGGTTTCAGGAACGTTTTCTGGACTATTTATAGGTTGTTTTTTTTGCGCGCGCTTCGCGCGTATTGGTTTTAATGTTCATTCATATTCAAGCGTAGTAAGATAGCTTTAGGAACGTTTTCTGGACCATTTAGTTTTTAAAAAAACTGGTAAAATACTGGTAAGCTTCGCACGTATTAGTTTCAATGTGTAATTATTCAAGCACAACAAGATGTCTTTAGGAACGTTTTCTGGATCATTTTAGTTTAAAAACATGGACATTTTTGCGCGCTTCGCACATATTAGTTTCATTGTTTAATTATTTGAGCATAACAAGATGGCTTCAGGAACGTTTTCTGGACCATTTTAGTTAACAAATTGGAAATTTGTGCGCGCTTCGCACGTATTAGTTTCAATGTTTAATTATTCAAGCATAAACCAGACGGCTTCAGGAACGATTCCTGGACCATTATAGTTAACAAAACTGGCAATTGTTGCGCGCTTCGCGCATAATTATGTTCAATATTTCATTATTCAAGCATAACAAGATGGCGTCAGGAACGTTTTCTGAACCATCCTATTTATATATTCGCGCTTCGCACGTATTAGTTTCAATGTTTAACTATTCAAGCATAAGGGATCACGTCAAAACTCGACCGCCAGGCAACCGCCGGTTACGGCCGGTTCCGCCCGGTTCTCACAAAACGTTATAATATACACACATAATGAGGTCAAATAGTTACACTCTGGTGAACACGACCGGTTGATAGTGCCTCGTCACACGCGTGAGCAATAAAATCTTGAAGTAATGGGCTCTGTTGACAACCAGTACAATACAGCTATTGATTTTCGCTGGGGTTGGCTTTTTCAATCTGTTTATAGCTCAATTAACTTTTTAAAATCAATACCGAAAGTCTATGAATGGTTTTTTTAATAGAACGATTATAGAGAGCTATTATGACCGCAAAGTAACAGATTGATAGTGTAAATTGGTCCGGTTACAGCATTAAGTCAACCGGCGGTTGTTCAGTGTTGCATGCGCGAATATTCATATACCAGTAAAACATTTGACCTGAAAGAACCGGGCGGAACCGCCTGTAACCGCCGGTCAACGGGCGGTCGAGTTTTGACGTCTTCCCTAACAAGATGGCTTCAGGAACGTATTCTGGATTTTTTTTTTACAAATTTAAAAATGAATGTAAATATTCATAGCAAGGAGATCTTTCCTATATGCCATGCAAACATGCTCCGCCCCTGAGCCCCTGCTAAGGGCTTCGCTCGGGGCCCTTAAGCGGCCCTTAAGCGGCCCCTCTGGACCACGCACCGTAGGCCTATTGATTAAGACTAAAAATGTACAGCACCCCTATCCAAAATATACTTCCAATGGGCTTGTAGGTTTAGGTGTCATTCGAAAACCTGTTAATCTACGAGGGTCATTCAATACGTTCTACCTCGTTTACCTCATAACGTCGCTAATATCTCTGTCTAATAATTCCATGCTAATATGAATGTCAGGCTCATGGCATTTGTCATGATTATAGCTCTGAATCATAGCTACACATTATATCATCATCATCATCAGTTACGCATTTCGTCTTTGTTGACATGGCGCCCTCACTTATCAGTTAGTAAATGCCAGGTATATCTGTCACTGGCCAGTTCTGCTAGATTTTCTGCGTTTGTATAGTCAATATTTAGTTCTTGCAATTGTTTTTGGATCATTCTTATCCACGTCTGTTTTGGTCTACCTTGTGGTCTTTTAACACTTCTTCCTATTTCTGCTAGGGACATCTTAGCTGGGGTTTTCTCTGGGAGTCTTAGGAGATGACCAAACCAAACCATATTAAACTATAAATCTGTTTTATTTTTGTTATGATCCAATGAAATTTTGGGCAACGGAAACGGAAATTACCTTAACAATAAATTCATGTTTTTCGGTTTTTTACGTATTGTATGGTTAACTATAACAAGAGCACGATTTAAATGCTGAAAATGCAAAACAAATGAATGATAATATGAATATATTACAGTATTATCATGAATAAAAGAGATTGTAAGCAATATTATCTCTTGTAGGCTAGCAAATAGTGTAATGTCAGGTCGGATATATTGCTATGCCTTTTGCATACTGGAATGCTGATAAACAATCAAATTTTTATTGTTAGAAGTCAAGCCAGTAAGCCACATTAAAATGCCTCATGTTAAATCTTTAACATGATAGTCACTTTATGAGTTTTCCTATGTGCAACCTTCAGAATAGTCAATCAGGTAGTCAATGGTAGAAAATTATCTCTTCCAGAGACTTGAAATCCTTCTACTGATCTGATCTACAATCTTAGATCCTTGGAACGCTAACACGTTTTGGGCATTGATTATGTGCATACCTTCTTCTTTTTTAATCTTTAAATGTTTATTTTGGCAAACTGTGAATAGGACATTTTAGACAACAATTTTCCCTTCCCCACACCCCATCGATCAATGTTGGCACACCTTGAACAATTGCTGTAGACATTAACATTCCTCAACATTGCACGGGGGAAAGGGGATGATAGTTTACCGTTGATCACGAGTAAGAGTTCCAAGACTTTTTTCCAGGATTGTCTGGACAAAGTGCATAACAAATCATCTGAATTTGTTTTTTCTCTCATAACTCAAAAACGGAATATCGGATGAACTTCATATTACACACCATTTTGGATCCAACCATAGGCGTTAGAGCTTTATATAGTATTGTCTTTAAAGAAAACAATTATTTATTTAGGGAACGGTCACTGTAAACAAAATACCCTATGGCAATTGACATGTAGACGTCCGTATACCTATTTTGTTAGTGTATTCTAAATCGCGTGACATTGAGCTGCATGCATGTTGCTGAGATTATATTGCTTTTAAAACTTATTTTTTCAAATATAAACACGCCACCATTGGGATTCGAACCCACCCCGGGGAACCCACCCCGGGGAACCCACTTCCTCAAAAAAGCAATCATTAGAAGTATACCGACTTATCCATTACAGTGGCGGATACAGGGGGGGGGGGGGCTTCACCTTTTTCAGAGGAATAGGTAGGTTCCGTCGGTACATTTGCCACTTATTACTATGCGATTTTTTTGCCGGTTTTGGGACAACAACATCATTATTTTTATTTAGCTACAATTTGTGAATACTTTGATAACCAGCATATAAACGGAACATTGAGTTTGATAGTTATAATGCAATTCCATCAAATTTAATTTAGCAAAATAGTTTAATATTATCAAGACTATTACTCATTGAAGCTACACGTTTCTCCACATATTCACTTGATATTAGCAAATTGCGTGTCCAATCAACTAGTGCTTCAAAGCGTCTACAGTGCTACAGAGCATTAATTACCAAAAGTGCATGTTATTGAATTAGGCTGTAATTCAAAAAGTATCATATGTAAGACAAGGAGATTATATTTAGAGAATAAAGGTATTGTTTTAGACCGTACCCGTGTTAAATTGTCTGACATAAATGCGGACGATAGTATTATTTTATGTAGAACAACGACGCCGCAGGCGGAGTTGTTCTACGCAAAAAATAATACTATCGAACGCATTTATGTCAGACAATATAACACGGGTACGGTCTAAAAACAATACCTTTATTCTCATTCTTAAACAATCATACTTCAGACATTTATCAAAGAAATAAGTACATATTATTGCCCACATTTGACAACTTTTACCCCTGCTAGGATCGAATAACCCACAAACATTCCATCCAATCACATGCGATGAGTAAACCATGCGTAAGCGTCGCGGCGCCGGCATAAACGCAGGAAAAGCGATAAAGACGCACTGCAGAAGTGCGCGTTATGGAGCAAATCACGCATTGTGAAGGTCGGGCGCACTGTTAAAACGTAAGCCCCACCTCCCCGTGTTAAGTTGTCTCATCTAGATGTCGCCGATTTCTCTGAGAACCAATAAGATTGCTTAAACCTTCTTAGCTATTTAAAAAAAGGTGTCCGGCAAGCAAAACATTGTGCATTCTTAGCTGATTAGTTGTGAGTTTTTTCAGTGCGTAATCACACACAAATCAATGATTTCCTATACCTAGTGCAACTTTTCTGTTGCATGCGCAGTCATTGAAATCGCCATAACTTTAAAAGTATCCATTCGATTTTGTTGAATGAGGTATCAAACTGCGGAGAAGAATTTTTGGTACCGATTATCTATTTTGAATTAGCTAACCTCAAAGCACCTGGTCAGGGACTTTATGTGCTAGGTGTAGTTTGACCTTATTTGCAAATACATGACATATTTGCTTAATTTCCAGCAAAAACTATATATGCAAATAACACCAAATTCACAGGATATGAAGTTCCCATCATTGTCAACAATTCTGTCCATGAGAAAAAAATTAACATTTTTATCTTTAATTTAAAAAAGCGCCCAAATCTGTCTTAATTAAGCTTAATTAATGATCAAACTCGTTGAAATTATTAAGCAGTACTATGTATCCAAACCATGCTTGCAAGGTATCAAATTAAAGGTAAAGATGTGCCCAAAACAATGGTCTGAGCAGATAATTCAATATCCCTTTAGTATTTAAAATATTTTCCTCCAAACATTTGGTTTATTTTTAAAAAACACAAATGGTGTTTTTGTATTTTTCTCATGAAATAAACATGCAATAAACACTATAATCCCAGAGAAAGATGTTTATGGTTAGCCACACAAATCTGTCAATCCATTCGTTGTAATTAATTTATGCGCGTAATTAATCAATTAATAAGGCGTTAAATGGAATAATTTTGAACCACTTTTTGTATACCCAATTAAGTTATGTTAGGTTTCAAATGAATCCTTAAATTATGCTTTATAAAATGGTAAAGTCACATTTCTCATTTGCATTTGTCTTTTTCTGTAATATTAATCAAAAATTTAGATACATTAATTTTGCAACTTTTCTTACAATAACAATGTACACCCAACAAAATATTTATGTTCCCCCCTAGCATATACCTAGAATATTTCCAATATTTGATGGATTTAAATAATTTTCAGCTAGAAAGATGCACCCAATTGTTAGGCACACTTTGATACCAAATTTGTTGGCCTTGAGACAATGCAACGATAAGAAATTGTGCCATTTATCAATTTTTATACAGAAAAAAAAAAGTTTTTCAGCTAGAATGATGCACCCAATTGTAAGGCACATTGTATAATTATATGTATCATTGAATAAAGAATTTTAAAAAAAAAGAAGAAGAAAAAGTTGCTATTGGAACAAGTGGATACTGGACCAAGTGGGAACGGACCGATTGGGATTGCACGAAATGGGTATGGACGAGCTGGCTATAAACTGGACGAACTGGCAATGGATGAATGAAGTGGCAATGGCCCGGCATAACATATCCCAGAAGGGTAAGCTAATGCTACCTATATTCTGGTGAAATGATTTATTGAGCAAAAACCTTGTTATAATAAGGGTGTTTGTCTTCGAGAATCCCCATTACAGAATCGTTCCACCATAAGCTGGGTCATCGTGTGTATTGACATTTCTGTATAAAATAAACAAACTCGTCGCCCATTGGTTTTTATTGACATAAATCCTTATACATTGTAGTTAACAATTTACAAATGAAGTGGGAGGAATAGGTTTTTTTGACAGATGTCACAAAATTGGATCCAACATTGTGGAATCGTTGACTTGGTTTATGGTGCAAGGTTTGTGCCATGCTAATCAGAGTGGGCAGCCAATTATAGGTCAATTTATAATGCGCATGCTGTTTGTTCGAGAGAAATTAGACAAATCAGTGAACGCGTGCTCATATTGATGCATGAATAATGGCATGACATCGCAGGGGGAGTGCTATGTGAGCATATCAACGTTTGAGCTAGTGCATTGATTTGTCTAATTTTTCGAGAAACAAAATAAAGCATGTATTGACCTAATTCATACATGACACTATACAAATCACAATTCACAAATCTGCAATACTTTTAAATCTCTTTAATAACAGATAAAACATGTTAACAAGTTTGCTAATACCTGCAGTAAAAATTGGTAAACCCAGGCTGCCTAAACAACGAATCAAAATAGTGTGCACGCAGAGTGCAATTAGACAATTTCAATGCACTCCACATATTTTCTGATTGGTTCAATACTACTAAGAGTGTATGACTATGCTCTAACATGCATGGTGTTCAATGTTACTTTTTGGGGAACATAATTGTCATGTTTTCACTGTACCATGTTTGTGTATGATTTGATTACATTTTTCATAGTCATGATTAAAAATATTTAAAAAAGCAATCAATATTGTTGCTCTGATCTAGTAGGATTGCTAGGCACATTTTATAGTAGGGTGAGAATAAAAAATGCAAAACCAGATTTAAAACCTTCTTAATATGAATTTTTGTTTTCATCTTAATACCGAAAAATCTGCAGCAATAAGCAATAATACACTTAACAATAGGACAACACAAGGGCGAACTGGAATCATCTATTCGGATGACATAAACGAAAATTATCATATTGCATAGATTTTATGTCAACCTTTACTACATCTGATTTTTAATTGCAATTGCAACTAATATACAGTCAACACAATAAGAAACTGAACTGCAATAGATGTGCTGATAACTCTAAAATAACTCCTACATAAACATGTTAAATTATAAAGTTGTTGAGAAATCTCTCCTCTTTAATTTGAGACATTGCACACTAAAGGTTGATTAAGGAAGTTACAATCCCAAATGTAAGGTCATGTACGATTTTCATTTTCACATCTTGCTTTTCTACACGCGGATGCAGACGGGCTAATTATTGATTACTAGTTGTGCTAATTCACCGATAGATGCCCAGGTTGCTGGAAAGTCGACCGGTCGCATTGTTATGGTTGATCAATACGGCACACACAATTTATCTGTCATACTCTCCTATGTTGAAAAGAAAAAATGTGAAAATGAAAATCATACTTGACCATATATTTGGTAGTGTAACTTCCTCAATAATCAACCATTCCTAGCGTGCAATATCTCATATTAAAGAGGAGAGTTTCCTCAACAACTTTATAATTTAATATGTTTATGTAGGAGTTATACTTATTATCAGCACATGTATTACCTGGTCAGTTACTTATTTTGTTGACTGTATAGATATCTCCATATATCTATTCCCGACTACCCAAACCAAGCTTCATTGAGAGAGACCAGCATTTTTTACTGGGCCTACAAAGCCTGCCCCAAATTTAACCATTTGTGACCCCCAGTGAACAAATATCAAAACATCATCTCGTTGGGTTTATATTCTATATATGAAGAGGTATTTTGCAAAAGGGCTATGGTGCATTTTTTCAAAAAATGAGTTTGATATAGAAATGTATAGGGAAAAATCATATGTTTCAAGGGAACAAAGTCATTTTTTTCAAAAAGACCTACATCTCATTATAAACAGCCATTGAAATTGTTGTTTTGTTGCAAAAGGGCCTGTATCCAGAATTATATCGGGATACTCCATCTGTTTGTACATAAAGAAAAAATACCACACACAAAAAATCATTTATTTTAATCATTGAAAATAAATAAGTTTGATATTGAAATGTATAGGTCACAATCATATGTTTCAAGGAAATAAAGTCATTTTTTTAAAAAATACCTACATCTCATTGTAAACAGCCATTGAAGTTGTTGTTTTGTTGCAAAAGGGCCTACATCCAAATTTTCAAAAAATGTAAACATGATTTTAAAAAAAATCAAAACTAGCACATTTAAAATTTATATCAATTTCAATTAGTATGTAGTGTACCTCTTTCATAATCCATTCAGTTTTTCAATTGCTCAACTTGAATATTTAGAAACAGTTTTTTGACTTTTTCTCAATAAGAGCCAAAGTGGATGTAGGCCCTTTTGCAAAATACCTCTTCACAAAGTAAATACCTCTTACTTCAAGAAAAGTGATGATGCCAAACATGTCATGCATGTAGGTGTTGTGCGACCTGATTGTTGGTATATTTAAGACATCCATCACGGCTGTTTGATCCCACATAATTTGTCCGTTTTATTCTGAGAACACCGTAACTTGCTGGCCCGGTTCTGGTTTTAACTTATTGAATACCTGAATATACTGGCCATCTTTTGTAGACATTTCAGAACATTTGTTGGTGCCATTTCTGAGAAATAGGGCTTTGAATATTATTATTTACTATAATAGCGCCCTCATCGGCCACAATTCCCATAGAGTTACATGTAAAATGTGTGTAAAGTAGAAAATGCCGATAATTTAAAAATGGCTCGAACAATTTTTGTGACATTTTAACTGTATACTCGTATTCATTAGCGTTACCTAAATCAGGTCAAACCATAACTGGGCCACTATGTAATCTTTTTTTATTCCATAATTGTAATTAATATAAATCGGACAATCAAACAGCCGTGCCATTGCATTTGTGTATTAAAGCGACTTGATATTAGTATGTATTAAACATATTCAATCCTAGAAACTATGTTATTACTGAGACCATAATAACTAAACCGCAGCCTTTTGTTTTCCAGTTCTAGGGTTTTGTTTTTCGCCTTTAAGAGTTTTGCCTTAGTTAAAAGTTCTGCATGTGTCATTGATGAATTTGGCTTTGAGGAACTCACAGTAACGGGTGTTTCAGTCGATTTCCTCTTTCGGCTCCGTTGACTGCGTAGACTTGCGCGGAATGCCATACAGGCAGAGCATCTTATCCCTGCAGTTAACAAAGTACATTCATTTGCTCTGATTGTTGCATTATTCATGGCTCCCTTGTACTCATCTAAGTAAGCCTTGCCTTTCCCACTAAAGCACTGTAGAAACTCCTCTTCAAAATTGCCAGCGCAAACATAGTATTCAAACACGGAGTTCAGCAGATACATTAGATCACTGAAAGTGTAAATTGTTTTCATGTTCCTGTACACAGGATGACTGTTTGACAGGCGCTTTCCATGAACAGTCACGATTGGACTTAGATCTGAATGCACTGTCACTGAGAGCTTAATATTCACAGACGACTCATGCTCATAAAATTGAACAAGGTTCAACTTCTGCGTAGTCCTTGCAAAGTTCATGCCCAAAGCATTCACATAACGCTCTTTGTCAATGACATCTTGTCGCAATTTCTGTAGCGTAAGACCATCCAAATTCTCACTTGGTAGGTATTGCTGAACCGATGAACCAATGATTAAATAAAATTCATCTGCGCTGAAACCATCAGTGTCATAGTTTTCCGATAACACAAAGGCGGGCACATCGGGTCTAATTTTTTCATGAACTATACATTCACAGTGATCAAAATTCCTTCCAAATTGACATGGTTGAAGGGGGGGAAAAGATAATGCATAGGTTAACAACGGTGCTGCAGACGGCTGTGTCGGTAATGTTTGCGTATGATGCATGGTACGCCGCTTTGGACAACCGATACATTTGGATCCTCTACAATGTCTTGACATAGTGCCAACCTGAAAAGAGAAAAGAAAGAAACACATTTTAACTTAGGGCTCTTGCCCAAACACAGGTAGAGGAAAGAGCGGGGAAAGCGCTATCCTTTTTTTCTATATTTTTACAAGGGGTGACAATGGATCGGTGATTAACACCTCACTGAATGAGTACCTGAAGTACCCATTTAGTATTTAAATCACCGATCCTTTGTCACTCCTTTTAACAATATAGAAAAAGGATCGCTCTTTCCCCGCTCTTTACTCGAGCTTTCCTCCACTTGCGTTTTGGCAAGAGCCCTTAAGAAATTGATGTCCTGTGTAACAAGAAACAAGTTTAAGGTATCTGGAGGATGTCCCATTCCTTAAAGATATAGTGCCAGATCCATGTTTAAAAGAATTGTTAGAATGATCACGAACCAATTTCACTTGAAATGTAACTTCGTGGGCAGTATTCCGCAAAAACTAGCCACCTGTTTAGTGATGACAGGGCTTTTAGGGCTTTTACCCCTGCTGGCTGAACTTCCAGACAAACTCGCAGGGAAGCAGACAAACAGTATATTGTTACTGTCCCATATATTTATAGCAGGAATAATTTCACAGTGTCAATACTCATAATATCAAATACAAATAGGATGTTAACATTTTACCTTTTGAAAATTAATACCAAAAGATAGTTTGACACAACTATCTATATTTACGAACTTTTAATTGTACATTGGTATACTAGTACACCAATTTGATATTGTTTAAATGTGACAAATTAATAACACTGCAGCAGGGAATCAATTAAGAGGCAGGAAAAATGACTCGTACAAATCTTTGCGAGTTTCCCAAGGCTCGCCGCTTTACGGCTCGAAACCACATGTAGGCCTACATGTATCACAGGGAAATGTATCGCAAGTGAGCTCCATTTTAAATGGAATATCAGTATGTGAGAAAATAGCGAGCCTGATACCAGTGCTAATAAGCTATAGTAAATGTCAAGTGTCTCAAACTAATATTAGCAATCTTATGAGGGAGGAGGTAAACGTCATTATATGACCCATGTATAAACATATATTAATGGTGGGTATTCTTTACACATACCGATGTCGCCTCATTATTCGACTCCATATTGCCTTCTGCCTCTTTGTTCCCTGCGACCTCCTCGTTCCCTGCGGCCTCCTCATTCCCTGCGACCTCCTCGTTCCCTGCCGCCTCCTCATTCCCTGCCTCCTCCTCCTTCCCTTCCTCTTTCATCCATGGATACTATGGAAGTGAAGATGACATACTATGAATGCTATGAGATAAGCACATACAGATGGACGGATTGATGTCAACTCTATGGTGGAAATCGATGTCAATAAAATGAAAGAGTCTTTAGCAGACTCTCTGACTATCCATTCATCAATCCACACCTTTGTCTAGGCCTGTTCTTGGTGTCAAAATCCCTTGACAATGTAATCTGGTATTTTAGACCCCAAACAAATACAAACTGTTTCATAACTATAAGAAAAAGGTTTACAAATGTATTTGAAGAGCTGTTTTGCAAAAGGGCCTACATCCACTTCTGCCTTTTTACTCATTTTGCATTTTTGAATGGATGGCTATTCATTATGTGGAATGTGGCTTGTATTGGTTGTTGCCTCAATTGATGTGCATGGATGCACTAATCCAAGTCATAGAAACAGTAATGAACACAGCCATACAATAATTTGATTAATTCCATGGACTTGTCAATACAAATTCACTAGCAGTTAGTTAATCACTCACTACCTATCATGTGTTGATAAAGGCAACAGTGTTTGCCGAAACGTCTACAATGAACTTTTCTCTCAAGTTGATTATTTGTCAAATAACATACCTGCTTGTCTTTGCTTCCTTTTAGTGGTGTACATGTAGGTGGTATATCATCGTTGTCATCCATCATTATAAATTCGCTTTACAGTTTTATATCAATCTGAGGATAAAAGTAAATTTGACTAACATATTTTATTCATTTACCTTGAAACATACTATCCCTTATGCCCTGGGTTGGTTTTAGGACTAGCCTTAAACCATCAGGGGAAACAAGTTGGCCAAATGAGGAGGTAGGCCATGAATGTAAACCACCGGGTCCTGTAGCCTGTAGGTTGGTATCCAATAGTAATTGTTTTTGCCATTTTAATAAAGCCATCTATGAGGACACAATGTGATAATGTATACTGGGGAAGCATGGTGCAACAGTGTACATGTATAGTCATTTGTACTCAATAGCTTGATAAGACCTTTAAAACTACTACTAAACCGCTACTTTAAAACATAATTTAAAGAAATATTTAGTTCAGACAGGTGGGTGTAGGATGTTACCACAGACAATATACACGTCACAGTTTAATAAGTGGAAAAGATTATGAAATAAAATTTTGTGCATCTTATTAACTGACGAAGCCTTGTACAAATTGTTTTGACTGGTATAACAGTTATATTCTTCTTATTAAAAATATACATGGTGTTACAGACTGATTATGGTCTCTTCTGATTACATGGTATGCCTCATGAATAATATATCTATTGCCATAATACAAGGAACTGCTGGATTTTCAGCGCTTTTTATATAGAATGCTTTGAATGAATTTAGAGCTATTGTAAACGTGAGTCTGTTTTGTTGTTGTTTGCACAGCTGCGTCCAGATGCACATAATGTATTAACAACGATAATGCATGCATGTGTGTGACAATTTCATGATTGACCAACAGTCCAATCATGGACACCTACATGTACATCAAATTCAACCATTTTAGAAACTTTGGGTTCAATCTAATAGTATACTGAGCTAAATATATTTTCGTCTCTGGAACAAATGACAAGGTATATCTATATACCTTGTAGCTATAGCTACAAAAACTATAGATTGAGACAGTTGGCATTATTAATTAATGCACTTATCAATTGTAACCTGACTGCAGAGGGACCTGGAAGGGACAATTGGGCTGGGATGTACAAATTGCTGGATGACATACCCGGTACAGTCATTTGTCCCCACAGGGAATGGTATCATTTTTTTGTACATCACTGCTACTAGTAACAGTCCCGGCCCCTTACCTGGACTAATTAGTGTAGTGTCTTATATCCCCCAACAGCCAGGAAAAGGTGTACATCATTGCCCGTCTCATTTGTTCAGATGTTGATGCCCGCTATACACGCCCTGGCTAGCAGGGCATACTTAGAACATCCCTGATACATCCTCTGCATAAACTGGGAACTTTTTTGTATGTCCCTGAATAGTTCCTGCCCAGTCCTGGGTCCCCTAGGCTGGGTTGAAATTGATAAGTGCATTACTGAAGCTTAGCGGGAATAGGCCTAACTATTTTGGTTAAGACTTTTGAAATTCCGGAAAAGAAATTCCAGAAAAAGTTACGTTTTTTCCTTCCAGACTTCTGCTTTCCGGAAATACACTAACATATTTTCAAACTGTCATGAAGCGATTTAATATTTAAATATCCCCAATCACATCTTATTTTAAAGTGAATTTAAGGAATCATTTTAATTTAATGTGAAAATAAATCTGACAGACCGAGTGACCGACCCTAACTTTTGGAGTGGATCTATAATATTTTGTTGTTATATTGGAAAATAGATTAAATTTCAGTAATGTTTGGCCAAAAAAAACACCACCCAAGCACACACCAATCCCCTCCCCCACCACAAACCAAATCCACCCAACCACAAACCCACTCCACCTTCCTACATTTTCCCCTCCACATCCAAACCACCCCTACAACCTCCCCTCCCCACCCCATGCCACCACAACAACCCCTTTACCATCACAATCCCCACCCCTTCCCCACCACAAACCCCCTCCCCTTCCCACCACAAACCCCCCTTCCCATCCACCCACAAAACCCCCTCCCCTCCCCACCACAAACCTCTCCCCTCCCATTCACAAAACCGCTCCCCCAACACAAAACCCCTCTCGCACCACCCACACCCTACCCACCCCATGCATCCACGCCACCACAACCCCCTCCCCATCACAATCCTCCACCCCTTCCCATCCCCACCACAAACCCCCACCACAAAACCCCTCCCCCACCACAAACACCCTACCCACCCCTCCCCAGGCATCCACGCCACCACATCCCCTTCCCCACCACAAACCCTCTCCCCATCCCATCCCCATTCGCAACCACAAACCCCTGCCCGCCACCACAAACCTCTGCCCTCCACCACAACCCCTCCCCACCACTAACCCCCTCCCCAACCACCAACCCCCTCCCCAACCACAAACACCCTCCCCATCACTAACCCCCTCCCAACCACAATTACCATCCCAATCACAAACACCCTCCCTATACTGCCCTTCCATGACAAAACAGCATAACTGACATTTTTTGCAAAATTGAGTTATATAGTGTGGGTGACTCAGAACATCAAGTTACACAAGTTAAACTAAAAATTAGGGTTTAAAAATGTTCCATTGTCTAGATATTAGCATGTCAATACAGCTTAACATAATGAATCTAGCAGAAATTCCATGACAAAACAGTATAACTGACACCAAGCACAGTTCATTGATGCGCTGTGCACTGCAGCATGGCTAGAAACAAAGGCATCCAATCATATGATAGCTTGTGCTTGATTGCACTCAGGCATCGCTGCATTTGGGAGCAAGCAGGATACTTTCTTGACAACAATTTCTACAACAAAACTGCACAACTGCAAGTTTAACATTTATATAGATATATATTTCTTGTCATTTATCTCTATTCAAAATGCCACATATTAAAGTGCATGTACATCAATTTAACATGTATTTAACCTTATACCAAATCTAGATGTTTGTTCTGGATTTTGCCACGTAACCTGAAGCACTCATTTGCCTTTAGAATACAATGTATGTGTTAATTATGATGTAAAATGTATTCCAAGTGATCATATTGACATGAATTTGACATGACTTTGTTGTTAAATTGTTTGAATCGGAGATCTAATGCAATTGCATTAATTCTCTTAACAAGATGTTGAACAATTAGGTTCTTTTGTTTTAAGCCGCCCATTGAAAAGAATAGTATAATAATCAAGCAAATCATATAAATTAGTTTTACTCTCACAAAAAAATTAAAGAGATAAAAGTATCATACCAGGCCACAAGTGAATTTTTACCTGGATTTTGTCACATACCCTTTAAGCACTCTATTGAGTTAATTATAATGCGAGTACAATCCAAATGGTCAACACACTTATGTATTTTTAATAAAGAGACATTGGTTTGACTGTTGAGTTATAACAAGTTGATATTAACATTTAAAGAAACAAAATAGGTTGCATTTATTGTCTTTTATGAACGTTTGTTTGGATTATTTATTAGAAAATTCCACGACAAAACAGCATAACTGACATTTTGAACGTAATATCATGTTTTCTCGGGGAAAAAATGTACTACCATGAAACATACTGTAATTACCTATTTTGATAAGTCAACACTGAATACAAACATTAAAGCACTTTTAATAGCAAATTGAAATGCACGTTTCTTCCTATATCTCAGAAACACTAAAATGTCAGTTATGCTGTTTTGTCGCGGAAGGGCAGTATACCTCCACCTCACACACCAAACCCCCAGGGGCGGAAATCCCGGTGGGGGGGGGGGGGGGGGGATGGGGGGATTTATCCCCCCCCCCCCCCCCCCCCCACTTTTTGACCTGGGGGGATGGTCAATGTAATCATCCCCCCTGATTTTTCACATCTACCCACAAAAAAAAAAAAAAATATATCCCCCCACCCTCAGACGCCCCCTGGTTGGAGCTTTTAAACCATCTATACTAAAATCAAGAATATATCAACTCATATAAAAATGCTCAACTTCTTTCGTGCATTGATAAAAAACAAGATATTTATTGAAAATGAAGTGATGGCCTTTTAATACAATATTGGTCGAAAGTATACACCAGATTACACCAAATGAGTTTGAAAATTGAAATTTTTCTACTTCTGAGGGGGCACATCCCCCATTAGACTCCCCCTGTTGGAGCTTTTAAACCATCTATACTAAAATCAAGAATATATCAGTATAAAAAATGCTCAACTTCTTTTGTTCATTGATAAAAAACAAAATATTTATTGAAAATGAAGCGATGGCTTTTCAATACAATATTCGTCAAAAGTATACACCAGATCGCACCAAATGAGTTTGAAAATTGAAATTTTTTCTACTTCTGATCTGAGGGGGGCACATCCCCCCTCAGACTCCCCCCTGTTGGAGCTTTTAAACCATCTATACTAAAATCAAGAATATATCAGTATAAAAAATGCTCAACTTTTGTTCATTGATAAAAAACAAAATATTTATTGAAAATGAAGCGATGGCTTTTCAATACAATATTCGTCAAAAGTATACACCAGATCGCACCAAATGAGTTTGAAAATTGAAAAGATTTCTACTTCTGAGGGGGAACATCCCCCCTCAGACTCCCCCCTGTCCGAGCATAGCTCGGAGTGCGGCACCGCCTGGATGGTACCAGATAAATTTAATTTTTTAGGGGCAAAACTTATCATCCCCCCCCCCACACCTAACAACAAATTTCCGCCCCTGCAAACCCCCTATTACAAAAATCACATGGTATCGTTGCGCCCTAGTACAACAAATCATACTTAGTGTTATTTGTCATCAGTTGGTATTATTCATCATATGGTATTTTGCATGTTTCACTATCTGTCCCCATGTAGGGAAAAACAAACAAACAAACACCAACGTATGGGTTTCCTGTACTAGTTGCGCCACCCCCCCCCCCCCCCCCCCCTGCCCCCATCACTATTCACTACAAACACTGTTTTACAATAGACAAAACTTTTGCTTGATGCTGAAATGGATGTCTCTGACACACCCATTGTATTTCATTGGCCACAAGTACTCATTTAGGCTAGTGGATCCACCCAGATATAGTGCTGGGAGATTATCAAGCCTCCCATCACTAACCCCCTCCCAACCACAATTACCATCCCAATCACAAACACCCTCCTATACCTCCACCTCACACACCAAACCCCCTATTACAAAAATCACATGGTATCGTTGCGCCCTAGTACAACAAATCATACTTAGTGATATTTGTCATCAGTTGGTATTATTCAACATAGGGTATTTTGCATGTTTCACTATCTGTCCCCATTCTAAGTATGACTCCTTCTAAATATGATTTTTGTGGTAATTTCTGTATCGCTTACCAGAGCTCAAAAACACACTTCTTTGTGCTTGTTCTTATCTACTCTTTCTCATCTACGAGGGTCATTCAATAAGTTCTACCTCCTCCCTCATAACATCGCTAATATTAATGTCAACTTCATGACATTTGTCATAATTATAGCTCCGAATCATAGCTACAAATGTGTAGTAAATGATAAATGATATCTGTTTTACTTTTGTTATGACGCGGTCAAAGCTAGAGAGAGATTTTGGACAACGGACACAGAAAATTACCTTAAAAATATATACATGTTTTCGGGTGTTTTCTCGTATTGTATGGTTAGATATAAGAGCATGATTTAAATACTGAAAATGGAAATGAATGAATGATATCTGAATATATTACAGTTTTATCATGTATAGATAAGACTATCAACTCAAATGTATTGCTATGCCTTTGGCATACCAGAATACTGCCATCAATCAAATTTTCGTTGTTACAACTTAAGCCAAAATGATGCCTCGAATGTTAAATCTTTAACATAATAGTCACTTTATGAGTTTTATTTATGTGCAACCTTCAGAATAGTCAATCAGGTAGTCAATGATAGAAAACTATCGCTTTGACAAACTTTAAATCCCTTCATTTAGTTCGATATATTGAAGATCGCTTAGTTATCATGAAAGTCAAATTTGACTTTTACAGGGTTCTCTACACTTATAAAACTCGCCCATTGCTTGTGTGGTAGATTTCGATCACGACAGGAGCATGCGCAGATGCGATTTTTGTGTAAGTGGTCTGTGATTTTGTCAATATTATATTTTTACTGTGATTTGTTTGTCAATCTGCATTAAATGCAAAAAGTAACAACGCCCCCGGCTGGACTCGAACCACCAACCTTTCGGTTAACAGCCGAACGCGCTAACCAATTGCGCCACGGAGGTGATTAGTTACTAGGCTGTTTTGGTTTGTCATGTTCACCCGTACACTTCTCCGTACACTTTCTTGCAAAGTCGGGCATCGTTTATTCTCAAATGGTGCTTGCATATTGCCGTTGCTGTCGCCTTTAATACATGTGCTGTCAGTTGAACTTGGAACCAACGTTTACTTTGAACTGTCTATTTTCAATAAAAAAATATTCCAATACGGGAAAAAAATCAGAAAAGCTCACAGACAACAAATAAGAACATCATTTTACTCGACCTAGAATTTCAATCAACGTATTTCAATCATCGGGAAAACCCGATGATGCGAGTGACGTCATTTAATGAGCTCATTAGCATAATTTATGTCCGTGAAATGTACAATAGAGTTTTATTAGTGCTCTATGGGAGGGGTAAACTGAATGGTTGTCCTGACCTGCATCTGGCTAATCAGGCGGCATATTTTTTCCATATTAATCAGTCAACTTTATTGTTTACAGTCTGTTAAAGAGATATCTGACATTAAGAACGGTTACAATTGACCAATAGGTATGTTTTGCCTCTTACAATAGGCCAATTGAAAAGCACTTCGGAGATATTTTGCTGTTTTTCATCCGTTTCCGTCACACTAAATCGAGGTTTGGTTCTCACTGCATGTCCGGAAAAGTACAATCAGTACTCAGATCAATTTATATTGAATTTGTAGCTGGGGTTCCAAGCTACAATCGTGTGATATTTGATAAGACTGGCTCATATAATAATAAAGTTATGAGGTAGGAGGTAGAACTTATTGAATGACCCTCGTATCTTGCCATTCGTTTAACATTTTGTACAAATGCACTATTCCCTTGAAATTTAAGGTGAAATTCTAAGCCCATTCACTTAACGGCACTAGCGGTGTTTATCGAAATCGGCGCCATGTTTTATTAATAAATAGTCTCTTTTAATATTTTCGTTAGTTCGTAAGTGGTATATAGACGTTTGTTATTTTGCGATGGGGAATGAGACTAATCTGGACCGCGATACTCGCAAAATGTCTAAAACAAAATCTGCCATTGCGTTTACACGGCGGAGAATTGCGATTAAATATGGAATAATTTAGCATTTTCATGTTTTACAAAGTGGCTGGAAAGAAAGATGAGGACTTTATGAAGGTGCGTAGCTAAGAAAATCAACGGAAATGCAGTTTTGCTAATTCACCCCGGCACTCATTCGAAAGCCACACCATTCACTTTATACAGCAAATCAAATTGACAGTTTCTCGCAATACAATTTCCCCATACGTTGGTAGGGGGAAAAAACAACAACAACAAAACAACCACCAACGTATGGGTTTCCTGTACTAGTCACAAACCCAAATTCACAAAATGTTCTTCTCTTCAACAAGTATCAGAATTTGCTTAATTCAAACAGGAAATCAAACATAAACCTTACCTCAACAGATATTTACTCCATTGGAACAATTATTTTGGGTTTCAAACATGAAAAATAGTGAATTTATTACGCATTTTGTCTTAGTGGGAAAATTTGGCCCCTTAATCGGTGGGCGAATTTGTCCACCTGCAAGGAATGCTATACATTAGCGCGTCTAAAGTTAAATATGGATGGCCATGAATGATTAATTTATTTAATGAATGAAAGGACTATGACTGATATTAGTCCATGTTTAAAATTAATAATACTTTATGAAGCCTAATTATTAGCCAATGGCAAACTTGATGAACATATAACCGAGAAAATCACCATATCCCTACGTAGAAATTATACAACATTAATACCTTCTACACTGCTTCTACTATTAAAATTGCCGAATTTGATTCCAAATCTAGTAGGTAGGGTGACGGGTTCTCGATAGTAGTATAGAGGGCGTGCGTGTACCTAAAATCTGAAAAGTTCAGATACTGCCGGACATGGACATCTAAAGGGTTCAACAAAACAAAGTATACCACTTTGTTTATGTCATTTTGAGTAACATTCATTTTTCTTTTGACCAAACAGGCTAAATAGGCATGTAGATGAATCTTTTAGGCATTGCCCCCTACTATCGGTAAAAATATAATAAAGTAACATTAATCTTGCTTGACCAGCAAAACTTGTTTAGGTCATGTTTTTTATACTGAGTACCCAAAAAAGGTGGATCTGTTACATTTGCACTACATATTATTACTTTGCATGCATATATTTTGGCTATTCTTTATCACACATACTTAAATTTGGTCTTATTTTGATGAGAAAGTATTTGGCCTTTATTTTAAAATGAAAAATATAAACTACCATGGTTCTGTTAATTACAATAGTTCGTTAAACCTAATTAGTCAGGGGTGGAGGAGTATGTGGAGGAGGAGTATGTGGAGGAGGAGGAGTGCATAGTTGAACAAGTATGGTGCAATATACATTGGGCAAACATAAAATGCACTGGTTTCACTCTTGGTACAATTCTATATTGAAAACATAACATTATTGAAGTATATTTGAATTAAAAATATAATTAGTTAATTAAGGAATCATTAATTAGCATTAAATAAGAAGCTCAGAAAAATGTTAAGAAACGTAAGTTGGTCGCAGTTTGCAAATGTATGCAAACATTTGCCTGCACCAAACTGTCCATTTTAAAAATATAGAAAGGTTGAGGTACCCTTTTGAATAAATAAATTTAACTATTTAATTAAAAATTAAAAGAAGATATGTAATTAACCTCATGTATTCTGTATTGTCTGGATGTTAATTAGCACATTTTGTTAAATGCGTTTAAGTGTGGTGTTATTACTTGTTTTTAACTGTGTTACCAAATAAGTAAAAAACTGCTGGTTTTCATCAAGCTTGTAAACTCAGGAGAATTATTAAATTCTTAGGAATGCAACTGACCTGACCTAGTATAGGATGACCAGCATAAGCAGTTTGCCAATCAACATTGGATCACCCTATATGTTGAATACAACTTAAAACAAAAACAATTATATTTCAAACTTAAATCAGACTCTTGAAATTTGAATACTGGGTTCAAACATTATGGAAACTAACCTAATTTGTTCATTTGAATGTGCTTTGCACATCATGAAGGTACAAGAAGAATGAACGCAATTAATTGTATGCCACTAAACATGTGCCATTGGGAAAATTTTAGTCACCCTGTAGTTAAAGGGCCCCTTTTGATTGAACATTATTTGAAACTCATACCACTTTAAGAGACCTTGTGTGTAAAAATCAAAGAAGTGGTGGCAGACTTTAAAATATCAATTTCCTTTATACTTTGCACATGTTTAGACCTTTGGTCAACATGTATATATTTGGTGAAAAAATTACCAATATACCTTTGGTTGCCATGGCAACGGCCAATATATGAAATTACCCAATTTTCACTATTTTACCCATTTCACAACTTTAAAAAAGCGTAAGTATTAGGTCATATTTCTGTATGAAGTACATGCATTACAGTCCCCTTCTTTTATACAGTGAAGTAGCCATCCTTGTCCTTTTCAAAAATGATGTCAACATTAACTTTCAATTTTTTAATGTGGGTTAAACCATTTTGTAGAATAGGGGTGTTTTGATTAATTTTAATTATGCAAAAAGTGAAGGTTGTAAAAATGACATAACCCCTAAAGTGGTGCTTTTTTTAATTAGCCTGTTCAGGGTCAATAGACAGGATGTTGGTCTACATGTTTCAAGAAAAACAAGGTATTTAAAAAAAACTGGACGGGGGAGATAGAAGACTGTTGAAAGTAGGCTTGAGTTATCCCGTGCTTTTTCTCTTACGTGACACGGGTCATTCTATACGTGCGTGTCACGGGTACCCGTATCCCGTAAGTCTCACTCTCCGTGAATTCCCAAACCCAACCCACAGTAGAGCCCAAGCCCCGTAATAACCTGCATAGTGCATACCACCACGCAGCGTTCGATTTAACCAATGTAGCATCACGAAATACGACACACTTTTGAACACTAATGCACAAATATGTAGCAAAAAGTGCTACGCCAAAAGATTCCCTACTTGATCTCTGATCACGTACCATCAAAGCCAAACCTAAAGATTGAGTGTCATCTTCAAATAACTAAAACAAAGTATGGTAAATCTTGAAATATCGGCGGTTCATTTTCACTTTCGTCCAGAGTTAAAAATCCCATTGGTTTACACGTACTTGCGCAGAATTTTTCTGTCGGTTTAAAATGTGTACAAAATGGCGGAGTTCTGCGCATCTCGGAGAAGTAATAATCATGACGTCACTTCTAGTCTTGTTTTCGTGTCGCATGGCAAAGGTCGAGGGGTTGTTGCCATATCATTGGGCTAATCATATTGAAGGGTTCTCAGCCGCCCTCTTATGTCGCTATCTTGCAGGCTCCGATATTTGTACAGCTTTAGCGTCCGTACGGTAATATTGATGACTGGGGGATGTAGCCTAGGGTTCGCCATAATCATTGGGCTAATTGCGAGACCAAGGCAACACGGAACAAAGAGGCCGTGGACTCAGTGACTCAGTATATTACTAAATCATATAATATAATACAAAATAGCATCCAAATAGCTTAGTATATTACTAAATGGCATCCAAATAGCTGAAATAACTTACTGTGTCCTCTTACCTTCATATTATAACAATATCAATTACATTTTACAACAAAATCGCTTCAGAAGATGATTAATGCAAGTTATTAATATTAGCAAATGCCGCGAATTTTAGGGGTTTGTGAAAAGGTTACGACTTAGAAACGTCGTTTCAAATGACGGGGTCGCTAATCTCCCCCGTCAAAAAGTTTCGGTAATTGTTGTACCGGAGAGCAGTGTTGCCAGGAACTTTGCACTTTTTCGGTTTATTGACATTTAATTCATTGTGAAAATAGGGATTTTCAGGATTTACTTTCATAGAAAATTCTGATGAGGATTGATATGCATTCAAATGATATTTGTATCAATTCAGCATTAAGTTGGACATGATTTGATAGTATTTAAACAACAGCGTTGCCAGATTAAACGCCCTCAATGAAGCTGTTGCTCATAACCATTAGTAGGGTCATATTCAGTGATCCAGGGAAAGCAAAGGTAGGTTAAGGGTGGGTTTTGATACTATAGGGTATTTAGAAACAAAATTAGCTCCTATTCCCCTCGCAAAATTTTGGGCAACTGCAGACAGCTGGGATATAGCAATATCCAAAATGGCCGCCAGAGGCCATTTTGAAATGTAGAAAATGTTATGACTTCTAGACATAAACCTGGAGACATATGTGTATGTTAATTATGCTTATGAATCTATTACGGTGGATAGTTTATAATTTTTATAATTCAGCATGAAATCCAAGATGGCTGCTGGCAGCCATCTTGGAATTGATGAAATCCTATAATTTCTGTGTCTTTTTTGACTAACTTTATGCCCTGGAATCCAAAACAGTGATTTTTGTATTATTATGGTATGCCTTCAACATTATAATTCCAAGAAGACTCCCAGATAACACAGATACGTCGGCCCGACGTCGGCTTTTGGTCAGTACCGTCGGCTGGACGTCGTGTCTTATTCGGGACGTCCATTAAACGTCGGCATAACGTTGGCATTTATGGGCTTACAAAACGTCAGTCTATTGACGTCATCAGAACGTCGGGTATAAGTCGGATACAGTACGTTGGCTTATTACCGTTGTATGGATGTCGGTTGTAGGTCAGCAAAAAAACGTTATTATGTGGTTCGTATTGGGAATGTCCTCTAAACGTCGGCTCGACGTTGGAAAAACGTGGTTTATAATGGTCGGCTCAATAACGTTGTATGGAGGTCGTCTTTAGGCCAACTGCAGAACGTCGGCTCAATGCTGTCAATTTGACGTTGGCTTAACGTCGCCGAAAAATGTAAATTCTGGCATTAACTTAAGTCTTATTGTGGATATGTTTTGAACGTCGGCCTGACCGCCTTATGTTGGTCAAACATTGCCTACATTATACGTCGGTCCACTGACGCTTTAAGACCAAGTACAGAACGTGTCGGCGTTCTAACTTTTGAATGGGCATCGCCTATAGGCCGCTGAGAACCGTCAGAAAATGGCTATGACATCGGCAAACTGTACACCAGCTTTTTTCACCTTAGAAATAATGTAAAACTACGACATATATACACATACGTGTACATACAGGAAAAAAACCAATTGCATGAGAATAAAAGAATAACATAACGTAACGGACTCCAAGGCAGGGCATGGGGGCTACTTTTCTCGCGCAATTTAACATTAATACTAATATAGTAATATCCGTTATTGAATAAAAACAATAATGAGTAACTAATTTTAAACAATATAACTCAATACGGTAGTCCAAAATTCATCAATTAAAAATGATGAATAAATGCTCTAACCAACTAGGAATATCAGTTTCGACGATGAAACACTACTTACTGTCCCGATAATAAGCCAAGATCAGCCCTAGATCAGGCCGTTGGTTGCTGAATCACTTCAACGACAAATTATTATCAAGTCGATTTATCAACGCTTTGCCGACGTCGGCAACCCGACCTTAACCCGTTGGTCTTCCTTGAAATAATATACATTATAATTCACTATTTCCATTATCTTTTTTCATACCAATATCAACATTTACAAACTTATTTCACCAATATCTCATCCATATTTTAGTCAGAATTTAATAAAGCCATATTTAGTCATATAACATTGTTTATATTAACACATAACGCTCTGACATTATCATCTACTTCATTGGCTCAGTCGTTAGAGCGTCAGACTTAGAATACAGAGGTCCTGGGTTCAATTCCCCGTCCGGTCAACTTAAGGTAAGTTCATCTACAAAACTTTAATTACATGCAAAAAAAAATTGCGAAAGAAGAATACAATGAATATATGACACATAAAATTGCAGAAAATATGATCCTGTATTTTATTTTGCATTAAAAACATCTTTTTTAATTAATATTTTAATGATAAAATAGGTCGGCATAGAGTCGGGTAAATGTCGGCTAAACGTCCCCACATACGTCTGCCCAACGTCCCGCCGACGATTCTCCATAAATGGTCGGTGCGACGTCATTCCGATGAGCAGCCGACTTGTATATCTAGATTTTCATATGAGTGCACACCACCAAATCATATTTGCGTTCTGGCAAAATTCGGCAGTGTTTGAAATCAAGAAAGACCCCACCATAAGTCTAAATTTAACATCCTAGAAAAGGTAAAAATTGCTGTAAATGTACCTTAATGTTTCATAATTTGGCATTTGTAGGTTATTTCTTCCATATTAGGCCCGAAATCTCTAGCTTTTTCATGAATGTTATTATTTTACATGATGTCACTGTTTCCACCAATTTAGAGCAAAACAAATCCCGGATCTTAGAATATAGGCAGCCTATCGTACCTAAGATAGATATCATTGGCCCGTAGCGGGGGAAAATACCGGTTAACCCCCACAAAGGGATTGTTTTTAAGCAGAAGACATCTTGATCTTCAACAAAAACAATGATTTGAATGAACCAGTTAGCTCTTTAAGGCGAGACAAATTAACACGAACTTGACCTCTAAACCACACAAAGCAATAGGGTACTTATTTGGTGGTGTGGGACCATATCGGCCGAACCATTCAACCTAGAAACACAATAGATGTTGCTCTTGAATAATTGAATGTTCATGAAATCTGTCTAGGATTCCCTGTAAGAGTTAATTATTCTCACCATGGATATCAAAGAAAGCCACCAACAACCATTTTAGAACATTTATGGTGCATTTCTTTTGAGCCAAACTAACTTAGTGATGATGAAAGGGTATCATAATGGACTATGAGAAATCCATTACAGAGGCAAACGGGTGTCAATCATTTTGAGATCATGTTTAGTATAAAAGCATCCATGGGTGGATTCAAGTTACAGAAGTCAGCTGTTGCTAGCAAACTTGAATTGTCTTGGCAAGTTTACAATGTAGCAAGGCAAAACAGAAAGAAAAATCATGTGTGTTAAATGAAGATAGCAGACCCCGAATTCGCCCCTCTTCTGATGCTACCAGGATTTTTGTGCCTCTATTGAAACATCAAGCTGGTGATAATTCCGTTCATGTCTTTTCACTAGATCGTAATTTGGCAAATCTGTATCTATATTGACTTTTGCGCTTCAATTGTGTTTTGCCTTTTACTCATTTATATAGTTTGTTAATTTGTTATGGTATTTTATGGTTGTAAAGGTTGTGCGTTTTCTTAATTTTTAATTTTTAATTTATTGATTTTATCTTTGTGCGGCGCATTGAGTTTCCTTGCGGTTTGAAATGCGTCCTTTACATGCCTGTTTATTATTATCATTATTATGTGGCCCCGACTTTGGAATCAGCTCCCGGTCAGCATCAGAGAGGCCCGTCCGTCTATCTTCAAACGCCGGTTAAAAACGAATTTGTTTCCCAAGTACTGATTTCTTATCTTTGCATGACTTGTGTATATTATTTTCTTTGCATTTTTCTTGTATATAATGTTGTTTGATATTGTTAAGCGCTGTATTGTGTTCTTTGTAGAGCGCTTTTTAAATGCTTGTTATTATACTATTATTAAAACATAGTAGCTATTTTAAGTATTCTACCACACACTTTCTTATAAATAAGATGGGTGGATGCAAACTGTAATTGGTCAGTATGGTTTGGCTTTCAATATACCAACACTGACAGAATGCGATCCTTATTCAGTATCACAAGACAATTCAATGAGGGAATGTACTTTGGGATCATTAATGAGGATCACTACGTGAACCAGTAGAAGATCACCACATTTGTTATGCAACGTTGGTTTAATTTGGCATACACACCAATGTTCTGGATGGTTGAAACACTATATTCTTAACCCTAACAGTCCTAAATACTACGAGTTATTACGCAAAATCCTCTCCCCAAGCTAAAATGTAGGCACCAAATTGCTACCCGGGCAAGCTCTTGTGTGTTAGCTCAGTTAGGAGCGCGCGTGGGGCGTGCAGAAGGTCCGCGGATCGAATCAGGGTTGGACCGCGGTGGTTTGTTTGTTCAAAATCCCTCAATGTTTCCCCCTCCTCCTGATCCACACCAAAATATCTCCGTCGGGGTAAGGGTTAAAGACCAAAAACGAAACTAGAGTGATGCATTGTATTGCATTCTTCTAAAGTTTTTTATCGTTAAAAACTAAAATTTGTAAAGTAAAATTTGTTAATTAAAGCAGCTACCGTGTTTTATCATACTTTTTATTTGTCCTTATAACATTTGCAACAATTATTCGTGGTCAACAACAGTACAGGATTTTGTAACTGAAATCCACCCATGCTTTTGGGGCTTTTATACTGAAAATGATTGAAAAACTTGCCTCTGGAATGTATTCAGCATTGTGGAATTATTTAAGTAATACCACTTTATCATATTTAAGAACATCATAACATTTCTAAAATAGTCGTCAAGTAGCCATCTTGAATCTTTCATAATGAGTACAATTAACCCATACATGTCATTAAATACTAGTAGGTTTTAGAATAATTTCATATAAATAAGATGAGAGCAACATCTACATTATGTTTCTAGGTTATATTTCATGCTGGAAACAACTTCAGAATAATAAAATAACTACTGTATATAGGATTCCAAGGCATAACGTTAGTCAAAACAGACACCTAAATAACGTGTCCTGGTTAAGGTGTTCAAATGTTATGTGATTTTATCAATTCCAAGATGGCCGCTGGCAGCCATCTTGTATTTAATGCTGAATACAGCCTCCAACTCATAAAATAACCACCGTATTAGATTCCTAGTCATAAAATTAGTCAAAAGAGATACCTCAATCTTGTCTCTGGGTTAATGTGTCCAGAAGTTATGTGATTTTCTAAATTCCAAGATGGCTTCTGGGGGCCATTTTGGATATTGCCACAAAACATATGCTGCAGAACAGTCTTAAGAATGGGTCATTGCTTGAGAATAAGTGTTTAAAGGTACTTTGTGATGCTTGGTTTCCTGTTAAAACATTCGTAGGGGCTCATTTCCCCCCAAAAAACACTGTTATTTTATGGGAAAATGTCAAAATTTCAGGCAACACTGTTCGCCTCTGTCAAAATTACCGAAACTTTTTTTTGTTTATTTAGGTAAAGTACTACCTAGTCTAGCCACATTGATAATAGAAATTTTTAAAAAGCACCACTTTGGGGTTTACAGCTCGTTGAACATTGCTATATTTCAGGAAATAAATATTTACAAAAAACACCCCTATTTCAAACAATGGTATAACACAAGTAGGCCATGATGGTTGTTTGAGAACTGCATTTCTAGAAAGCTTATGTGTTGCAAATCATGTGGTGTGACTGTCAAGTTCTACCTCTACTTTCCCTACATATGGTGAATCTTAAAAGTTTGAAATATTTTAGCCTTATAAAAGTGCTGAAATAGGCCAAAACGTGTCATTTTGATATTTTGGCCGTTGCTATGGTAACGAACGTCCAGCGGTGACCTAATTTGGATTTTTATAGACTTTGACCAATACTGCACCCTATCATTAAAAAAAAAAATTTAAAAAAAATTTGAAGTCTGCCAACATTTTTTGATTTTCTTTGATTGGTACGCAAAGTTGCTCTTAAGCATTTGCCACATCAAATTGGAATGTAAAATCATGTTTCAGATGCAAATATAAATTCATTCAATTTAATGAGTTTTGGATAATCATGTATACCTATAAATTAATGTTTTAAACACCCTATATGTTAGAAAAGGGTGACTTTTAAAATCAATCAATGTTCATGTACATGTAATTGATGCATTTTTATTAGAAATCTACTTGAATTTTGTTAAAATACTAGTCTTTGTATGTATGTAGTAATAGAAGCATTTTTCTGGAACTAAATAAACAAATTTGTAGACACCCTGTATGTAGAATTTCAGATTCGTAATGAAATTTAATTTGCATATGTCTGGATGGGTATTTTATTAAACTACTTTAAATCTGTACTGAACTTTTCTCTCATCACTTCATATACATAGTTGAAGTAATTATTGTAACCCTTCTTTTTAAAGAAGATTTTGCTTGTTACACCCTGTACAATTTCGGACCACCCTGTTTAATCAACTTGATTGTATGCTATTTGCATCCGTTACAGTATATGCTTTCAGAATATGTATACTTTTACCAACTTTAAATGTAAACTTTTTCAGATATAATGCATAAACTGAAAAAGGAACATAATTTATGGAAAAGGGACATGTAACACAAATTGTACCCAGTATAAAAAACATGACCTTTAGGTCTTGCGACTTGATCAGAAGATAAAAACTTCTATTACCGTTTTCAAATTGGTACCTTTTCCATGACTCCTTTGATGGCTGGTCTAACTCAACTCACTGAAACTCATGCCACAGTTTGAACTTTGGTATGGTTTCTCTTATGTGAATTCGTTTATGACTTGATCGGGAACACTCGTATCACAGTATTCACATTGGTAGTTTCTCTTCCGAGAATGAATCGTTTCATGGATGGCTTTTACAACTTCAATCGGAGAAACTCTATAGATGAGGTGACCGTTGTTTACATTTAGGACACCCTCTGTTGATTTGAGACAAAACACACCGGGCAAGAGTTCCTACAGTTTACATAGGCCAGATCAGGTTTTCTAACTAGATTGTGGTGTCACAGCAAATTGTTATCAAAACTGTCTTTAAACTTGCTTAGGAATGCTATAAAGCTATCGCATTTCACAATTTTTTTTAAAAATAAATGAGTTTTACAATTCATTAGAAAGAAATTTCATGTTGTCTTCATTAACTTTACTGTATATTCTGCCTGGAGGGAATCAACAGAGGGTGTCCCATTTGTAAATACATGACGTCACCGGTCACACCATCTGTAGTGTGCGCATTGGTGTGGTTCCCCTGTAGTTCAAATCTTGGTATGACTTGAACGGTAACAAATATCGTCACCATTTGCACATTGGTTTCTCTTTAGTATTGTTATGATCAAATTTGAGTTTCTTCGTGATTCTTCAGCCAGTCTACTGTATCTTAATTATATTGCTTGATTTCGAGAATGCAGCAGTATATCCTTTCGTGGATGGTCTTATAATTTGAACGGGGACAAATCTCTCACAGTATGTACAATGGTATGGATTTAATTATCTTTAGTGTGAATCTTTTCATGGATGGTCTTGACTCAACTTAAATATAAACTCTTACCAATTTACAATATTGAAATGACTAAAAAGGTGTGCAATGAAAAAAAGGGTTTTTTTAGTCTATGCTGGCCAGAGACAGTTGTGTTTTTTAACTTGTCCTATACCTAGTTAAAGGAATCGGTTTATCAGTCCGAAACGTCGGCCCCCATGTTATTGTGTGTTTTTTTTTGCCTTTTATAATGTCCCATCCTTGGATAATGTCATTGCACACCTTTTTAGTCATTTCAATATTTTACATTGTTGGTGTAGTGCTGTTGAATCCATTTGGATCCATCCTTGGTGCCCCTTACTGATACGGTTGGAACTGATTTTTCTGCCTTTTCAGCAATTTGCAATAGTATGAAGTTACGTATGTCTTGTCTTATGACTTGATTATGTTATAGAACCACTTTTGTCACCAGTGTCCGAATTAAGGGGGGGGGGGGGGGAATGGTTGCTCTGCGGACAACCTAGCAGGAAATGTTGGTTGTCCGCCAGCATTTTTGGTTGTCCGTATTTTATGTGTTTATTTGGTTTAACTTAGTAATATACGCCCAATACGATTATGCGCCGCAAGACGTTACAGTTGTAATATTCTATGCAAGCAGCAACTAAGGTAGCACCTTTTCAAGCTCCTACAAATAATAATATACAAGCGTAATGCATAAGTATTTGTATACACTATAGGATATAGCCTACAAGCAGCGTTTAATACTTCAAAAACATTTCGGTCATCTCTTTGAATAAGCTCATCTGGATTGTTATCGAAAAAATCAACATGCCGAAAGAAAAAACGTGTTCAGGTTGCGGCTTACCAGCCGCCAAGAAGAAGCACTGGTGGGGCCAGAAAGGACAGTCGTGCAAGGGACCACAGCCCTCCCCACCCGCAGAAACACAGGAGGGGACGCCAGAACAGTGGAGTTCATCCCCTCCGATGAACATTAGCCGCCCTGAGATGAAGATGAGGTTGCGCCGCCGGCAGCTTGATCCTGTTGGCGAGGACCAGTATGCAGAGGGAGACCATGGTTCCTCTATTATCTTTGATGATAAACAAAACACAGAGACTCACCCATCACCTCTACTCTTCGAACGACTGCGCCTTGAAGAGGAAAATGCACAATTGCAGTTAGAACTTTTAAGGCAAAGGAATGCCAAGCTTAGACTTGAGCTTCAGCAGCAGGGGCCCCAAGAAGCAGCACATCACCCCCATCATGCCCAACCACAGGACCTATTGCAGCCCATGGAACATTTGCAGATCGGGCATGTTGGCCCGGCACTACAACACCACAATCCGCAACCCAAACAGCAACGCACGGGTAAGGAATCACTGCGAATTGTAGACTTTTTGGATTTTGACAAGGTAGCGGATAATGGGACTAAACAAGATCCCAGAACACTTGACTCTGTGTCCATTTCAGAATGGAATGTAGCGAACATTCGCATAATGTATTCCCTGTTGGAAGCTGGAGAATTGTCGCATGAGACATGTAATGTTGGTGAAGGGGGTACACTGGATGATTACTTATCATATACGGTAAAAATCATGGAGTATGCAGGCCAGTTTCCATGGAAGAATGTTTTGAAATACGATCAGGCATTTCGCCATAAACAGGCTACCAGACTTCTAACATGGAAAGATGATAATCAGCACCTGGTAACAGTTCATCTTGTGTCCCCTCTTCACCAGCAAAAGGCAAGTACCCGCCAAAAGCGTCCAACAGGTAAGCCAATATGCCGCATGTATAATTATCCAGCAGGCTGTACATGGTCTGGCCCAGGGGGGTGCGCCTACATTCACAAATGTAATGTGCCGGGTTGTGTACAACAACACCCGGCACATATGCATAATGCGGGTGTAAGCACGCAATATAGTCAATCCCGAAACAATGCGACTCAGGATTGACAAATTTCAAAGCCGTTGAACAAAGAGCAATGGTATCATGAACTATTTGATGACCCTGATAGAGAGTTCCTTTTAGACGGTATTTCTAATGGGTTCCATATTGTTCCACAAGACACAGAATTGCAACTAGCATATATGCCCAATTATAAATCTGCTACAAAGACAAATAGGGCCAAAGTCGAAGAAACAATCAAATCAGAAATTGAAAAAGGAAATTATCAAATAGTTCATGAAAAACCAACTATTATAAGTGCATTAGGGGCTATACCAAAACCTGGTTCAGAGGATGTGCGCATCATTCACGATTGTTCCATGCCTAAAGGTAAAGGGGTAAATGATTATGTTCATGCTGAAAAATTCAAATTTCAAACATTGGATGACGCAATCAAGTTGGTAAAACCTAATTCATTTATGGCAAAAATTGATCTGGCAGCAGCATACCGATCAGTTAATGTTAACCCAGCTAGCTACGAGGCATTAGGGCTACATTGGCAATTTACTCTAAATACTCTAAAACACTATGGCAGTAATTAAAAACATGGATATGTAACTCATATCTAGTAATCACATTCACACCAAACAGTCCGTTTCTCAGTTTCATCATCATCTTGTTATTTTTAAACTTTTATTCTTTCAGTTTCAGAATTTTCTTTTGTAGGAGCAATTACTAAACATATTGAGATTGAGAATCTCGACCTCAGAAAACTTGCATGTACTTGCATGTACATGTACATGTAGGCTACTTGATATAGATATTTGTACCACATGATATAAGTGTAAATGTTGAGTTGACAATAATTCAAGATGGGTTATATACATGTACATGTATATTGCAACTGCATGTTAAGGTACATGTGAATGTGAGTAGGGTTAGGGCTGCTATATATTTTGATTCGTCGTTTTAGTAGCGTTAACAAAACAATAAATCTAAAGTGTACCTCTTCTTTCTCTTTCTCCATGAAAAGACAATCATAATCCGAACATCTCACATCATCAATTGTTGCCAACACCTGTATCTACGGTACTCATCCTTTACAATGAACAGTATCATCCATGTTTGTGAGCCAATACACCTGTCTCTCCATTTCCATGCAACCTTCATTGTAACTCGAAATCGATGAGGAACTTCAGTTACAGAAACTCCAGAAACTTTTCATGGATAAAAAGAAGTGGTACACTTTAGATGTACTGTTTTGTTTACGCTTTTTCCATGGGTACTATGGGTTAATTAAGTGCATTTCCATTATTGCACTTAACCCTTTACCCGTGAAAAGAGCGTAAACAAAACAATAAAATAAACCGATTCTTTCTCTCAATGAAAAGTTTCTGCAGTTTCTGTAACTGAAGTTGCTCGTCGATTTAGAGTTACTACAAGGAAGGAAGTTGCACGGAAATGGAGAACCCCTGTGTTGGCTTACAAACATCATGAATGATCCTGGTCATTGTATTGGATGAGTCTCAACACCAGTAGCTACAGTGAGGTGTTGGAAACAATTGACGATGTGAGATGTTCGGATTATGATTGTCTTTTCCTGGAGAGAGAAAAAAGAGGTACACTTTAGATTTACTGTTTTGTTTACGCTCTTTTTCATGGGTATAGCCTATAGGGCACAGGGGTAGCGCTAGGTTTTTAAACTAGGGTTTTTTAGAACCCTTAACCCATAAAAGTATGAAAAATAAGGGGTTATTTTGGATTTTCAGCTCATTTATTGCGCCCCTGATAGGGCATAGGGTTAAGTGCAACAATGGAAACTGCATCATTTTTTTATTCAGATGGCCACTGCTTCATCAATATTGGTGCTATTGTGACAAACGTGGTGTCAAAATGCGCGGGAGGAAATTCCTGTTCTTTGCCACTAGTTGAATTAAGAATTAAACACAGGCGCTTTGAAAAAAGAGGTTACTTTCTTTTTGTGGGGTGTTTATTACTGCTGATACAGACTACGGCTACCATGCATGCGTACGGTATCAATAGGATACATGTACAAATAAAGGCCCAAATGAAATCATGGAAGTTCGAACGATGAATGTCGATATATGATTAGATGAATATTTTTCCGAACTTGAACTATAATACATGTATTAGTATTGAGCTATTTATGTTGTTTCATTTACAGTTCTGTGAAATATTTAATTTAAACTTCTAGTAAGATTTTTGGCTGCCCCGCCGGACAACTGCAAAAGTGAATTTTGGTTGTCCGTGACTACGGGACAACCATGCACTTAAAACGAACGCTGACTTGTCGTCACAGTATGCACTTCAGCACATTGTGTGGTTTTCTCTCTTTTTTTGAATTTTTCATGGCTGATCTTATCACTTGAATTTAAGAGAAACTCTTATTTATGACCATTTAGTATGGTTTCTCTTTTGTATGAATCCTTTCATGTCTGGTCTTATCACCTGATTGGGAAAAACTCTTTAAATATCACAGTATGCACATTGGTTATTGGTATGGTTTCTGTTCTGTATGAATCCGTTCATGTCTGGTCTTATGACTTGGATGAGAGAAACTCTTATCACAGAATGAACATTGGTATGGTGTCTCTGTGGTATGAATCCTTTCATGAATGGTCTTACGACTTGAATCAGAGAAACGACTGTCACAGTACGCACATTGGTATGGCCAGAATGGCTACTCTTTAGTATGAACCCTTTCATGTCTGGTCTTATGACTTAAATGAGCGAAACCCTTATTACAGTATGAACATTTGTATGGTTTCTCTTTGGTATGTTGAATCCTTTCATGAATGGTCTTACTACTTGATTTACAGAAACTCTTATCACAGAATGAACATTGGTATGGTTTCTCTTTGGTATGCATCCGTTCATGTCTGATCTTCTGAGTTGAATCAGAAAACCTCTTAGTACAGTATGAACATTGGTATGGTTTCTCTTTGGTATGAATCCTTTCATGAATGGTCTTACGACTTGACTCAGAGAAACGCTTGTCACAGTACCCACATTGGTATGGCTTCTCTTTAGTATGAACCCGTTCATGTCTGGTCTTATGACTTGAATGAGCGAAACCCTTATTACAGTATGAACATTTGAATGGTTTTTCTTTGGTATGAATCCTTTCATGAATGGTCTTACTTGTTGAAACAGAGAAACTCTTATCACAGAACGCACATTGGTATGGTTTCTCATCAGTATGAATCCGTTCATGTATGGTCTTATGACTAGAAAGAGCGAAACCCTTATTACAGTATGAACATTTGTATGGTTTCTCTTTGGTATGATGAATCCTTTCATGAATGGTCTTACTACTTGATTTACAGAAACTCTTATCACAGAATGAACATTTGTATGGTTTCTCATTAGTATGAATCCTTTCATGACTGGTCTTATCCCCTGAATGAGAGAAAGTCTTGTCACAATATGCACATTGGAATGGTTTCTCTTTAGTATGAATTCTTTCATGGCTGGTCTTATTACTTGATTGAGAGAAATTCTTGTTACAGTATGTACATTGATATGGTTTTTCTTTAGTATGAATCCTTTCTTGAATGGACTTACTACTTAGATCAGAGTATGAACATCGGTACGGTTTCTCTTTAGTATGAGCACTTTCATGTCTCGTCTTATGACTTGAATGAGAGAAACGCTTATCACAGAATGAACATTGGTATGGTTTCTCTTTGGTATGCATCCGTTCATGTCTGATCTTCTGAGTTGAATCAGAAAACCTCTTAGTACAGTATGAACATTGGTATGGTTTCTCTTTGGTATGAATCCTTTCATGAATGGTCTTACGACTTGAATCAGAGAAACGCTTGTCACAGTACCCACATTGGTATGGCTTCTCTTTAGTATGAACCCGTTCATGTCTGGTCTTATGACTTGAATGAGCGAAACCCTTATTACAGTATGAACATTTGTATGGTTTTTCTTTAGTATGAATCCTTTCATGAATGGTCTTACTTGTTGAAACAGAGAAACTCTTATCACAGAACGCACATTGGTATGGTTTCTCTTTAGTATGAATCCTTTCATGTCTGGTCTTATTACCCAAAGTGGAAAAATTCTTATCACAGGTTGCACATCGGTTTGTTTTCTCTTTTGTATGAATCCTTTCATGAATGGACTTACTACTTGCATCAGAGAAACTCTTATAACAGTATGCATATTGACATGTGTATAGTTTCTCTTTGGGATGAAATTCTTCAGACCTGACCTGTTCAAATGTCTGACCAAAAGTGTTGATTTCTCGCCATCTGATGGATGAACCTTTGAACCAATACCTACGTATTTGCCTTCCATGACGTCGTTGATGTATCTTGTACCTGTCAAAGTTACTGAAGATTCTATGAATGTGATACTTAGAAGCAAAAGGCTTCAGGTGCTTTCCAACATCGTGTACACATGGTGACTGCATTGCTATGAGGGAATAAAGAAAGGAAGAACGCATTTAAAATCAAATTGTTATACATTTATTGCGCCTTGCGGTATAATATGAATCGGGTTGTGAACATGGAATTGGATGGGCGTTTCCGGCTATACAAAATCTTCACTTCGTGCCCAAGACGCCGCCAGACGACAGTACCGGGAATGTAAACATATTCAAACCCTATTCAATATTGTAACCACATTTAGAAATATAAAAAGTAAAGAACATCGGTTCTAACATGGCCCTGGTTCTAATGACGGAGAATGAAGAAACCACTTCGAATTTGCCTAAAATGAGTTAAAGGCATATTATGTGATCTTTTCCAGAGAGCGCCCTCTATTCATGATTTTTTTTTTAGAAAGTAGATTTTCTTGCAGATTTACATTTCCGATCATAAATCATACATACATTCCAAGTTACAGAGCGATACGATTCCTAATTACCTCAAAATCATGGTTTTAGACGGTGAATTTTAGAGTGAAAAATATAAACTGTCGGGATTCCGACAGTTTATTTTCACTCTAAAACCATGATTTTGAAGTAATTAAGAATCGAATCGCCCTGTAACTTGGAATGCATGCATGATTTATGATCAGAAATGTGAATCTGCAAGAAAATCTGCTTTTTTTTTTCTTTTTCTTTTTTGATGTTGAGGGCGTTCCCTGGAAAGATCACATAGTATACCTTTAACGTATCAGATCCCTTCTAACATTTTCCCTCTGGACATATAGATAGGCCAGATAGGCTACTCATCACTATTTTACCATGAATCAGGTAAAGTTTGAATAATCATACCACGGTGCCAGTGTGGCGATTCTGAGTCAGTAACTTACCGGTTATTTTTAACCACTATCCATATATTTTACTACGCTCGTCGCTCGATATCACATCGTATGATATTATTAAATCATATCAATTAAGCTTACTACATCATGTGTATTATAAATTACACTGTGAGTATATTACAGCCTAATTTTGGGTGTAATGCCTTGGTTTTGGCAATGATGTTTGGCGTATCCGAGCTCTCTGGCGTGACGTCACAGATTCCCTAGCTTACTGAAAAATAATTACGCCCTCATGTGGCGTAATAATAACGTATCGTATAAAATAGCAACAAACTATTGATGGCGCAGTTTCAACCGGAGATGGATTCAGACGACGCTGCTGGACACGGGCGTATTCACGAATATTCAGGTTAAAATATGCGAACGAGGTTAGTGATCAAGTGATGGGACGAACGCTTAACAATGGTTAATTTTTTTTTTTAAATGATACTGCTAACCATCCGCAGTGGTTTCATGATGAAATAATTTAGTTCCAACGTGTGATGAATTTTATGGGGTCATAATTATACTCAAAGTCCATGGATCGTTACATTGAAATTAACGGAAATTCTAAATGTAAGTCTGTTCACGTCCGCCATCGTCTGGGCTTAAACATGATCAGCTGGATCTCTTTAAAGGTATATTATGTGATCTTTCCAGGGAACGCCCTCAACATCGAAAAAAAAAATTGAAAGCAGATTTTCTTGCAGATTTACATTTCTGATCATAAATCGTACATACATTCCAAGTTAGAGGGCGATACGATTCTTAATTACTTCAAAATCATGGTTTTAGAGTGAAAATTAACCGTCGGATATCCGACAACTTATTTTATTAATATTCTAGTCGAAATTCACTCTAAAACTATGGTTTTGAGGTAATTAGGAAACGTATCGCTCTGTAACTTGGATTGTATGTACGATTTATGATCAGAAATATAAATCTGCAAGAAAATCTACTTTCTAAAAAAAATCTACTTTCTAAAAAAAATCATGAATAGAGGGTGCTCTCTGGAAAAGATCACATAATATGCCTTTAAAGGCGTAAGAATACCTTGATAGTCTTTTGCATCATCAAATATGGCTCCAAACATGGATCAATGTATCTTGTTTGTGAAATATCCCCCAGTTGGTATGCACCATTGTACGATTATTTGATATTGGCGTAAGCATTAATAATAGATGAAGATTCTTCAGATGAATGACAAGTTTAGATCACATGCACCGGCTTCATCTATTTCATTCAACTATAAAATCAAAATCAATTGTTACATTGAAACCAACGGAAATTCAAAATTAACGGCCGTTTCGTGTCCACCGTCGTCTGGATGGATTGTCGATGTTATTTTACTAGATTTGTGATTGTTACTTAATGAAAAATGAAACCAAAATGATACCATAACTTAGCAAACAAGCTCAAGCAGAATGACACTAAAACTGAATTTATCCTCATTTCCTCACCTCGACAGGTATATATTTGTTGTCTGAGGTTAACTTGAAGATCGGTGAATATGTGATTGACCCTTCCCCCTCCATCAGGAATTTAGGAGTTATAGTCCGTTGGCAGAGCCATTTGACCTCAAAATGAAGTATGCGGGAAGTTTTATGATTGTTTCTGGGTGACTTTGACGTGCTGATTTCAAATCTGGATGATGCCAACTCGTATATGTTGAGCGTTTTGAGAAATAAGGGGATAAAGTTCTTTAAGGGGGAAATTTTCAAAATGACTCTACAGACACAACTAATATATCACATTGTAGCTCTTTGTTTACTGATCACAAAAATATATAGTTTGACATGGTTAAATGGATGCTGCAATTCCTCATTTCCATATTATAAAATGGCCGCCATTGTCAATCAACGGGTAACTGAAATACGCATTATATCAAACATGTCATGCAAAGACATCATTTTTTGTCTCGCCTGATGTAATCAGAAAGAGACTATGTTATCACTATTTCTGTCCGGCGTCCGCCGTATGCCGTATGCCGTGTGCTAAGAAATACCTTTGTGACGCGATATCTGGAGATCCGTAAGGCCTATCGTGATGGGACTTGGTGGAGGGAAGGGGGGTGGTGCGTTCTGTTGCTGATTGATTTTTCAAGGTCATCGGGGGTCATACAAGGTCATCGGGGTCAAATATGCTTAAAACTTTTGAGACGCGTTGTGACGCGATATCTAGAGATCCGTAAGGCCTATCTTGATGGGACTTGATGTCAGGGAAGGGGGTGGGGTGTTCTTTTGCTGATTAGAATTTCAAGGTCATTGGAGGTCATTCAAGGTCATCGGGGTCAAATATGGGGTCAAATAAGATCCGTAAGGCCGATCTTGATGGGATTTAGTGGAGGGAAGGGGGTGGTGTGTTCTTTTTGCTGATTAAATTTTCAAGGTCATCGGAGGTCATTCAAGGTCATCGGGGGTCAAATATGGGGTCAAATAGATCAGTAAGGCCTATCTTGATGGGATTTGGTGGAGGGAAGGGGGGGTTGGGGTGTGTTCTTTTTGCTGATTAAATTTTCAAGGTCATCAGAGGTCATTCAAGGTCATCGGGGGTCAAATAAGATCCATAAGGCATATCTTGATTGGATTTGGTGGAGGGAAGGGGGATGGTGTGTTCTTTTTGTCCTTAATTTTTCGGGGTCATCAGGGGTCAAATAGATCAGTAAGGCCTATCTTGATGGGATTTGGTGGAGGGAAGGGGGGGGTGTGTTCTTTTTGTTGATTAATTTTTCGGGGTCATCGGGGGTCAAATATGGGGTCAAATAGATCAGTAAGGCCTATTTTGATGGGATTTGGTGGAGGGAAGGGTGTGGTGTGTTCTTTTTGTTGATTCATTTTTCGGGGTCATCGGGGGTCAAATAGATCAGTAAGGCCTATCTTGATGGGATTTGGTGGACGGAAGAGGGATGGTGTGTTCTTTTTGTTGATTAATTTTTCGGGGTCATCGGGGGTCAAATATGGGGTCAAATAGATCAGTAAGGCCTATCTTGATGGAATTTGGTGGACGGAAGAGGGATGGTGTGTTCTTTTTGTTGATTAATTGTTCGGGGTCATCGGGGGTCAAATAGATCAGTAAGGCCTATCTTGATGGGATTTGGTGGACGGAAGAGAGATGGTGTGTTCTTTTTGTTGATTAATTTTTCGGGGTCATCGGGGTCAAATATGGGGTCAAATAGATCAGTAAGGCCTATCTTGATGGGATTTGGTGGACGGAAGAGGGATGGTGTGTTCTTTTTGTTGATTAATTTTTCGGGGTCATCGGGGGTCAAAAAGATCAGTAAGGCCTATCTTGATGGGATTTGGTGGAGGGAAGGGGGGGTGGTGTGTTCTTTTGGTTGATTAATTTTTCGGGGTCATCGGGGGTCAAATATGGGGTCAAATAGATCAGTAAGGCCTATCTTGATGGGATTTGGTGGAGGGAAGGGGGGTGGTGTGTTCTTTTTGTTGATTAATTTTTCGGGGTCATCGGGGGTCAAATATGGGGTCAAATAGATCAGTAAGGCCTATCTTGATTGGATTTGGTGGAGGGAAGGGGGGGTTGGGGTGTGTTCTTTTTGCTGATTAAATTTTCAAGGTCATCAGAGGTCATTCAAGGTCATCGGGGGTCAAATAAGATCCATAAGGCATATCTTGATTGGATTTGGTGGAGGGAAGGGGGATGGTGTGTTCTTTTTGTCCTTAATTTTTCGGGGTCATCAGGGGTCAAATAGATCAGTAAGGCCTATCTTGATGGGATTTGGTGGAGGGAAGGGGGGGTGTGTTCTTTTTGTTGATTAATTTTTCGGGGTCATCGGGGGTCAAATATGGGGTCAAATAGATCAGTAAGGCCTATCTTGATGGGATTTGGTGGAGGGAAGGGTGTGGTGTGTTCTTTTTGTTGATTCATTTTTCGGGGTCATCGGGGGTCAAATAGATCAGTAAGGCCTATCTTGATGGGATTTGGTGGACGGAAGAGGGATGGTGTGTTCTTTTTGTTGATTAATTTTTCGGGGTCATCGGGGGTCAAATATGGGGTCAAATAGATCAGTAAGGCCTATCTTGATGGAATTTGGTGGACGGAAGAGGGATGGTGTGTTCTTTTTGTTGATTAATTGTTCGGGGTCATCGGGGGTCAAATAGATCAGTAAGGCCTATCTTGATGGGATTTGGTGGACGGAAGAGAGATGGTGTGTTCTTTTTGTTGATTAATTTTTCGGGGTCATCGGGGTCAAATATGGGGTCAAATAGATCAGTAAGGCCTATCTTGATGGGATTTGGTGGACGGAAGAGGGATGGTGTGTTCTTTTTGTTGATTAATTTTTCGGGGTCATCGGGGGTCAAAAAGATCAGTAAGGCCTATCTTGATGGGATTTGGTGGAGGGAAGGGGGGGGGTGGTGTGTTCTTTTGGTTGATTAATTTTTCGGGGTCATCGGGGGTCAAATATGGGGTCAAATAGATCAGTAAGGCCTATCTTGATGGGATTTGGTGGAGGGAAGGGGGGTGGTGTGTTCTTTTTGTTGATTAATTTTTCGGGGTCATCGGGGGTCAAATATGGGGTCAAATAGATCAGTAAGGCCTATCTTGATTGGATTTGGTGGAGGGAAGGGGGGTGGTGTATTCTTTTTGCTGATTAAATTTTGAAGGTCATCGGAGGTCATTCAAGGTCATCTGGGGTCAAATAAGATCCGTAAGGCCTATCTTGATGGGATTTGGTGGACGGAAGAGGGATGGTGTGTTCTTTTTGTTGATTAATTTGTCGAGGTCATCAGAGGTCATCTGGGGTCAAATAAGATCCGTAAGGCCTATCTTGATGTGATTTGGTGGAGGGAAGGGGGTTGGTGTGTTCTTTTTGCTGATTAAATTTTTAAGGTCATCAGAGGTCATCTGGGGTCAAATAAGATCTGTAAGGCCTATCTTGATGTGATTTGGTGTAGGGAAGGGGGTTGGTGTGTTCTTTTTGTTGATTAAATTTTTCAAGGTATTACATCCCTTGCATTAACTACAATGCATACCTCTGTGACAGTGCTACATTGTATCATATGTTTCATCATCATTTCTTTCAAGTCACTTTTGATGAACAGGCGAGACGCGCCGTTCGAGAACCGCCTTGTACTGATAACAAATTGAAAGTGAAATTGTATTTAACGCATCGATATCATATCAACCCCTTCAATTTTCAATCAAAATAGTTTACTTTCAACACCAAAAATCTCCCGAAACATGGTACATTGATAAACCAATGCATACAATAGCATGTTTCAAACAATTCTCATAATATTCAAATGGGAATCAAAATTCATTTTGGAAATCATAAGCATAGTTATCGGAATCAAAGAGTACCGTTCCCACACTCACTTGAACAAATACATATCCACGTGATGCATTGATATGCTAAAATTGTTATTGTTACATTTTCAATTGATTGCTATATAATAATATTCAATTTCAATTCAAAAAATGGCATATTTCAACAATTACAATGATCAAATTCGGATGTGAATGCTGAAACCTATTGAATTGCGAGCCTATTCATTGGAACCAACCGGTACCTCCTGTTCCTCATCCTCGGTATTCACTTTTGACAACTGACTATGACATTTATTATATCACCTTACATGCACAAAATATTGTGCATAAGATGTGCACGTACAACCGCATCTTGATGTTGCGCAGGGTTGAGCTGAAGCACATCCCCAACACAAAAACATACCATCTTCAGAATTTCATCTGGTGCTGTTGGTCTGTCTGGTGGTAATTGTACTGGGATGAGAGTCTTTTTGGTTCATCACGGTTCCAGCCATACTTAATTGGATCGAGTGTTGAAGGGTCTGATCACTCTGATGAATCTGCAGATAACCATATTGAAGTTTGTAGATATGCCAGTTTGACATTTTCGGTAAATGACTCCGTAGTTTGTGGAATTTATTGTAGTTTGGGTGCACTTGTGGCGTTATCCCATCGTTGATGTCCAGAACTGGAAACGGAGCTCTGACATATTACTTGCGGCTTGACTTCTTTTCTGTTGTGAAAACTAGCATAGAAGAAGGTAGCCTGTTGAACCAGTTCATGGGTAGAAGAGTTAGTGTTAGCAAAGCTATCGACGTTATGTTTTCCTGTTTTGAGTACTTTGAACACTGTTGTCTTTGCTATTCCCGATAACTGAGCAACCGTGTCACATCCTGATAAAGCGTGACAAGCAAGAATGTTGTTGGAAACATCACGGTGCTACTTTGCTGACTTACCAAAGTCAATCATCGTTCTTTGTGTGTTGAACGATTGCATCAGAAGAGTGCAGGTTAGGGAGTGACTAACATAAAAGTGAAGAAGTAAAAGAAATACGTCAGTATCATCACAAATCACCCGAATATTATGGGGACCACCCCGTTCTGCCACACTGAGGGTCTGATGTACAAGGACATGAACATCTGCTTCTTCTTGGGTATTTCGCAGAACATCCCGTGGAAAACGAATCCTTATCTATATACAATCCCAACCAGTACTGGGTTGCGACCTTTTATCATGTTTATAAATAACTAGTCTGGTATGAGCCTGCTATTATTAAGAGCATAGTCTTGCAGAGTTATGCAAGATCAATCTTGGATGCGCTATATAAATCCAGATTATTATTTAATATGTTATTAATTATAAAATCAATCACTTGCATTTGTTCTCAGTGACGTTTAAAGATTAAACCGAGTAACTAGAATGTGTACAGGGGGAGGGAGGGGGTGTAATTCAAACCCAATTTTAGAACTCGTCATCCATATGAGCATATCACTAAGGATCGTCAAACATTCCATCTGCTATATAAAACGACCATGAGTGACCTTTACGTTGTAAAACGGGTTGTGTTGTAATGTTGTTGTTTTTATTTATTCAGGTCCAAATATCTAGAAACGCTCAAGGATGACAATTTGGCATCATCCGGATTTGGAATCAGGATATTTTTGCAGTCTAGAATTGTCAAGAAAATTATCAAAAAACCCCTACCATACGTGACCTTTATTTATTGGCAAACGGGCTGTATTTTATGTTTTTTGTATTTAAAAGATAATGTTATTCAGGTACAAATATCTAGAAACGCTTAAGGATGGCAATTTGGCATTATCTGGATTTGGAATCAGCACATTTTTGCAGTCTAGAATAGTCAAAAGAATTGTCAAAAAAGCAAAAACGACCACGAGTGACCTTTATATTGTAAAACGGGCTATATTTTATGGTTTTTTTGTATTTAAAAGATAATGCTATTCAGGTCCAAATATCTAGAAACGCTAAATTATGACAATTTGGCATCATCCGGATTTGGAATCAGCACATTTTTGCAGTCTAGAATTGTCAAAAAATTATTTTAAAAAAACGACCATGAGTGACCTTTATATTATTGGCAAACGGGCTGTATTTTATGTTTTTTGTATTTAAAAGATAATGTTATTCAGGTCCAAATATCTAGGAACGCTTAAGGATGACAATTTGGCATCAGCATATTATGCAGTCTAGAATTGTTTTTAAAAAGTTGTCAAAAAAACCGACCATGAGTGACCTTTATATTGTAAAACGGGCTGTATTTTAAGTTTTGTGTATTTAAAAGATAATGTTATTCAGGTCCAAATATCTAGAAACGCTCAAGGGTGACATTTTGGCATCATCCGGATTTGGAATCAGCACATTTTTGCAATAAATTGTCCCGCATACCCGATTTTGAGGTTAGGGTCAAAATCGTTTCTGTGCCAAGGCCCGCAAGGGACTATTACATTTGACACCTTTCTCGAAATGGATCTGCAGGTCAGTTCCATATGTCGTACAGTTAATTTTGACCTGCGGAACATTCGTCGTATATCCGTCGTTTTATTGATCACGATAGGCCTACTTCTTCACATGCTGTGAGATCTTTACTCCTCTCTCGGCTGCATTATGGCAACCCGCTTTTTCAGCCAGTCAACTGTATCAGTAATTGCTTGATTTCGAGAATGCAGCAGTATCCTTTCGTGGATGGTCTTATAATTTGAACGGGGACAATTCTCTCACAGTATGCACAATGGTATGGATTTAATTATTTTAGTGTGAATCTTTTCATGGATGGTCTTGACTCAACTTAAATATAAACTCTTACCAATTTACAATAGTATGAAGTTACGTATGTCTTGTCCCCGGTCTTGTCTTATGGCTTGATTATGTTATAGAACCACTCTTGTCACCAGTGTCCGAATTAAGGGGGGGGGGGGGGGGGGGGGGGTGGTTGCCCTGCGGACAACCTAGCAGGAAATGTTGGTTGTCCGCCAGAATTTTTGGTTGTCCGTATTTTATGTGTTTATTTGGTTTAACTTAGTAATATACGCCCAATACGATTATGCGCCGCAAGACGTTACAGTTGTAATACTGTAAAACACTATGACAGTAATTAAAAACATGGATATGTAACTGTTACTATATCTAGTAATCACATTCACACCAAACAGTCCGTTTCTCAGTTTCATCATCATCTTGTTATTTTTAAACTTTTATTCTTTCAGTTTCAGAATTTTCTTTTGTAGGAGCAATTACTAAACATATTGAGATTGAGAGTCTCGACCTCAGAAAACTTGCATGAACTTTGAATGTACATGTATACACGTAGGCTACTTGATATAGATATTTGTATCACATGATATAAGTGTAAATGTTGAGTTGACAATAATTCAATATGGGTTATATATATATTGCAACTGTCACATTGCATGTTAAGGTACATGTGAATGTGAGTAGGGTGGGCTGCTTTATATTTTGATTCGTCGTTTTAGTAGCGTTAACAAAACAATAAATCTAAAGTGTACCCTCGGGGGGGGGGGGGGGCCAGTCAAACATAATGGTGTACACATGCGTGACCAATTTTTTTCCAGACACCCCCTAAACAAGTTTTACCCTGCAAGCAAAATTACCCCCTAAACAACTTTTTAGCGCGCTTTCCTTGCAAATTTTGACCCCTAAACAAGTTCTTGCCAGAATATGACCCCTTAACAAGTTTTGTCTATTTAACGGGGAACAAAATAAGTTACCCTAAACACGTTCGACCTGTATTTTAAGCCAGGATTTTAAGCCACCCTTTTTCTTGAAAATCAGCGTTTTTGATACCCTTAACGCGTCACGCGCGTGACGCGTCCAACACTGAAAACACCCCTTTTTACGCGTTTTTTTGGTCACGCGTGTGTACAACATTATGTTTGACTGGCCCCCCCGGGAGTGTACCTCTTCTTTCTCTTTCTCCATGAAAAGACAATCATAATCCGAACATCTCACATCATCAATTGTTGCCAACACCTGTATCTACTCATCCTTTACAATGAACAGTATCATCCATGTTTGTGAGCCAATACACCTGTCTCTCCATTTCCATGCAACCTTCATTGTAACTCGAAATCGATGAGGAACATCAGTTACAGAAACTCCAGAAACTTTTCATGGATAAAAAGAAGTGGTACACTTTAGATGTACTGTTATTTGTTTACGCTTTTTACATGGGTATGGGTTAAGTGCATTTCCATTATTGCACTTAACCCTTTACCCGTGAAAAGAGCGTAAACAAAACAATAAAATAAACCGATTCTTTCTCTCAATGAAAAGTTTCTGGAGTTTCTGTAACTGAAGTTGCTCGTCGATTTAGAGTTACAAGGAAGGTTGCACGGAAATGGAGAACCGGGTGTTGGCTTACAAACATCATGAATGATCCTGGTCATTGTATTGGATGAGTCTCAACTCTCAACACCAGTAGCTACAGTGAGGTGCTGGAAACAATTGACGATGTGAGATGTTCGGATTATGATTGTCTTTTCCTGGAGAGAGAAAAAAGAGGTACACTTTAGATTTACTGTTTTGTTTACGCTCTTTTTCATGGGTATAGCCTATAGGGCATAGGGTTAAGTGCAACAATGGAAACTGCATCATTTTTTATTCAAATGGCCACTACTTCATCAATATTGGTGCTATTGTGACAAACGTGGTGTCAAAATGCGCGGGAGGAAATGCCTGTTCTTTGCCACTAGTTGAATTAAGAATTAAACACAGGGCGCTTTGAAAAAAGAGGTTACTTTCTTTTTGTGGGGTGTTTATTACTGCTGATACAGACTACGGCTACCATGCATGCGTACGGTATCAATAGGATACATGTACAAATAAAGGCCCAAATGAAATCATGGAAGTACGAACGATGAATGTCGATATATGATTAGATGAATATTTCCCGTATGAAACTTGAACTATACATTGTATTAGTATTTAGCTATTTATTTTGTTTCATTTACAGTTCTGTGAAATATTAAATTTAAACTTCTAGTAAGATTTTTGGCTGCCCCGCCGGACAACTGCAAAAGTGAATTTTGGTTGTCAGTGACTACGGGACAACCATGCACTTAAAACGAACGCTGACTTGTCGTCACAGTATGCACTTCAGCACATTGTGTGGTTTTCTCTTTTTGTTTGAATTTTTCATGGCTGATCTTATCACTTGAATTTAAGAGAAACTCTTATTTATGACCATTTATGGTTTCTCTTTTGTATGAATCCTTTCATGTCTGGTCTTATCACCGGATTGGGAAAAACTCTTTAAATATCACAGTTATGCACATTGGTTATTGGTATGGTTTCTGTTCAGTTCAGTGTGAATCCGTTCATGTCTGGTCTTATGACTTGGATGAGAGAAACTCTTATCACAGAATGAACATTGGTATGGTTTCTCTGTGATATGAATCCTTTCATGAATGGTCTTACGACTTGAATCAGAGAAACGACTGTCACAGTACGCACATTGGTATGGCCAGTATAGCTTCTCTTTAGTATGAACCCTTTCATGTCTGGTTTTATGACTTGAATGAGCGAAACCCTTATTACAGTATGAACATGTGTATGGTTTCTCTTTGGTATGAATCCTTTCATGAATGGTCTTACTACTTGATTTACAGAAACTCTTATCACAGAATGAACATTTGTATGGTTTCTCTTTAGAATGAATCCTTTCATGACTGGTCTTATCCCCTGAATGAGAGAAAGTCTTGTCACAATATGCACATTGGAATGGTTTCTCTTTAGTATGAATTCTTTCATGGCTGGTCTTATTACTTGATTGAGAGAAATTCTTGTTACAGTATGTACATTGATATGGTTTTTCTTTAGTATGAATCCTTTCATGAATGGACTTACTACTTAGATCAGAGTATGAACATCGGTACGGTTTCTCTTTAGTATGAGCACATTCATGTCTCGTCTTATGACTTGAATGAGAGAAACGCTTATCACATAATGAACATTGGTATGGTTTCTCTTTGGTATGCATCCGTTCATGTCTGATCTTCTGAGTTGAATCAGAAAACCTCTTAGTACAGTATGAACATTGGTATGGTTTCTCTTTGGTATGAATCCTTTCATGAATGGTCTTATGACTTGAATGAGAGAAACTCTTATCACAGAATGAACATTGGTATGGTTTCTCTTTGGTATGCATCCGTTCATGTCTGATCTTATGAGTTGAATCAGAAAACCTCTTAGTACAGTATGAACATTGGTATGGTTTCTCTTTGGTATGAATCCTTTCATGAATGGTCTTACGACTTGAATCAGAGAAACGCTTGTCACAGTACCCACATTGGTATGGCTTCTCTTTAGTATGAACCCGTTCATGTCTGGTCTTATGACTTGTATGAGCAAAGCCCTTATTACAGTATGAACATTTGTATGGTTTTTCTTTGGTATGAATCCTTTCATGAATGGTCTTACTTGTTGAAACAGAGAAACTCTTATCACAGAACGCACATTGGTATGGTTTCTCTTTAGTATGAATCCTTTCATGTCTGGTCTTATTACCCAAAGTGGAAAAATTCTTATCACAGGTTGCACATCGGTTTGTTTTCTCTTTTGTATGAATCCTTTCATGAATGGACTTACTACTTGCATCAGAGAAACTCTTATAACAGTATGCATATTGACATGTGTATGGTTTCTCTTTGGGATGAAATTCTTCAGACCTGACCTGTTCAAATGTCTGACCAAAAGTGTTGATTTCTCGCCATCTGATGGATGAACCTTTGAACCAATACCTTCGTATTTGCCTTCCATGACGTCGTTGATGTATCGCGTACCTGTCAAAGTTACTGAAGATTCTATGAATGTGATATTTAGAAGCAAAAGGCTTCAGGTGCTTTCCAACATCGCGTACACATGGTGACTCCATTGCCGGGTCCATTGCTATAGGGAAAGTCTAAAGAAAGAACGCATTTAAAATCAAATTGTAATACATTTATTGCGGTATTATTAATCGGGTTTTGAACATGGAATTGGATGGGCGTTTCCTGCTATACAAAATCTTCACTTCGTGCCCAAGGGCCAATACGATGCCAGACGACAGTACCGGAAATGTAAACATATATTCAATCCCTATTCAATATTATTGTAGCCACGTTTAGAAATATAAAAAGTAAAGAACATCGGTTCTAACATGGTTCTAATGACGGAGAATAAAGAAACCACTTCGAATTTGTCTAAAATGAGTTAACGTATCAGATCCCTTTTAACATTTTCCCTCTGGATGCATATAGATCCGGGATATAGATGAGGTGACCGTTGTTTACATTTATGACGCCCTCTGTTGATTTGAGACAAAACAGACCGGGCAAGAGCGGGGGCAAGAGTTCCTATAGTTTACATAGGCCAGATCAGGTTTTCTAACTAGATTGTGGTGTTACAGCAAATTGTTATCTAAACTGTCTTTAAACTTGCTTAGGAATGCTATAAGCTATCGCATTTCACAAAAAAAATTAAAAATAAATGAGTTTTACAATTTATTAGAAAGACATTTCATGTTGTCTTCATTAACTTTACTGTATATTCTGCCCGGAGGGAATCAACAGAGGGTGTCCCATTTGTAAACACACGACGTCACCGGTCACACCATCTATAGATAGGCCAGATATAGGCTACTCATCACTATTTTACCATGAATCAGGTTTTAATAATCATACCAGTGAGTGCCAGTGTGGCGAGGCTCTGAGTCGGTAACTTACCGGTTATTTACCACTATCCATTATAGTTTACTACGCTCGTCGCTCGATAGCACATCGATGATATTATTAAATCATATTAAGCTTACTACATCATGTGTATTATAAATTACACTGCGATTATAACAGCCTAATTTCGGCGGTGTTTATCCGAGCTCTGGCGTGACGTCACAGATTCCCTAGCTTACTGAAAAATAATTACGCCCTCATGTGGCGTAATAATAACGTATCGTATAAAATAGCAACAAACTATTGATGGCGCAGTTTCAACCGGAGATGGATTCAGACGACGGTGGCTACGAACGGCCGTTAATTTTGAATTTCCGTTGGTTTCAATGTAACAATGGATTTTGATTATATGACCCCATAAAATTCATCATAGGTTAGAAGAAAAATTTTCCAATCCAAAACCGTTCGGGATGGCTAATCATCCCAATTGCAAATGCTATTTTTTGAATTTAAACCGTTGTTAAGCGGTCGTCCCATTCACTTGATAAGGTAACCTCGTTCGCATATTTTAACCTGAATACTCGTGAATACGCCTATGTCCAGCGTCGTCTGGATGGATTCAGACGACGCTGGACACGGGCGTATTCACGAATATTCAGGTTAAAATATGCGAACGAGGTTACGTGATCAAGTGAATGGGACGAACGCTTAACAATGGTTAATTTTTTTTAAATGATACTGACACTGCGGATGGTTAGCCATCCACAGTGGTTTTATGATGAAATAATTTAGTTCCAACGTGTGATGAATTTTATGGGGTCATAATTATACTCAAAGTCCATGGATCGTTACATTGAAACTAACGGAAATTCAAAATGTAAGTCCGTTCACGTCCGCTATCGTCTGGGCTTAAACATGGATCTCTTAAAAGGCGTAAGAATACCTTGACAGTTTTTTGCATCATCCAATATGGCTGCAAACATGGATCAATGTACGGTACCTTGTTTGTGAAATATCCCCCAGTTGGTATGCACCCTTGTACGATTATTTGATATAGGCATGCATTAATAACAGATGAAGATTCTTCAAATGAATGACAAGTTTAGATCACATGCACCGGCTTCATCTATTTCATTCAACTATAATATATGTGACATGGCACCACGAAACAGGCGGAAAGTCGCGGTATCTGAATAGGAGATACAGGCCGAACAATGAATGTAGGGGGGGGGGCGATTTTAGTTATCGGTATTTTTAGTTCCAAGAATCATTCGTTGAATATTTCCCAACGTTTTTTCACGCAATTCTGTCTCTAAACATAATTTTTTGGTAATGGTAATATTGAAGACTAGAAGATGTGAAACCAAAAAGTCAGTCCGTAAAATGGCAGCAAAATTTCCAGACAATTTTTTTCATTCCGTAAAATAAATAGAACATTAACATGAGTTTTGACATCTTTACATGGTTGCTGGTGGAATAACAGTGTTTCCTTAGATGTACTATATTATGTGCAGGTGTTTGGGCCAATGTGGCTGATTGTAATCATGCTAATTAGCATAATTAGTATTTGCATTAACGGGAAAATCCGTATAATTACGCAGAAAATGGGGCATGTTTCACTTTACGGAGGCCGTAAATTTACGGATATTTCTAACAGTGTAAGTATAATGATTATTATAGGCCTACATACATAAATCTATAGTCGAGTACCAACCCATGTGAGGACCCGTATTAAAACACGTTTAAAAATGTATAGAAGTTACAGTCAATCTGAGGACATTTTATTTTTTTAACCATAAAATGTAGGAACATTTGTATGGTATGCGTCTAATGGAGGACATGGCCATAGACACTTAGGGGGGGGGGGGGGGGGGGGGGGGGGGTAAGGATTCAACTTCTATACGTGTTTATGCAGGAAAAGCGAGGACTTCAAAAAAAGGTCCTCACATATTTTTTGTCCTCACATTGCCGGCTGGTAGGACAAAGGTCCTCGGATTGGCGGGTTCAACACTACATTACACACATCTATACAACAAGTATTTGTGATGCGCTATTCCCCGTAGGCTCAAAGCGCTTACAAAAAATGCAAACTAATATAAGTTAACATAATAATATTATAAAGAACACGATTAGATGGGGAACAAATATGTCTTGAGGGCCTTCTTGAATACCCACACACGCCAATCTGAATCTCCTTACTAGTGTATCCATAGTCTAGGCGCTGTATATTGAGTGAACATTTTAAGTAAGTATTATGATTATTATTAAAGGTATATTATGCGATCTTTTCCATGGGACTTCCCTCTCCTTGATTTTTTTGAAAGCAGATTTACATTTCTAATCATAAATCATGAATACATTCTGAGTTACAGAGCGATATGATACCAAATTACTAAAAAATCATGGTTTAAAGAGGTTGAAAATAGATTGTCCTACAGGACCGTTTGTTTTCAGTCTAAATTCACAATAAAACCAACAAGGATAGAAGGCGTCACATATATAGAAAAGATCGCATAGTAAAGTTGTAGCAATGATAATTTTAGGGAAACCGTTTAAAATGAGTGCGTTTAATCAAAATGTCGATACCTGAAAAAATACTTCATAAAAATCCTTGACGAAATAGATGGTTGAACCTTAAACATGTTAAATCTAGTAACAACAAAATGACAATTCCAACTGTAGGCAGCAGAGCAAAGAGTATGAATGTAGTAATAAATATCAAAGTTTTTTTGATGACTTCCTTTCAAATTATGCTAATGTATAGGGTTTCGTATGTTTCGTATCGTGTACGTCAAAATCAGCATCAATTAAACAGAAGCCCTTTTCTTCCAATTAAGCTTATTTTACTGCGTTTGCGGCGTTGGAATGCGTACGTGTCAATGTCCGTGTCGTTAATTAAAAACAATATGGAAATTCCCGGAGTATGGACTTTGCTCTTGGCTTACTTCTCGTCGTACGATCAGGCAGTACAGGTACAAACGAAAGACCTATGCACATGTATATTAAATTGAGGAAAACACTTTTATAACGATTTTGAATGCGTTGCACAATTCTAATGAATATGTGTTTTTTAATTAATAATTGTACTATTTAAGGCTGCTATCAGAGGTTAGGGTCATGTAAGGTCAAACTTACAACATGGTTAGATTATACTGTAGATACAAATAGTTAGAAGCATATGTTAAGTTTCCGAAATACAGAGCAAAATAGGTCAACGGTCAACATATTTCTAAAATTCCTTTTATAGAGGTCAAATGCTCAAAATAGTTTCCATGTTCCGTCCGTTGGATACAACATACAGGGTGAGTCAAAAACTGCAATTGGGGAAAGAAGCAATATTTTTTTCTTCAAAAAAGTTGAAATTTGACGTTGCAGGAATGATACAGTTTTTACTGACATTACGATTACATCCCCTTTGGTGCGGCGATCTGGTATATACTTTTGACCAATATTGTATTGAAAAGCCATCACTTCATTTTCAATAAATATTTTGTTTTTTATCAATGCACGAAAGAAGTTGAGCATATACTGATATATTCTTGATTCTAGTATAGATGGTTTAAAAGCTCGAACAGGGGGAGTGCCCCCCCCCCCCCATTCCCCCTCAGATGTAGAAAAGAAAATTTGCCCCAAAAGAAATACACTTTTCTCGCCCTCCGGGCTAGTAAAACATAAAGACAGTTGATATGTTAACCCCTTATATATAATCATGTTTCATCACCCGTTCCCATGGAAAATTAACACATTTAACATGGGAACGGGGCACGAAACATGCATGATTATATATAAGGGATTAAAATATCAACTGTCTCTAATGTTCTACACGTTTATAAACATAGATCAAAAGTTATGGTATCATCTTGGTTTTCATTTTTCATTAAGGTAACAATCACAAATCTAGTAAAATAACATCCAGACGACGGTGGACACGAACGGCCGTTAATTTTGAATTTCCGTTGGTTTCAATGTAACAATGGATTTTGATATAATATGTGACATGGCACCACGAAATGGGTGGAAAGTCGCAAACATTTGTTTATAGTTTTTTATCATATTCTTAAAGCATACATCCTTCGTTTTTTCTTGCCATTGTTCATCAACGTTATTGACTTCACACATCTTGGTTTTGACGCCAAAATCTTATGGCGTACCATGCAGGAAATGTACCGATATTATAGCGCTCGTACCAAACCCAGATTGAAGATCCCACCACGTAGTATGATTCTGCCTAACCTTGCACTTACTACAACAATTGGTATTTTGATGATGATGATCTTCTCGGGGATCTTCTTCAGCTTCGTGTTTTTCAGTGGGGTTTGTTTTACTCCAAATCTCGTTAACTTCTACTACTTGGATGCTACATGTCGGAAACATTGCATGGAATGAACTGATGTAGAATCTCTAGTAAGTCAACAATAAACCTGTTAGGACATTTATGATTGAATGGATAATCTATAACAACAAACGGTCAATGGAAATAAAAGATCAACCCGTAGGCATTCCATGAGAGTTTCAAAACTTAATCTACTAAAAGTTTCTATTGTCAAGTGATGCTTTATTTACCAATCTCTTTCGACTGTCTAATAATGTAAACATTTAATCAGGGGTACGCCACTGAGCTTGCCGATCGGGTCCACTTTTAAATTGAACTTAGTCAGCATAGAATTGGTGGCGCTATACCGATCAGGCGTGATTGCAGACGTGATTGTAGCAGACGACGCATCGCTGGCCACGCGTCTCTCAGACGACCCAATTTGGCAACGGGAGTGCACCATTTTGAATTATTTTTAACAGTCATCGCCCGGTTAACGATAAAAATCCTTCTAATTATGATGTATTTGTCAAAATAATCGGTTTAAAATTCGCGATTACGTGTTAACTGTTATTCACTACGAATTCAAAATTTAAGTTTCGCGTGACCACCGTCGTCTGTGTAAATCTACAGCGCCCCCAAACCTATGCTGACTAACATGCCGTTTATAATGCCGTTAAACCTGGTTAAACATTGTTAAACGCGTTAAACGCCGGTCACCGACACATTCCGATGATTACCATAATTTATACAAAAGGGCCCGTTTTCGCTACGTACGTTAGTATAGGAGTTTCCTATCCCAAAATTAATAGTATCCCTAATGTAATGTAATGCAATGTTAGCACACGTTATTAGGTTTGTGGCTGGTTGCATCATACGCTGTATGAAATGGCCAGATGATTGCTAGCTGGGTAGAAAGTATATGCTAGGGACGCACCATTAATAGATACTCAGGGAGGGGAGGGAGGGGGGGGGGGGGGTTCTGAAGAAAAAAACACTCTTTTTTTCTGAAAAAAAACACACCTTTGCCTATCCATGGAAAAAACTATTATGTATCAACCTCCCACCCACCCCAATCCAAATACACCACCACCTCGAGATAGGGCAAATATTATTGTTTAAAGGTATCGCTTTGTCCTATGTTTAGTCCAGAATGGGAAAAGATCATCCATAACGCCGCCAGCAAAACATTGTAAGTTATCACCCAGCCACTTCTATCGTTCTTATGGTGTGTTAGGCCTCTTTAATTTACGCATTAGACACAAGTTCATGTTGATGTTAGTAGGCCTAAATTCATTGTATGTCATGAAATTAGTTATCAAAAGAGCCGGTGAAAAGATTTTTATATGAACATTTTCCACGCGGCTATTATTACCACCATACACAAAACAGATTTGTCAGAACCTTTCACAATTTTCAAAGTCTATCTCAATCATTACTGACCCAATACTTAGGCATGTTTGTACTTATTTCAATACATTTCTCATCGTGATTCCAAATATATGATAATAACATTCAATAATTTTGATAGTATTTGTAGAAAAACATAAAGAATATTTACTCCAGGAGGTAATCAAAGCGATAAATATCCACTAGCTTGTGGCTATAACTTGTATTTCTAAAGAAGTGGAAGGGGAAGCAAACATCAAATAAACAATACATGGAAGTGGAAGGACCACGATTTAAAAGGCAAATATTCTCTATAGAAATAGATTTTAAAACACTTTCCACGCTGCAGTTACACAACAGTCCCAATTATTCACAAAATGTTTCAAAAATGTATTTAATTTATTGGCTTTCATCATCATAGATTTCGAATCACCATGAGAAATTGATTAACATAAGTACAAACACGCCTAGCATTAGGTCAGTTATTTTTTAGATAAGACTTTGAAAGTTTAGAAAATGTTTCTGCACATTCATTTTATATGGTAAAACTAGCCGCATGGAAAGTGTTATGGAAAGGCTAGAAAATACATGATTAAGAATTCCTATTTATTATTATTATTAATTAGTTGTCCACACTGTATTGAAATACAAGTATCACTCATAAATTTAAGGTTAGGATTGCTATCGAGCTTGGAGCAAATCAAACTGATGAAATTTCAAAATATATAATAGAATGCCCTCATAAAAGTAACTTATATAATTATTAGGTAATAAATAAACTCAAAATAAGGTGGGGGATGAATTTTGTGAGTGCTGTTATTATTGAACTGTGACTGAAATGTCTATAAAATTATACATTTTTTTAAAAGAAGTGGATCAGAAAATCCAATATTTTTGGAGAAAATTACAAAAGAATCACCTTTATGACCCACATTTTTTGAACAAAGCTAAGAAAAAATATTTTTGATTAAAAAATGACCAAATTGCGTGATTAAGATGAAGAAGAAAAAAACTTTGTTGGCATTTTTGGGTCAAAAATATTAGATTAGGTTACAAACGAAAGCAATCATCCCTAAGTTAAGTGTCTTTACATCATAATCATGCGATTTGGGTATTTTTCACCCAAAAGAAATTCTGTTAGCTTTGTTTTAAAAAAAAATGGTAAAAAATGACGCTAAATTTTGATTCTCTAATCAATTTCCTTTCCAGAAATGTATACTTTTAGTTTTACATGGATTTGATTAAAAGTTCAATCAATTTAATACAGCACCCACAAAATTCAAAAAATCAAGACAAATCTCTCTCTAGCAGCCTGGTACACACTACTGCTATATACATTATTTCTGATATTCAACTAAAGCCGTTACAAACTATTGTACTTTTTAATTCACTATTGAGCAAATAAACCTCTGATAGAATCTATGTTGATTTTTATAACAATAGAGCCATGATGGAAAGGGTGGTTCTAAACTGTTTACTTTAGTGTTTGCCAAAGATGGAGATGTCGTTTATAACTGCACAAACAAATCATACGGGTAATTAATTTCCATTCTTTGGGTAGGCTTGAATAAATACAAAATGTGGATCCATTTTTTGAGTTTTGAAGTCAGGAGATCTCATGGACTGTTTCCCACATGTATGAAGTTTCCCTTAAATGTCTCTCTCCTATACTTAGGGGCTCTACTTGTTCTATCCCTTTTTTAGGCTCACACTTCTTATCACATGTATTTCATTATACAATTGTAGTGCCATATGTATTAAGAATTCTTTTAGATGGCAACCCCGTGCTCGTGTGGACGGGGTACGATTGTACGATTGTACGGCTATTTGTAGGTAGCATCGTTTTAAGCTGTACTCGTGGGTTTTGCAGAGGACCAGTGGGCTGGCTTATTTACTATTATGGTTTTCTGGTAGTGTTTATGTATGCAGATAACAAAAATGATCTGATTTGTTGGACCGAAGGAAACGCGGAGATCGTAGAGAGTTATAGGAACATTCTGATTGCACTATCATTGGGAATAACGATACAAAAAGCAAAACGTTCTATTGTTTTCGCAATGAGGTTAGATTACGACAAAGGGGATATAGTTCTTTATAGCTCTGCTCTGTTCATCACAATTATTGGCGGGTATTTCAGAATCCCGGACGAGTGGCGCGTATTAGCCCTTGGTACGATACTGGAATTAGTAACACGTGGAACGTACCTTTTGGGTTTCATGTGCTCCAAGAAAGTGCAATCTAAGTTTGATTGTAAGATATCGAATCCATTTGATGGTGGTGACTACATGTATTTGAAACCTGGCATTATCTATGTCAAGGATCTTCCATTAGTAGGCCTTAATATCATGGCATATATACCATATAATATCAAACCTCCTCATTGGAAGATACCAATATATTGCGCTAAAATACTTTATATTGTGTATCTTGGCAGGGTTTTTTAGGGTGACTTATAATATTCTATTGAAGTTCGATATTTGTGGATTGAAAACGCACGAAGAGTCAAGGCGTGAAGTTCCTGATCAACTACCTGAAGAAAATGAATTGATGTCTGGCCTCCCGCTTACGTTATTCATCATGGATTTTGCTGGACAAGATATTTACTACAATACACATCATAGTTTCATCACTAAAGAATCCACGTTCATTATCACATTTGACATTACCAGATTTCTTAAATCAGAATTACGAGACAAAGAATTCAAGAGAATTTGGTTCTGGTTGCAATCAATTCGCTGTCACATTTCCCCCTCTGTCTGTCACGCAAGTTCATCATCTATTGTACTTGTCGCAACGCATATTGGTAAAACGAATCCAGGAATAATTTGTGAGATACAAGAATATTTCCGGAATAAAGTGTCTTCCATCATGGATCCATTTTAAACTAGAATTCAGTGGAACGAAGGTAATCCCTTCTTAGCAGTTGACAACCAGATAAGGATAGCTGATGATATCGGCATACTGAAACGGATACTAATGGAAACAGCAAATACGTCATTATCAGCAAAAGATAATCACCCAATCAGATGGTTATCATTTTTATCACTCATTTCTCAATTTCGGAAACTGACTGAAAATGCTGGATCGATGGCGCACGTATTAGTACCCTTCACAGTACTCGAAATATGTTGCACACAGTTGTTTGATTCGAAAGATGAGTTGATACAGATTGTGAAAAATTTCCACGATTCAGGGGAAATATTCTTCGATTACAAAGATCCTTTTCTCTTCCAATATATCGTATTTGATAAGCAATTTAATTATTATTGATGCTGCTGAATCAATACACATGATACCAGAGAGTCAAGGGCCTTTGACTCCATTCTGGAAACTTCTCAGGGAGAGAGGTATACTTCATTTCACTCTTGCAAAATATTTATTTCACGTATCTGATAATGATGACTTTGTTAAAGTGGTACTCTCCATACTAGAGTCAAAAGGTCTTATTTGTAGGATTTCTACAAGTGAACGTCCTGCGAACGAAGGCGAGTTTCAAGACAACTACCACCCCTTCAATTATATCGTTCCTTCAATGCTTCCACACGGACGCCCATGTATCCCTGAAGTTCTAGACCACTTTGATTTTGGACAGTTCGTACCAGATGCACTATTCACTCGTTTGCTTGCTCTGTGTCAAACCCAATCTCAACTGCGTTGTCTTACGGATGAACAACGTTATTTGTATAGAGAAGGTGGTGAATTCAACCTGATTACTTCTTTCGGTAGTTACTGCTACTGGTTGAATATGTACCCTGGCCATACTGCTCAGAATCTGATCACGCTATCGGTGAAGGCAACTTCTCCAGACTGCAATCCATACAATCTACTACGTCATGTGTGGCAGCTTGTAGAAGATATTCGAAGGCAGCAGTTTCCGGGTATGAATTCCACTGTGGATCGGTGTGTCCCCTTTCTCCGCCTCATCAGAATGCCAAAGATCGATCAATACATGTACTGGATGAAGCTCACGACAACCAACCATCGTTCCCAGAACCAACAATACCGTTAACCTGTCGAGGAAGGCCTATTCCATTGTAGGGGTCTCGACAGGTATGTTTACCATGTTTACGTAAATGAAGAGTTTCAGACGCTCTAATTTAAAAACACTTTCCACGCGGCTATTAGTTTTACTGTATGCGAAATAGATGTTTCAAAAGCCTTTCCCAACTTTCTCAGTCTATCTCAAGAGCTACTGAACCAATACTGAGCATGTTTGTACTCATTATAATGCATTTCTCATGGTGATTCCACATCTCGTGATGACATTCAATAATTTTGACATATTATTTAAAACATTTTGTGAACGTATGGAACTGTCGTTTGCAGACGCCTGCCGCGTGGAAAGTGTTAACGTTTACACAAAAAATATTGTAAAGATGTCATGCGTCGTAATAACCTTAGAGCTTCTTATTTTTACGTATGAAACTGTTGCCAAGCGTGAAAAATTATAATTACACATTATTATGATCAAATTGAGATGTGCCTGAAAACTGTTCAACCAATTTGATGGAATTCGAGGTTGTGGACGCTGATACAATTTAGCTTCAGCGCGATCAATTACTCGATGTTATAATGAAATTCAGTATCGCATTGCGCCAGCCTTCTACCGCTGGTAAAGAAATATTTCATTAGGAACAAGAAATAAAGGGATCATAACAAAAAGTAAGCCCCCTCCCCCCTTTTCTAATTTGATCACGTTTGTTTGCATAACTCCACACACACAACATGCTTGGCTACCCAGACTTGGCTATCATATTCGCCAAAACATTAACATTTCCCCAAAATGACGTTTTCAGAAAAAGTGGCACTTTTCAAAATCGTGCAAGAAAGTTACAAAATGTCTCCACTGCTTTTTAAGATTAATTTCAATTGTCATTCTTTTCAATTAAAAGGAAGAATTTTCTTTCTTAAGCTGGTCCATATTTGAAATAAAAAATGCAAATGATTATTTGTTCATGCATGACTAGCCAATTATGTCCACCATTCGTGTCAATAACTTCCCTGAATCATTGAAAAGTGCCACTTTTCATTTAAAAAACATCATTTTGGGGAAATTTGACTGTATTGGGAAAAGTAAACATGGTATCGAAAAATGGAAAAGTGTATGTGGATAGCCAAGCGTTTTCCCTTTTCGTAAGTACTTCATTCAATCTCTCAAAACGCCTAAATTGTATGTGGAATTATGCAAACAAACTCGTTATAGGATCTTTTTCTGAACATATCATTTTTGGGAAATGTGAGTATTGTGGCAACATCGTAATAACGATATTCAAAAAATAGGGACACTTCTATGGGTAGCCAAAACGTCTCTCAGAACGTCCGATTGTGTGTAGAGTTATGCAAACAAATGTGCTCTTATTTTAGGGGGGTTTCCAACGTGAAAATCTTTTGTTCGGCACAGTTTCAGATAATACCTCGAAATAACGTAGTAATTGCCCTGTAAATATGAACATGACCATGTAAAAGCTTACAGTTGAACTACCCCCATTATTAAAGTTACACATTTTTCAGTGAGTTAGACGCGTGCTTAAAGTGCGTTTATATAGTTTTAGTTAAACGATGTGTTTAAGTCAAAGTTAAACGCGTATGTAACTTACCCGTATTGAAATACGTACGAGAATATTATAGGCCTTAATGCTGATCACAAACCACTTTATGTAATCTTATTTTGTATAGTACAACCCACGTACAACGGATACCGAACCCGTGCAAGATTCCGGGCTTACACCTGGAGTTATCGGTGATAAAAACATGATGATAAATAATCCGGCGGTAGTCAATATCAACCATTTCAGCGGAGGATTGCTACAAAATCTTGATCCAGGTAAAACCACTGGTTTATTTTGCAGCTCATTAAAAATAGGACCTAATCAAGTCCAGATGATGGATGGTAGGCATAATTATATAGAAAGATTTCCCGTTGTTTGGGCGTACTGTTAGGGCGATTGGGGCTTGATGAAATTAGTTCGTGTGATACGTGTATGGTAGGCCTGATATGTCGGTAATTACCTATTATCGCCATACACTACTGTCACTGAGTCGGAGAAGAACATTTTGTTTTGCCAGACTTGACGAAGAAAGCTGGCTACGCGCCTGCCTGCATTCGATTTATGTTCTGACGTCTATCGCAAAGATATATCGAGCACCAAAGGATGAAGTTGTGATGCATCTTTGTTATTCAAAAGCCTTCCAATGATTGTAAGGGTAAATCACATTATAATACCTTTCTAATTTTATTTCAGGTCCAGTGGGGAACGTCGAATGTTTGGAGATTCCTGAAGATGACATCCGGTCTATTGAATTAAGCGTGGCGAGGGTGGTGATACCAGTATACGCCGGCGTATAACTTAAAAACCTTTGTCTTTAACGGAGAGATTGGTGAATAACCTTTCGAATGTGTAATATTGCATCAATTCATGTATTACGCTTGTACAATGAATATTTCATGTCTTCAGCATACTACTAAGGGTAGCTAAGACAACATAGAAACCGACTTTCGACACATCGATGAAGCGGCATTTCTCTGTGTGCCCTAGAAACTGTTGAACATATTTTTGGGCTACATCCTAAAATTTGTTCTCTGATTGAACCAAGTAACTCAACGTATCTATTTCATTGTCAGTAATGAGTCATCGATTAATAACGTCATACGCCAGGCTGTTTTGCTTTTTCTCAGAGGTATGGGGTGCCTAATAACAAATTACTAGATGGAAAAGTTGTTAATTTCATGTATTCCTTAAGAGGTATGTCATATAGCAACATTTAAGGCACTTTTTGGCAAAAATGTAAAAACTAAAAATGTTAAAGAAGAAAAAAAAGAAAATGTGCTCATTTACTCTATTTCTCTTCCTACGGACAGCACAACAAGCACGCACGCGTGAGTTTGTACGCCAGCACTTCGACATACGCGCGCGTTTATAAACTGCACGTCACATAAGGTTGGCATCGCGTAAAGTACACGAGGTCAACCTCGTCAAAAAAGGTGCAACGGATCCATGGTGCGCACGCAATACGTAAGCTCGACCTCACGGCTCTGATTGGTTAGCGGCATTTTGTGAGTTTTTAAGCATTCGCAGTAAGCTAATCGAAGTGCGCCCGCGAATGTCCAACTGTATGGCCAGGAGAATATGTGCCGTAGGTCCATCAGTAAATGACACAATTACGTCACTGTTTCGTGATGGACAAATATACTATAGAGAAGTGTCTTTAGATGAATTTGCTACGTTGTCCAAAAAATGTTTAGTCAAAGAAGTGATTGTTGGTCAATATTTTAAAATCAGTCTTTTTATTAAGATTTGAACCCAAACATGGATTCTCTGACTCGATTCCTTTCCAAAATGTATGTTTTTATATACATCACATTAATATTCAAAAGTTACAGCGCCCTAAAACACCAACGAAATACCCGCCATTGCCATATACCTGATCAATATATTTCATTTATTAACTAAAATCGCTTACTCTAAATTAGTAAGTGCGAATAAGATATGATAACTTAAGGTGTGTATAAAACAGTCAATATCAAAAGAATCATAATAAACAGATAGGTCAAGGGTTCGGTAAATATCACTTGACCGTAAGTTTGATTATAACGTTATCCACAATACAAGTTACAAAGTTCAACTCGAAAGGTTTCATCATTCATATCACGATTAATAGCGTATCGCGATATTGGTCACAGTATGTAAATATCCGAGGTCATATGGTTGATCCTGACAAAGTTCTGTGTATAATTAGTAAATATATAGAGTAATATTCAACATGTCTTCAGTTGTGTCTCAAGATAAGAATGGTTCCTGTCCATTTACCGCTAATTTAACAGATGAAGATGTCGCTGGTGGCGCACTGTATACAAACACGGATACATGGATGTATCTGGTTATTATACCATGTTTATTAGTAGCAGGGGTAATCACAAATATCACGTTTCTGTATGTGGTTTACAAGGTACCACACATGCATAACATTACTAATTTTTACCTGTGTAATCTAGCTTGTGCTGAAATGCTTTATCTGATAATTTCGTCGCTTGAATATATGACCCAATACCTTCGGTCGCCTATCCGAAATGACCAAATCGGGAGAGAAGCAGTAGGGTGTGTGCTGATACAGGTTTCAGTTATCATGTGGTACTATGCTTCAGTATTGCTGGTTTTACTAGTGACCTTTGAGAAATACTTCGCCATATGTTGGCCTTTTAAGCACAAATATGTCAGTAGCAGAAAGCGGACATTCTTCTTAACAGCGGCTACATGGAGTCTTGCACTTATCTTCTCGGCTATATGTATTCCGGGTTTCTCAACGTATCAGGAGATCTGCTTATTGTGGCCCGAAGGTTATAATGTCCCTCAACGAATGGGGATATGCACGGGAAAGCAGTCATTGACAGGACTTATTTTCCCATCGACGCTTACGTTACTAATTTGTGCCTCATTCTGTGCAAACAATATAATGTACGTCGCCATTGTGCGGAAACTTCATCAGCGAACAAAGATTCTGAAATCACATGGTGATCACGATCGTGCCATAGAAACACGTAATAACGTGGCTCGTATGCTTATTATCAATTCAACTGTTTTCTTTATATGTCAAATGCCATTGCAAGTATCAAACTTGTACAATTTAATTTCGGGCTTGAATAATCAAAATACGGAGGATATACAGGATTTAGTACGGGACTCCAGAAAAACAGAAGGATATGCTTTAATAATTCTTTTATATTTGAACTGTGTGATAAATCCTATCATATTTACTCTTGTCAATCCGCTCTATAGAAAAGCATTTGCTCAGGCATTATGTTGTGGAAAGCAAGGCCATGATGAGACGACACAAGTTTGACGATAATGCAGAGAGTAAAACATGATGCAAAATACTCATATTTATTTTTTATTGATACGTTTACAGTTCAGTAGTGTACATGTACTAATACATATTTAGAAATAGTTTGGAAACAGTTCCATTCATGCACGATAAATTTATCGAGGCTCGATACGTTTTGGTCTCGATATTTTAAGTCGAGGCTCGATAAAGTAGGCCGATTGGGGCGGTTGATATCAGGCTCGAGATGAGAGCCAGTGGACATCAGGATAAGTGGTGCATACAACACTTGTCCTTCATTACATTTTGACCGTAAAGAGATAATGCTGCTCGATAAATATTCCTTTGCTGCTCGATACGGGTCTCGGTATATTTTTCAAATCAGTCTCGATAAAGACTCATCGAATCGCGATACTGTATTAAAACTGTTCCCTTAAATACCTTAAAAACGAGAGGTGCTGCCATTATTTTACCAACATTTTCGTGTATACACTGTTAGAAATGACTGTGAAATTTACAGTCAAATACTCTAAAAAAGGTTAAAAAAGTGACAGTATTTGGTTGTAATTTGGAATACATCAAAATACTGTATTTATTATGTTCCATTTTCCAGGCCTATTATGACTAAATTTAAAACTGCAGGTCTTATTTAAGTGTTAAAGCATATCAACATCATAATACACTATTATGAATTGTCAATTATACGATTAAGGACTCAATTTTACAGTAAAAAACCCTGTAACTTTTACAGGTTTTTCCTGTATTTTTACAACAAACTGTAAATTTTACAGTTACGCAGTAAATTTTACAGTTACGCAACGTAAAAAAGAAGGTCTACTTTGGTGGACAGGCTTACTAAGTTGGGGGTGGTCGCCAGTGTTTTTTTATTCTCTACACATGCCCATGCTCTGTATTAACTCCCCAAATATGTATTTTTTCAAGTGTTTTAATGAATTATTCTTTACAGTATACTGTAAATGTTACGGTAAAAAGTTGGTATCCTTGCTGCCAGCTTTTGACCGCAAAATGTACAGGGTTTTTTTCTAACAGATAATAATAATTCGTGAAAACTAAGATTTGAAATGTAGTATTTTATTGTAATGTTTGGATTACCGTGAAAATAGATCTAAGTAACTCAGTCGATTTTAACATAAAGCGGGTCTCACGGTTGATTATTGCACAGTCTTTTTGCAACGTTTTTAATTCCAATTAAATAGAAAGAAAGGCTTTCACGAAATAAGTACACAACTCTAAACGAGTACGCCATCGGATGACTTTATTGGTCGCACTTTCGACAGAAATAGCTCTGGTTTCATTAGGATTGATGTAAGGAAGTAGAAGTATAAGCAGGCACTACGTATTACTTGATTGGCTGACCGGGATCTGATTGGTTGACTGAGCACCACTATTGCACTGTATGCAAAGGTCAGTCATCAAATCAAACGATCACGGTTCAGTCAACCAATCAGAACACAACTCGGTCAGCCTCAGCTGAGCATGTAACACATGGTGGTCTGGTCTAAGTTATTGTTGGGACACACTTTTACATGGGACAAGAATTGTGTCGCTTGGATGATGTTATAACGAAGTTATAGCGTTTATTCCGTATCGAATAACAAGTTAGAACAAATACGCAAAGAAGCACTCTTTAAGCTCGTGCTTCTCCTTCCTTACTTCAATCCACATATGACGAAAACTCTTACCAATAAAGTTTAAACCTTTCGATTGGTATGTTATTGATATTGAGGCTCAAAATATAGTAGCTGCAATATGTAGTAATGGAAATACCCGCATGACTGTCAACCCGGGGTAGACGATCATGTGTATCGCCGCTCTATTCATAATAATATGGTGTGTACTCATCATAATATAGTAGTATTGCTTTATTCTGTAATGTTTAAAAGGGATTAAAATCATGTCCTGTACAGCTCACCCCTTGCTAGTCTGGAAAACATTCGCTATAGTCTAGTGGTTGAGAGACATGCTTTGCAATCCAGAGGTCCGTGGTTCAATTCCCACTAGGACCACTTTTTCAACTAATTTATGTTAGGTTAAATAGAAATATAATAAATCAATGCACGTGCGATGATTTTGGGGTGTGAATACTGTGAGCATGTATCAACATTGCACAAGTGCATTGACTTTTCTTATTTCTCGGAAACGAAAACATACATATGTATTGACCTAACTCTATCAATCTCGAATAAAGCCATTATTAAAGGAATGGTCCCGCAAGCACAACATTGAGCATTATTTGTTAGAAATATAATTATCGAGCCGAAGTTACGTAATTATATAGAACAAAACACCGTACTAGTCACAAAAATGAATAAAAACTGCCATCACTCAACATGCACTTTTGAAAATTCGCGGCGATTGAAAGTCCCGGTGTCGATGACGTCATGGGTATCGGTGCTCAAATTTGCGCATGTGTATTGTACAACTATGACATCATCGACACTGGGACTTTTGATCGCCGCGAATTTTAAAAAGGGCATGTTGAGAGATTGCGGTTTTTATTTGTTTTTGTCATAAGTGTGGTGTTTTCTTCTATATCATTACAAAAGTTGGGCTCGATAGTTATATTTCTAACATATAATGCACACTTTTATGCTTGTGGGACACCTCCTTTAACCAATTAAATAATACCCGCAGCAAACACAATACAACGAACCCGTACTCTGTGAAGAACGAATCAAAACAAAGTGCGTAGTAACAGTCAGAAGTCAAGGCATGAAAAGACCGTCTATTTTGTTCGCCCCGGCCCGCCAGGAGAGTGAGATTTCAAAAAAACAAATAGAAATCGGGTCATTTACAACTCGCGATTGTGAAGGATTGCCTCCATCAATTTTGATCATCTTAGACTAATTTTGAAGGGGAAGTCCTATTTATGTAAGATGTCATTTCCGATTTAATAAAAAAAACACGATTTTTGTTACTTTTTTGAGTCGATAAAGATGCATTTTCAATGCGATCGTAAACATCGTATTTTTAATGATTTTTAGACGTCATAGCAAAAACTTTATGCACAAGAAATGTTCCTAATGTATTAAACTTGATCAAAAATATGTTTATTTGTAATACATTTTTGGACAGGGGTCAGGGCCACGACCTTTATTCACCTACGGTAAAAATATACGCCATTTTCCAACACACGGAGACTAAATCGTTTTTTCTAACAAAAGGTATTCAGCAGGATTCGAACCGAGGAGGGGAGAATCTATCTATTAGATTACTAGTCCATATTCGTAACCGCTCGGCCATAACTACTTACTGACGTGTCTATGTGTTCTCTATAATAATGAACTAGTGGTGAACTATTGAGTATTCGACGAAGTTTTAACCAAATTGAACCCAGTTTCTAAATTGTATTTTAAATGTGAAAACGGTGTCGCTGCAAGCTAGGTTTGGATTCAATGTAAAGAGCAATAAATTGATGATCGTGAAAGGTTATTAATTTAAAGCTTTTAATGAGACGGGAAATATACCTCTTTTTCAGTAATGACAAAAAAATCTTCTTCAGAAAAAGGCATTTTCAAGCAGAAACGTCCCTGCAAACATGACTTTAGCATGTACAAATAATGGATTAATATTTTATTGCTCCCCTTACTGAAAATCCCCCTAGTCACATGGCGTTGAACCACATTTATGCCTTAATGTCGTCATTGTATAACGCTGACATTTTGGCATATTGAATTGCACGAGATCGACATCCTCTTTTCAAGGGAAAACAAAATCTCTTCGTATACAATAGACTCACTCAACGTTGGCATCTGACTGGTAAGTGCCGGGGTAAGTGCATGTACAGCTCACACGCGGAGTGCAATCTGACATTTTTAATGCACTCCAGTATTCAGCTCAATGACATTTGATTGGTTTGTGACCACGAGTGTATAAAAAAGATCATAATGATCGACGAAAAGTTGAGTATCTTGCTCCGTTACACTCGTTTTCCTTGATTTTATGTGGTAGCAAAGTATAAAAGTGGCAATTTAGTTTTGAAAACGTGATGATACAATGTTATAAAAATAGACGTTTTGTGGCTGTAACATTTGGTTAACAGGAACATGATTGAAGGTGCTGAAAACGTCCATACAACTTTACGTATGAGAGTGCTAATTTAATGTTGATTAAAACGTTGCCTTAATGTATGAATGTTGCATAAACGTTGTCCATGACCTAACAAAATAGCAGCCTCTGAGTTAAAGGCTATATTAACGTTACGCTACACAACAGTTATTTTAGATGGTACACCACAATCGATAAGCATGTATTTATCACTTTATCACTTTAAATACATGTACATTAGACAAATGGGTGGTTGAATGCGCCTGTCAAATAAGGCCCTGTCGCACCATGGCGTATCGCCTAAACGTATGCCAACGTATGCGAAATATCGAAAATACGTTGGTGTACATTGGTGTACGCTGATATAAGTTAAGGGTAATTTGGGGATACGTCGTTTACGTTAAGAGCACGCTGTGATACGCTGTGACAATTTGGAACACGTCGAGCCCGCGAAAAATTATTGAGCATGTTCAAAATTTCTCGGCGTACTCAACGTGTGCTTTACGTTCTGCATGAGTTCCCGGTACGTTCGTGGTACGTTAAACATACTTTGACATACGTTAGAGGTACGTTACTCGTAATTTGGTATACGTTGATGTATGCCGGCTGGAAATATATAGCTATCTAGCATTGATAAAAACCAAAATATTGCAATTCGTTGGGAAGTTGGACGTTCTTGGACTCTTGACAATTTTCGAGTTATTTTGGTGGACAAATTGATAAATGGTAAACATCCCATGCGACATGAACTGCTATAAGCAAATAAGGGTGATCTATTTGCTCTATTTTGCGAAGCCGAAAGCTGAGGGAAAATAGTATGCTTACGGTCTCCATATCACCAAGGGACACTAATAGTTCACTCTATTTCATGAATAAAGAGCAGTCCATATTTGTTTTATAACGCAATTTTGTTGAAATTAAACATGGAAAATATCTTTAAAATAATAGGCTGCTAGTACTAGTAGTCGATACTTGCTGCTTGACTAAATTTAAAGCTTTCTCCATCGAGTCGCCGATAAAACTCTCTCATGCTAAACTCACCTCATAGATAGAGGCCTAGGCCTTACAGAATGTACTACTCAGGTGGATTGACAACAAATAACTATTCATCATTCATGACTAAAATGTGCTGACTTGTTTTGTATACGGCCAATAAAACAACAATACGTGCGGTATCCATGCAGACGACATGTTTACATTTTAAGCGATATATTCCTCTTTCTCCATTGTGCACTAAGTGGATAGCAGAACGTCGCACACAGACGGTGGTGGAATCAATTCATCAAGTAGGGCCTACAACTAGATTTGTAGAAATCATACTGAAAGCTTTAGGAAAAATCTATGGTGTAAATACTACTAAGTTTCATGTCGGAGTTGTGCAAAAGTACTCAGCGTATTGCAAAAGTACCCGGCCTAGTGCAAAAGTACTCGGCCAAGTGCAAAAGTACTCTGCTTATGCAAAAGTACTCGGCGTTATGCACAAGTACCCGGCCTAGTTCAAAAGTACTCGGCCTAGTGCAAAAGTACTCGGCGTTTTTCAAAAGTACCCGGTCTAGTACAAAAGTACTGGGCATCATGCAAAAGTACTCGGCGTCGTGCAAAGGTAATCGGTGTCAGGCAATATTACCCCAGAGTAGATATAGATCTCTCATCTATATCCCACCGGTGATAGCAGGCAACTTTGTCTTCCCAACTTCGGCGCAAAACCAATAACTCAGCCTCTCCTTCCAGCAGAACGGCCCTCTGAGAAAGGTGCGTACACAGATCGAAATCCGTACGATTTGGGGTGACCTTTCTGGTGGATTTTGGGTGTCGGAAAAGAAATCTGTTGCCGTGTGGTGATCTAGCGTTAGGGCTATACAGCAATTGTTTTTTGTGTTTTTTTTCATTCCAAAATTGGGAATTTTCATCATATATTATTAGAATATTCAAAAGCGTTATAAAAGTGTTTTCCTAAATTTAATATACATAGGTCTTTCGTTTGTACCTGTACTGTCTGGTGGTACGACGAGAAGTCAGCCAAGAGCAAAGTCCATGTACTCCGGGAATTTCCATATTCATTTTAATTAACGACACGTACATGGACACGTAAGCATTCCAACGCCGCAAACGCAGTAAAATAAGCTCAATTAGAAGAAAAGGCGTTCTTTCTGTTTAACTGATGCTGATTTTGACGTACACGATACGAAACATACGAAACCCTACATTATTTGCATAATTTAAAGGGTAAGTCATCAAAAAACCTGTGTTATTTATTACTACATTCATACTTTTTGGCTGTGCCTACAGTTGAAATTGTCATTTTGTTGTTACTAGATTTAACATGTTTATAAGGATCAACCATCTATTTCGTCAAGGATGTTTATGAAGTATTTTATCAGGGCAGGTATTGGCATTTTGATTAAGACGTACTCATCTTAAACGGTTTCCCTAAGCTTTTGCTACAAGTTAATAATAATCATTATACTTACTTACAATTTTCACTCAATTGTACAGCGCCTACAATATGGATACATTAGTAAGGAGATTTAGATTGGCGTGTGTTGGTATTGAAGGCATACTGGCATCTGATGAAGGTATTTACCGGGGGCACCAGGTCTATCAATACGGCGAATGCTCATCCCGTCAGCATACAGTTCAGATATTGGGAGATGCAGGGGCAGGCAAAACGAGTCTTTGCAAATATTTAATAGGGAAGCCATTTGACGTTGAAGAGCAGCAAACCGATGGCGTCAAAACCAAGATGTGTGAAGTCAGTAACGTTGATGAACAATGGCAAGAAAAAACGAAGGATGTAAGAGCTGAATGCATTGAGACTATAAGGAGTATGAGCCGTACCATGCAGGAAACCAACCAATATCATAATAGCGCTCGTACCAAACTCCAATTGAAGATCCCAGCACGTAGTACGCTTCTGCCTAACCTTGCACTTACTATAACAATTGGTCTTTTAATGATCTTCTCCAGCTTCGTGTTTTCCAGTGAGGTTTGTTTTACACTATATCTTGCTCACTTGGATGCTATGAAGTTTCCCTTAAATATCTATCTCCTATACTTAGGGGCTCTACTTATTCTATCCTTCTTTTTACATGTTTTAGGCTCACACATGGTACATGTCGTATCACATGTATTTTATTATTCAATTGTAGTGCCATATGTATTAAGAATTCTTTTAAATGGCAACCCCGTGCTCGTGTGGACTATGATTGTACGGCTATGTGTAGGTGGCATCGTTTTAAGCTTTACTCGTGGGTTTTTCAAAGGACCAGTTGGCTGGCTTATTTACTGTTATGGTTTTCTGATAGTATATGTGTATACAGTCTATACAGATGACACAAATGATCTGATTTGTTGGACCGAAGGAAACGTAGAGATCGTAGAGAGTTACAGGAACATTCTGATCGCACTATCCTTGGGAATAACGATAGAAATTGCAAAACGTACTATTGGTTTCATACTGAAGTTAGATTACGGTAAATGGGATATAGTTCTATATAGCCCTGCTCTAATCATCTCATTTGTTGGCGGGATTTTCAGAATCCCGGACGAGTGGCGCGCATTAGCCCTTGGTACGATACTGGAATCAGTAACACGTAAAACGTACCGTTTGGGTTTCATTAGCTCCGTGAAAGTGCAATCTAAGTTAGATTGGAAGATTTCCCATACATTTATCATGTCTATCAATTATTTTCTATTCACACACTCTGTTATAAGTGTTGGACGATATGAATATTGTACATGTATTGTGCGAACAGAAATTATATTGTGTATCTTGGCAGGGTTTCTTTGGGTGACTTACAATATTCTATTGAAGTTCGATATTTGTGGATTGAAAACGCGCGAACAGTCAAGGCGTGAAGTTCCTTATCAACTACCTGAAGTAAATGATTTGATGTCTGACCGTCCGCCTACGTTATCCATCATGGATTTTGCTGGACAAGATATTTACTACAATACACATCATAGTTTCATCACTCCAGAATCCACGTTCATTATCACATTTGACATTACCCGATTTCTTAAATCAGAATTACGAGACAAAGAATTCAAGAGAATTTGGTTCTGGTTGCAATCAATTCGCTGTCACATTTCCCCCCTCTGCCATGCAAGTTCATTTATTGTACTTGTCGCAACGCATATTGGTCAAACGAATCCTAGAATAGTTTGTGAGATACAAGAATATTTCCGGAATAAATTGTCTTCAATCATGGATCCATTTTTAACTAGAATTCAGTGGAACAAAGGCAATCCCTTCTTAGTAGTTGACAACCAGACCAGAAAAGCTGATGATGTCGGCATACTGAAACGGATACTATCGGAAACAGCAAATACGTCATTATCAGAAAAAGATAATCACCGAATTAGATGGTTATCATTTTTATCATTAATTTCTCAATTTCGGAAACTGACTGATCAATTTCGGAAACTGACTGATCAATTTCGGAAACTGACTGATAATGCTGAATCGATGGCGCACTTTTTAGTATCCTTCAAAGAACTCGAAGAATTCTGGAAACAGTGGTTTGATTCGAAAGAGTTGATACAGATTTTGAAACATTTCCACCATTCAGGGGAAATATTCTTCGATTACAAAGATCCTTTTATCTCCCAATATATTGTATTTGATAAGCAATTTATTATTGATGCTGCTGAATCAATACACGTGATACCACAGAGTCATGGGCCTTTGACTCCCTTCTGGAAACTTCTCAGCGAGAGAGGTATACTTCATTTCACTCTTGCAAAATATTTATTCCACGAGTCTCATCATGATGACTTTGTTAAAGTGGTACTTTCCATACTAGAGTCAAAAGGTCTTATTTGTAGGATTTCTACAAGTGAACGTCCTGCGAACGAAGGCGAGTTTCAAGACGAACGAAGGGGAAGACGAAGGCATGTTTCAAGACGAACGAAGGCGAGTTTCAAGTTGCGAACGAAGGCGAGTTACCATCCCTTCAATTATATCGTTCCTTCAATGCTTCCACACGGACGTCCATGTATTCCTGAAGTTCTAGAAGATGAGATACATCTTTATCACTTTGATTTCGGACAGTTCGTACCGGATGCACTATTCACTCGTTTGCTTGCTCTGTGTCAAACCCATTCTCGACTGCATTGTCTAACGGATGAACAACGTTATTTGTATAGACAAGGTGGCGAATTCAATCTGAAAGCCTCGTTCGGTAGCTTCTATTACTGGTTGAATATCTACCCTGACCATACTGCTCAGAATCTGATCACGCTATCGGTGAAGGCAACTTCTCCAGACAGCAATCCATACAATCTACTACGTCATGTGTGGCAGCTTGTAGAAGATATTCGAAGGCAGCAGTTTCCGGGTATTGAATTCCACTGTCGATCGGTGTGTCCCCATTCTCCGCCTCATCAGAATGCCAAAGATCGACCCATACATGTACTGGATGACGCTCACGACAACCAGCCATCATTCCCAGAACCAACAATTGAGTTAACCTGTCGAGGAAGGCCTATTCCAATGGATGCGTCTCAACAGGTATGTTTTTACCATGTTTACGTCAATGGAGAGTTTCAGACGCTCTAATTTAAAAACACTTTCCACGCGGCTATTATTGTTTTACTATATGCAAAACAGATGTTTCAAAAGCCTTTCCCAACTGTCTAAGTGTATCTCAAGAACTACTGAACCAATACTAAGCATGTTTCCCAACTTTCTAAGTGTATCTCAAGAACTACTTAACGGTCCCAGGGCTGTCAACTCTCCCGCATTAGGCGGGAGTCTCCCGCATAGACACTCTTTCTCCCGCACTCCCGCCTAGCATATAAAATCTCCCGCCTCAACAAAATTACCTCAATTAAAGTGTGTATCAACACCTTTATACTTGCTTCCGTTCCGTCGGTACATTTGCGATTTTGACCATGCAGTTTTCGTGCGGATTTGAGAAAACCATACCATAACCTCCCCCCCCCCCCCCCCCTTCCCACTTATCAGGATTTCAGCTGCTGACGGGGAAAAAATTGTGCATGTTTTACGAATTTTTTTTGAGTCTGTATCACTCCCTCCCAGCAAATCCCAAAAGTTGACAGCCCTGACTTAACCAATACTAAGCATGTTTGTACTTATTGTAATGCATTTCTTATGGTGATTCCACAGCTGGTGATGAAATTCAATAATTTTGACTTTTTAAAAACATTTTATGAACTAATGGAACTGTCGTCTGCAGACGCCTGCCGTGTGGAAAGTGTTAACGTTTACTGGTTTACACAAAAAAACATTGTGAAGATGTTAATGTGAAGTGGAAAATTTGGTTTTTCAATTACACATAATGATCAAATAGAGATGTGCCGGAAAACAATTTGATGGAATTCGAGGGTGTGGACGCTGAAACAGTTTAGCTTCAGCGCGATTAATTACTCGACATAATAATGAATTTCAGTATCGCATTGCGCCAGCCTTCTAAACAGTTGGTAAAGTGATATTTCTTTAGAAACAAGAAATAAATAATTCAACAAAATAAAGCCCACCCCCCCCCCAAAAAAAAATCTGATCACGTTTGTTTGCATAACTCCACACATAGTTGTACGTTTTGAGAAAATTTAAACATTTATGAAACGGGGAAACGCTTGGCTACCCAGGCTTGGCTATCAAGTTACAAAATTGTCTCCAGCGCTTTATAAGATTAATTTCAATTGTCTTTATTTTCAATTAAAAGAAAGTCTTTTCTTTCTTTAGCTGGTCCATATTTGAAATAAAAAATACAAATGATTTTTATTCATGCATGACTTAGAGAATAAAATATAGTTCTTAGCTGTTTTGCTATATACGATGGTCTTATAATGTATAGGCTGTACCATATTTGGAGTCGTGTATGGTCGCCGCAGGCGGCCATACACGACGACGACAACATTTAGTTGAAGTCTACATTACACGATACTGTCGAGTTTCTTAGCAATGATTGATGTATTATACTTTTATAGGGCTATGGTCACCTTCAGGAGAAGACTAAGCTGGAATCAAATATTCATTCAACAACTGTCACTGATTCAACAGGTATGCAAGGCATTTTAGCCGAAAGGCAATAGCAATACAAAAGGACATACAAGATTTGTCTGGTCCGACTGAAAATTATGTATGTAGGCTTTATATATACAAATGTCGTAATTTCCAATTATGTTTTCAGAATTTTGTGTCCTACATGTGCAATATACCGTACTCAATCCATCAAATTTTAAATCAAACTTGGTCAGAAGGACCACTGACACAAAATTCAGAAAGCATCTTCTAAGTGTGTCAACATTTACGTAGGGGTCATCATAATGTGTGCATAGTGATTTTATTCTTCTCCCGATTCTTCACAAGTTGATACACGCTCAAATAAATCATTAACATCAGCGTGATCGGGGAAGTGATATAACAATGGTGTAACACACACTTTCGCCATTGATTGCTTCGCTGATTTTCCAGTGCTTAAAAATAGGGCCCGGAATAAGGCCATGGTAAGGGCTACTAGAAATAGGGTTAAAGTTAGGGTTAGGCCCGTAGGGTTAGGTATAATGATAACGCTGTAGGGTTTATTCAGTAGGGTAAAATGAGAAATCGGCAAACTCTACTTCAACCGCTACACTTTCACTGTCATAAAGTTGTATATTAATGCAAATAAAACGTTTTAAGCAAAGAGTTATTATAGTATTATATATTATTTAAGTTTTCCTTTGTCTTTTTTATTGATACATTTTCTGGAATGCGTGCAGGGGAATGAGGGCCAAATATTCTCATAAATAGCCGGATGGCAGAAGTTAATGTTCATACAATGAAATCAGCTATAAATTGCAAACTGATTAAACATTAAAGAGTCATCAATTATTATGGTTCTTTACAACACCGGTCCTAACAGCTCAATGGACAGCGCGTTTTCCTAGAAATACATATTTTATTGGTTTAATTTTTGGCGAAGTTTACCTAAGTTAATGTTGTTTATTTGTAATCAATATATAGGTAATAATACTGACCCGAATCAATCTGTTAGGTGTATGAAGGACATCAATTGAACCAAAGATGTTTTTAACCCATCAGTTCATGGTGCTCTCAGCTCTTGTATAAAGCGTTGACCTTCCGACTCCAAGATTGCAGAATAATTTAGGCCATGGACTTCTGTATCAACCTGTGTTCTCTTTGAACAAAGACAAAGTATTACTAATTCTTTTGTACCACATGTGTTTTCTTTTTACTCTTAACAAGGACAACCATCACATGAGAATCTGGACGCTGAAGATATGGATTCTACACATTCAGGTACATCACTTAAATGGTACCATCCACAATATACAGCATCGCAAGAATTTGATGGCAGCGGTGGTGATATGTCAGGCAAAGGTTTTCATGTGAAAATCCCGGAGGGTGCTCTTAGCGAAAAGACATTGATAAATGTATCAGAATATATGGGTAAGTTATCCTGTCATGACCAATTCTCAATTTTTTCTAGGGAAAGTGTTGGACTGTCAACCAGGTGGTGCGATCTTTCACAAACCTATCACGTTATCCATGATACATTCCGGAATTAATATTACCAGGGAGGGTATTGATGTATGGTATCAGTCTAAGGGCCAAGAGGGGAAAGAGGGTGACTGGATGAAAGTTTATGCTGGGACTTGTAGTGAATCAAATCAAGAAGTAAGTGTCTTGATTGATGCAGATTGAAAATTAGGGTGGGTCATTTCTCTCCGTACGCTGTAATCACCAAACCATTTCAGGCATGCCAGGCACTGTACAACTACATGTTCAAGAAACCCTTGCTTGAATTCGATATCCTTGCATACAAGTTTCCAGTAGATATATCAAGCAATGCAAATGTGTTACTCAGCCTCTATGCCGTACGGACTAATGATGAGGGGATGAGACTTGAAATACAAAAGTGGTTGTTGTGCAGTTCCACATTCTTGCTGGATACCACTAGTGGTAACAGTTTGCAAGCTTCTATTACATACACAGAGCCAACAGATAAATGGGTCCCTGTTGATAAGATAGTTGCTGAGATTCCATATGATTGCTTGCAAGTGGGAAAGGTCTTGCATCGCGATACGAAATAAAGTATAAGAAGTCCAATATCCAAGAAGAGGTTGCTGTCTTTGAGGGTGCTTTCCAGTTTGAACAATAAGGGAATAAGAATGTCCTCAGAAATAAACATTCCTGCAGCTCAGTAGCCCAAGGAAATGTGTAGCTCATCAACATGAATCTAGTCATGAATCACACCAGGATGATCCACAGCAGCGAAGAAAAGAGCGCGGTAAGCAGCTGAAAAGAAGGAAAGGTAGTGGTATTAAAAAGGTTATCTTCTCAGTTTACGGTCAACGGTCACGTAAGGGTCACTTGTTGTTCTCCGATTTAGTCCTTTAATTGCCACTTTGTGCTCTCCTAGCTCCTAATAGGCCACTTTATGTGGTCTTTCCATTTCGTCTGTCATTGTCATTATATGCTCTCATCCCACACTTTGCCACTTTGTGGTCTACTAATTAGTCCTTTGTCATTGTCATTGTATGTCGTACTTTGCCACTTTGTGGTCTACCATTTAGTTCTTTATCACTCTCTGCTCTCAAGTCCTTTGTCACTGTATGTACTCCCATTTCTTCATTTGTCACTTTATTATCTCCCGTTTCGTGCTTTGCCGCAGTGTGCTCTCCCATGTTGTACTTTACAACTGTGTACTCTCCAGTTTTTTTTGCCATTTTGCGCTCGTCTAGTTCGTAGTACTCCACTTTGTGCTCTCTCACATTTTGTCCACTGTGACTCTCTGTTCTATCTCTTTACTTTTGTAAGTCGTGTAAAAAGCATCATACGTAAACAGCCTGTAACAAGTAACAAGTTCCCATTTTTCTCCCTAGATTCATCGGACACAGATTTGATACCTGGATCAATTCCGAACCCAGAACAAGAAGCATCAGATGAAGATCCTGTTATATCCACCAGACAAGAAGCTTTACAAGCACCACCAAAACATGTAATTTACACTCGGACAAAGCACATTGACAACAAAGGCGGTGAGGTAAACTTGGAAGATTTGGACATGTCTATAAACATTCCACAAAGTGCTCTGTCTGCTCGTGGCGTTGACATATCTCTTACTGTAGATACAAATGAACCCCATCCGCCGTTCCTAGATAGTCAACTGGTTCTCGGACCGGTGATATCTTGCGAGCCGGATGGGCAACACTTCAATCGGCCTGTCACAATCACTGTGCCCCATTCTGGTATAAATATCACAAAGGCATGTCTGCAGGTGTGGTGCAAGACAAAGAGCAGATCATCGTTGGTATCACGATGGAAAAAGGTGTTTGATGGTTGCGATGATGAACAGAATGGTGACACCCAGGTCGTAGTCGATGGAAATAAAATCAAGATCCGAGTGCGACATTTTTCCCTCTATGATTTCCTTACAGTACCCGTAGAAATGGTTAGGAACTGGCTTTATCCCGAATTACAGCTTGACATATTGGCATATATGTTTCCTGTCACTACTATTGCTACAAGTGACACTGTTCTATTACGGGTATACGCCTTGAAATCCAATGACTTTGCAAACAAGAAAATAGTGAAAGAGACAGAAAATGAAGATGAAGAAAGTGGTATGTGTACGAGACAGTCATTCTTTCCAGTGAGGTCCAACGGATACAGTCTTATGGTGTGTGCTAAGCATATTGTACCGGAAGACAAATGGCTCCCCGTTGACGATTTGATTGGGTTTATTTCGCATCGTAGTTTACAAAAGGGGGGAGTAGGCGCCAGATGCGAGATTAAATTCCGACTAAACGATAGAAAAGAACACGCAAATAAATTTGAAGGTGCTATTGATCTGAAGCAAGACGGTAATGAAAAAAATACAGTTAAAGGAATTTATTTCTTTGATATCATCGCTAAACAAGACAATGCTAAGGCAAGAAGGGTCAAACAACAAGAGATGATTGCACAGCAAGTACAGCTACAAGATGAAGAGGGACATGAACTAAATTACTCTAGTGATGAATCACACCATGATCCACAGCAGCGAAGAAAAAAGCGCGGTAAGCAGCTGCAAAGAAAGAAAGGCAGTGGTATTGAAGAACACCCTGTGAAAAAGAAAGCAGCGCAACAAGAACCTTCCTCAGAATCTCAATCAGTCCAACTCAACAGGGAGACAATTCTAAGCAACTCTTTACTAGAGATGATAGCAAGAGGGGTTGTTTTGAATTGGCGTGATCTGGCACGGGGTCTAGGCTATGATGATTCACTTTGTGATCAATTCGAGCAATGTGACCATTCAAAACCAAACTGGTGGTGTGCATACCGGATGCTTAGCCATTTCAGAGAAGAGGTTCCTAGCCAACATTTACACACGGCTAAGGACCATCTTTCAAAAGAGCTTGAAACAATCGATGCTGATTTAGCTAGCAAGGTATCTAAATGGTAATAGAAATATATTGCTTTGCTTTCAACTAACAAAACCTTGGTTGTGAGTGTGAGTGCAGTAGTTGATGACAGTTAAGCTATGAGCATTAAGACCTATTTGGATATATGAAATAGTTTCGAACAAGTAGAGCAGCAAACCCCTTTTTTCCAAGATCTTTTTGCACATAGTTGATTACATCAAAGGTAATTAATGATATGAGAAAAATATCAAAAACTCAATTCTTACCTGTTTCATAGTACATCAGTTATAATTGTTGTATCTAGTCAGAGAGTTTACATGTATGCATCTTATTAAAGCACATTCATAATTCTGTCATTGAGCATTGGAGGACGTTGGCGGCTCGGTTGGCGGATATCGGTGTGGACAGACGACGGTGGACACGAACGGCCGTTAATTTTGAATTTCCGTTGGTTTCAATGTAACAATGGATTTTGATTCCCCATAAAATTCATCACACGTTGGTACTTAATTATTTCATCCTAGAACCACTGTGGGTGGCTAACCATCCGCAGTGTCAGTATCATTTTTTGAATTCAAACCGTTGTTAAGCGTTCGTCCCATTCACTTGATCACGTAACCTCGTTCGCATATTTTAACCTGAATATTCGTGAATACGCCCGTGGCCAGCGTCGTCTGGGTTTGGAGTTGCAAAAGCCCCTATTCAAGCAAGAGCGTTGTACTGTGACGAATAATATCAGCATTATTTTTGCCCGCCTTTTATAAATGATTTGTTTGTCGTGTGTTGGATAAATCGATTGCGATGAACATCAGCATTAATTGTCAATAACAAAACAAAAGGGTCAGGGATGGAAGGCATAAATCAATAATTAATCAATCCTTAATTGTCATGGTTAAGTAAACAGAACAAATTGGTGTCTTTTGTCTTGATTTTGTCTGCGTGTGATGCTTGTGTGAGTTCCCTTCTGGAATTGGGGTGAATAGGAGCTTTTGCAACTTTTGAATTCGACCTTAAGCCACTTAAGTGCCCATAAGTCCGCCAAACAACATCGTAGCGCAACAAAAGAGGTGTCAAAATGCGCAGTATATAACTGTGAATCGAATTCATTAATTATTTTTTTGCATACTATTTCAGGTTCCGATAAATCTGACAATTTGTAAGTGTTTAGATACTTTATTGGTGCAGTTTACATTTCCTACATGGCAGATACTAAAGGGGAGTAGGACTATACATGATCACTATAATGATATGTTAAATACTGTACATAGATTGAGAGTATTATGAAATAGATTGTAAATACCGTTTGTATTGTGAGACATTGCTATAATTTATGTTAACATTGTCAGGCATGGGAATTTCCAGGTCTTAAACCTGAAAGGTTGTTTTCTCCAAATTGTGTATAACTGTGAGTCAGTTGTTTACTACTATACTATAGACTATGGGACGATGGTCTGTATCTTTCACTCTTGTTGTCCACCTCTGGGCAGAACATGACATTATTACCAAAAGGTGGCAAATATATCCCTAAACACAAATTCACCTGATCCCACGTTCGAAGGTTGCACGTTATGACCCTAGACCTCGATTTAGGGTCAAAGGTCACATGTGCTTCAATGTAAAATCAAAAACTTAATTTAACATGGTAAAAAAACTAAAAAATGGGCTATTGTCCATAAAAAATATATCATATAGTTGGGATAAGTGTTTTGAACAAAAATTTCAATTACAACTTCGATCGTAGATCAATAGTTTTTGAGCTGTGACCTTTTGAAAATGACAAGTTGGCCAAAATAGGCCATTTTGATAACATGTCATTTTTGTGCCAATTTTGCGAAAAAAATGACCAAAAGGGCCTATTTTGGCCAACTTGTCATTTTCAAAAAGTCACAGCTCAAAAACTATTGATCTACGATTGTCCTCAACGGCCTGGTACCAGGGCTCACCGTCCTCATACATTTCTAGCTTACCGTTCTCACCGGGTGCATAACACCTCCTCAACGGGTCCTCGATCCATACCGTTCTACACCGGGTCTTTACCGGGTTCTCACCGGCCTGGTGCCGGGCTCACCGGCCTCATACAGTTCTAGCTTACCGTTCTCACCGTGTGCATACCACCTCCATACCGGGTCCTCACCGGTCGGGACGCCTGGGTACCGGCCGAACCGTCTTGATTACGTCATCAAACCGCCGCTTCATTTGCATTCCGGAATTCGTACGATCAACATCTGTTTGTTTGTTTGATTTGTGTATTTGTTTAATTATTTTGCTGTTGATTTTTTTTGTCTATTTGTTTGTTCGTTTATGTTTTGTTTTATTGTTTGTTTTGTTGTTTATTTATTTGTGTTTATTTATTTATTTTATTTATTTGTCTATTTGTTATTTATTCATTTGTTTGTTTGGGTTTTTTGTTTATCCTTATGTTTGTTTGTCTGTTTATTTGTTTAAATATTTGTTTGGTCAGTAACGAGTCATCAATTAATTACGTCATACGCCAGCCTGTTTTGCTTTTTTTCAAAGGTATTGGGTGCCTAATAACAAATTGCCAGAAGGAAAGTTGTTAATTTCATGTATTCCTTAGAAGAATGTCATATAGAAACATCTAAAGCACTTTTTGGTCAAATATTTAAAAACTAAATATGTTCATGAAAAAATAGAAAAATGTGCACCTATACTCTATTTCTCTTCCTCCGGACAGCACAACAACCACGCACGCGTGAGTGTGTACGCCAGCACTTCGACATACGCGCGCGTTTATATACTGCAATGGACGCACGTCACATGAAGTTGGCCTCGTGTAAAGTACCCGAGGTCAACCTCGCTCCAAAAAACGGTACAACGGACATCCGTGGTGCGCAATACGTAAGCTCGATCTCACGGCTCTGATTGGTTAGCGGCATTATGTGAGTTTTCAAGCATGCGCAGTAAAGCTAATCGAAGTGCGCCCGCGTATGTCGGACTGTGGTCAGGATAATATGTGCCGAAGGTCCATCAGTGAATGACGCAGTTACGTCACTGTTTCGTGATGGACAAATATACTATACAGAAGTGTCTTTAGAAGAGTTTTTTTAAATCAGCCTTTTTATTAAGATTTGATATCAAAAATAGATTCTCTGACTCATTTCCTTTCCAAAATGTATGCTTTTATATTCATCACATTAATATTTCAAAAGTAACAGTGCCCTAAAACGCCAACTAAATACCCGCTATGGCCATATACCTGATCAATAATCGCTTACTTTAAAAATTAGTAAATATGATTAAGATGTGATAACTTAAGGTGTGTAAAAACAGTCAATATTAAAAGAAATATAATAAACAGAGAGGTCAAAGGTTCGGTAAATATCACTAGACCGTAGGTTTGATTATAACGTTATGCGCAATGCATGTTACAAAGTTCAACTCCAAAGGTTTCATCATTCACATCATGATTGGCCTATCGCGATATTGGTCACAAATATCCGAGGTCATATGGTTGATCCTGACAAAGTTTAGTATTCACGCTGATGTATAATTAGTAAATATATAGAGTTATATTCAACATGTCTTCAGTTGTGTCTCAAGATCAAAATGGTTCCTGTCCATTTACAGCTAATTTAACAAATGAAGATGTCGCTGGTGGCGCACTATATACAAACATGGATAAATGGATGTATCTGATTATCATACCATGTTTATTAGCAGCAGGGCTAATTACAAATCTCACGTTTCTGTATGTGGTTTACAAAGTACCACACATGCATAACATTACTAATTTTTACTTGTGTAATCTAGCCTGTGCTGATATGCTTTATCTGATCATTTCGTCGCTTGAATTTATGACCCAATACCTTCGTTCGCCTATCCGAAATGACCATATCGGTAGAGAAGCATTAGGGTGTGTGCTGGTACAGTTCTCAGTTATCATGTGGTACTATGCTTCAGTATTGCTGGTTTTACTGGTGACATTTGAGAGATACTTCGCCATATGTTGGCCTTTTAAGCACAAATATGTCAGTAGCAGAAAGCGGACACTCCTCTTAACAGCGGCTACATTGAGTCTTGCACTCATCTTCTCAGCTATATGTATTCCGGGTTTCTCAACGTATCAGGAGATATGCTTATTGTGGCCCGAAGGCTATAATGTCCCTCAACGAATGGGGATATGCACGGGAAAGCAGTCATGGACAGGACTTATTTTTCCATCGACGCTTAATATCCTTGGTGTAATTCCGCACGAATGTACACGCACGAATCTTGTATGTTCTGTATGTTACTTCATCTAAACATTTAAGAAATCGTAAAAAGCACGGAAATCATACTTAGAAAACGTAGTAAGCACGAAATCAGACCTTAGTAATTTAAAAAGCACGAAAATCAGACCTTAGAAAACGTAAAAAGCACGAAATCATACCTTGGCAATTTAAAAAGCACAAGATATATTTATCTAAAATAAATTGCTTGCGGATGCCACAATGAAGTGATTTTTTTTGTGTGTGACACAAGCCAGGCTATACCCATACCCATTACTGTAGTTACGTGTCAAAATTATGAGGAGTTTGCTCTTTTGACGTCATTATCTCGTCGTACGACCCGTGCATTGAAATCATGTTTACACAATGTCTACACGTAGCGATGACGTTGTGCCCATCGAAACACATAAATGCAAGGGCGTCCGCGATTGGCTGTATGTTTAGTGTTACATTTAAGCTAACAGCTGAAAATTAGAATTATAAATGCACTCAAGACTAAGCGTATAACTTTAAATAAAATATTCATATGCATATCAATCGCAAGCATTGTGAATTATTTCATTATTTAATGTGGACTGCTTCTTCTCATCGTGTATGAATTGAGCACGGGTTAACAGGTCGTTTTACGTAGACACCTTCTGCGCATGTTCGTAGAAAAATGAATTTCCTCCAATTTTATTTATGGCCGAAACTATATACAAGACTGTCGTGTAGCTTAATTGCGCAGACTATATACACGACAGTCGTTAACGCATGCGCAGATGTAAATTTAGTATAAAAGACTGTCGTGTGGCGAAATTGCACAGACTATGTACACGACGGTCTTCAACCTGAACGCTAAATCGAGTGATACGTGACGACAGACAGTCGTGTAGCGAAATCGAAGCTCAAGTGGGCCGTATGCAGGTGTGTGGGTAAATTAGGCAAATACAAATATTAAAACATGTTTAGCGTAGAGACTTTCTAAAAAAATAGGAGGAGGCCTTTTAAAAAACTTTTAGTACAAAATCGCTTGTATTTATATATAGCGATGCGATTCTAATAAACCTGGACGAACTTTAACGAAGATGCCTCTATTAAATATGTTGTGGTTCAAAGGGGTTGGTCACAACACAACTTGTTTTAAAATGCTTACAAAAACGGGGCTGTTTTATTTTCTTTGGCAGGGGTAGGGGGAGGTGTCCCAATATGTTTCTTTATCATCGTCAATTTGTTTGCCCCCCCCCCCCCCCCACAACGAAAGTGATTAATGTAATGACCCCCTACTATGTTGATTATTCTTACGCCCCCCCCCCCCCCCCCCCCCCCCCTCTTCCTACACACACTGATCTTTTCCAGGCCTATCTATTTTTAGTTAGGGTTTATTTGAGCCTAAACGCCCGGGCCTTAACGGTCGGATGTGAAAGCAAACAATCTCAAACTCTGAAACCAGCGAGATGTTATTACTAATGTAACACCTCCCTGCTGAAACACTATGAAAAAAGGTTATGACCGTAAATAAAGAAAAAATAAAAGACAATTGAAGCGAGTCAAAAAATATGAGGTGGCGGGGGACGCTAAACATGTTCACTTTTATGTGGCCCTATATAAAGCTCTAAGCGAAATAATCGATTGTTAAACAATTATTTAAACTTCAACATCATTTCCGTTTACTCAAAGGAGATCGATATTATCACTCCGGTGCACCTCCCTGACCAGTCCTAATGTCACATTGTGTGAGCCGTAGTCTAAGACTAAAATACCCTAGGTGTTGTTGTGGATTTTTTTTTTTGGGGGGGGGGCGGGGTATTTTACCGTATTTTAGTCTCAAGCCACAGCACTCTGCTTTACACAGCGCACCCAAAAGTTATTTATTTATTTTGATAAATTAGATTATAAATGTATAGGACAATGTAGCTTCACTTTACCAATCATCCACCCATACGCCACCCACTCGGCCCTCGGGCTCTCCCTGAGACCATAATAACTAAAAAACGGACAACAAGAAGTGAAGTCACATATAAGGACTGGTCCCAAGTCTATCTTGTAAACGACGGTCTTACCGTCTTTCCGGCAGTCGCAAACCCTCTGAACAGGAATCACGCGAGAATTTACGAGGATTAATAAGCCGTCGTGTATATAGTCTATAGAAAATCGCTACAAGACGGGAGTGTATATAGTCACTCCCTTTATTTATAACTTGGTAAAAAGAATGTTACAAATATTACCTGAATATGGTAGACAGCATAGGTCTTAGAGGATTAGTATATCGTCCATAATTTAATATTATGAATTGACAAACTAATTAACATACTATGCATCGCGTATTGATAGATGTTTATCTGAAAATGGGCGTCCCCGGCTGTGTGGCAGTCCTGCTGTGTGGAGCCCATTGATGCAGGGAACCAGCATAGGCTCAGTCTTGACAAAGATACAGAGCTAATGTTTTATTGTAATTACCTTTCTACTTTTTGATGTTTCATTATATTTTATTTTTTTAATCTAAAAGGCATTATTATGTGATATTTTCCAGGAGAAACAAGATTTTCTTGCAGATTTACATTTCTGGTCATAAATCATAAATATATTCTGATTCACAGCAGGGCGATGTGATTCCTAATTAGGCCAAATAAAATAAAAACTAGTTTCTCGTCCTAACTTTTGAATAACAGGAGGATGAGGGCACTCTTTTTTTTGTATTTTTGTTTAGTAAACAATGCAAAATCACCATTTATCAGTGTGGTATTGCATAATCGATTGCGTAACTTCAAGAGGACGAGGCTTTTGTAAAATCTTTTTATTTTTAATATGGTTCTGGGGGTTTCGTTAAGGGGGGACTTAAGGAAGTTTTTGATTTGATTTTTTGAATTTTGTGAGTGCTGTAATTATTGAACTATTAATAAAATGTATATAAAAGTATACATTTTTGGAAAGGAAATGAATCAGAGAATCCAAATTTGGCGTCAATTTTGACCAAAAAAGTAGATTTTTTGAGAAAATCACAAAATTCACTTTTTTGACCCAAATTGTTTTGAACAAAGCTAACAAAAAATAATTTTTAGTAAAAATGGCCAAATCACTTAAAAATGATGTTAAGACACTAATAAAGGGACGTTTTTTTTTTTTTAAACCTAATCTAATATTTTTGAAAATTTTGACCAAAAAGTGCCAAAAAACGTGAAAAATGGATTTTTAAATTTTTTTAACACTTTTTTGTCAAAATTTCAAAAAATATTGGATTAGATTTAAAAATTAAAAAAATCGTCCCTCCAGTAGTGTCTTAACATCATCATCAAGTGATTTGGACATTTTTAACTCAAAATTATGTTTGTTAGCTTTGTTAAAAAAAAATGGGTCAAAAAAGTGAATTTTTGTGATTTTCTCAAAAAATCAATATTTTTGGTCAAAAATGATACCAAATTTGGATTCTCTGATCCATTTCCTTTCCAAAAATGTATACTTTTATATACATTTGAGTCATGGTTCAATAATTACAGCACTAACAAAATTCAACAAAAAACTTCCTTAAAGGTAGATGACCCGATCACATTTTCGTAACACAGAATTATTTCAAACATACGGAGATTTTCATATCATATGAAAGCTCGTATTTTTCTCATCATCATACTGAAATTTGATGGTCTAAATCGGTATAATTACGGAGAAATCGATGAAATAACGTCGAATTACCGCGAATGGTGGTATACCACCGATATAGTTTGTGTACAACTCAATGGGTACAGTTCACAGCATCTTGTGCGTCTAAAATAAGAACCATTAGAGCTATGCCACTCAAACTTTGGAACACGACATTTTTAAGGATGACCTTTCATGTAGAATAGAAAACTTCAAGTTGAAAATTGGAAATGTGATCGGGTCATCTACCTTTAAGTCCCCCCTTAAGGTAGCTAACTCGGCTCCTACACCACTACGGAAAAACTGCTGTAATACCAAATCAATTACATCTATACTCTTTATACTAAGACCACAGTAAAGATAAGTCTTTCCTCTACCTATTTCAGGACTTTCGGATCATTTTTGAAATTTCTTATGTTTTTCTTTATTTTTTGAAAATTCCCTAAATTTTCACCTTCTGGAATTTCTGTAGACTAAACGGAAAGTGCTATGGCCATGAAACTTTGGGAATAAATTTATAAGCATATTACCTAAATTCTCTCGTGAGTTTTTGCAAATACAGTGTTTACTTTTTGAAAAAAATATTTTTTTCAATTTTGATTTTAGGGAAATTTTCAAAAGGCTGTAAAAAGGTCTAGAAACACTTAAGTAGTAAAAACTCACAAGATAATTTTCTAAACTTAATTACCTTTAATATGACACCTTGTTTGTGCAAATTGAACATGTAGTTTTTTCTGTAGAAATTCACAACATTTGGCAATATAGTGTTTCTAGAAAATAGTGAAAAAGTACTAACATTCCCAGTGAATAAACCATCCATCACCACTCAGTTGTGGATGGAAAAAAATTGTGTTATACCTTGGTGTTTTGGCATCAAAATAAAATAAAATTCTTTAGCATACATTGATTTTAAAGAAGAGAAAAAAATATTTACAAAACCATGTGTTTTCTGAAATTTGGCAGTATTTGGGAATTCGGCTACGCCTCCTGTATTAAGTCAATGGGTTTTCAAATAATGAAAAATTCCGTAAATCAAAAACGGCTTTTTGGAAAAAATTCAAACTTTGCGTATCATCTTTTCTTATCAATATACACATCCTCTGTTATTTTGAAGCAAATCATTGCCGGTCACCTTAGCCGAGTTAGCCACCTTAACACGAAACTTGATTTAAAATGCTCATTGGACTAACGTAAATCTATTACCAAGAAACATTACGGTTCCGTTCCCTTTACATTCTGAGCTTTTTTGTGACCACGGATATGCCCTGGTATCCAGGGTAATAAATTATAACTTTCTTTGGCTGATTTATTTGATTTATTGCACCACGCCTGTGTATTTCCTAGCCTGGCTACTAGGATCGCTGGCCAAGCACGGCTCAAGGCCCCGCCGCGCCAGGGGTGGTATCCTGGTGCTGTCCATAGTGGAAGAACCTGGTACTAGCATGGTATTAATGGGGACTTTAGAAACGTAATTATTACAGTTGTTGCTTTTTTTCTTGTGTTAATGTTCATAAATGAATGTTTATATTGTTTGCTTTTCGAACGAGTGAATTCCATAGGATATTAACGAAATTAGCTAAAAGTATTCTGACAGAAAATGTTCAAAGTTTACTCATACACAAGTTTATTTAGATGCAATTAAATTGGATAATTTTCTGGGTGGAAAGAAGCCCAAAGTTCCGCCCAAAGTCTTACTTTTATAAGTTGTTGTGTTGAGAAATTCACACTTTAACTTCAATTTGTCATTGCAATTAGTACTATTTCAAATTTGGTTAAAGTCAAAAGTTCAAAATTTGAAAAAGTCGCAATAATATCCCTGGATCAGATTTTAGTTTTAAAACTTAGCCCAATGTGGCTGAAAGTCAACGCATGTGTCAATTCGTATGGCGAGATTGTAGACAGACAGCCTCAGGGTATTCCCAGCGTGTGGTCAATGTGTTGAATTAAACATTTATTGGGTGGTTTTCTTTTTAGCCCAATACGCGACTTTTCAATGTTCTTGCGTTAAGAAAATCAATGTTTGAACTTAAATTTGTTTAAAAAATAATGTAATTTCAGATTTTGTCAAATATTAAGTTCAAATTTTAAAAGACCCACACAATTATATAGCAGATTTTAGTTTAAAATGTAGCCCAATGGGGCTAAAGATATGTCAATAGCAGGAGTGTTGTAACGTGGTTACAGCAGTGCCTTTTGGATTTTCTAGATTGTTGGTCCAGGGTGTATCACCCCATTCACACTATGTTCACACCATGTTCACACACAAATACTAGCATGATAGCCAATTCAATATGTCGGCCCCTGTCAGACCATGGTCAGACAATATTTGAAACTTGGCTCAAACTACCCTGGACGATGGAACCTAATGATCAGCTTTTTAAATATTTTAATAAAACAGTTTTAGGACAAAAACGATGCCAATATATTTGAGTCATAGTTCAATAATTACAGCACTTCCTTGAGTCCCCCCTTAATGCAATCATGTAAATAGGACGCGTGACATGCTATCTATTTTTAACATGTAATACATATTTTTGTATAAGTTAAAAGTTTAACGGGTTCGCCGTCGGACGAGTTTTAATCTGTCAAGCTTTCGTCAGGATTAGCTCTGACTTCTTCAGGACCAAATTATTATAATATTGAACAAAACATAGAGATTGCCACGTCTCTTGTTATCATCATTTGGGCTGTCCCTTGCCCGATGATTTGAGAGTAGGTGCCCTTTCCTACTTGTGAAAGAATTGGTGGCTCTGAAAAGAGCCGTTCAGATGGATTGCCGCTTCCACTGAACACGTAGGTTGCCCTTTCCTACTTGTGAAAGAATTGGTGACTCTGAAAAGAGCCGTTCAGATGGATTGCCGCTTCCACTGAACACGTAGGTTGCCCTTTCCTACTTGTGAAAGAATTGGTGACTCTGAAAAGAGCCGTTCAGATGGATTGCCGCTTCCACTGAACACGTAGGTTGCCACTGGCCTACTATATATAAATTTGGTTCTAATAGAACCTCCAAAGGACTGCCCCTTGACCAATGGAAATAACGTAGAGACTGCCCCTTGTCTACTACAGACTACAAAAGTCTAATGCACAGTAGTGCGGTCACTGATCTGTAAAGATCGTTTGATATTTTTGTATTTTTATACTTGATTGTAATACTAGAAACATAACAAAATATAGCCTATTTGCAGTCTCTTCTTATGTAAATGATATTTCTTCCTGTAGGAAAGGACAACACAAGCATGACATTCTAAAGTTGAAGGACTAAAATATAATTTGAATATTTGTTTATATTCCAATTATGTTATGCAACTGTTGCTTCACTATCACTCAATCTTAACACATGTATAATCTGCATGACAGGTCTAAGGTTTCACACCACTAAATAACGTCTGGCCCTACCCCCTTTGAGGCAAAAGTCCAAAACCGGCCCGTTTCTATGCCGAAACGGGAGACCTATTGTAAATTACAGTTTAAAATTAGGGTATTTACTACAAGTTATGGCGAAATTAATATAGTGTGAATTTTGACAGACACATCAGCGTTCTTCAGGTCCAAAAAAATTGATGCAATGATGATTTTTTAATATTTTAACAGAGACATTTGTGTTCAGGTCATTTCCGGTATCTGACGCAATAATCTTAATCAACAATTGCGTGTGACCAGGAAAACTCAACTCGTACTTTTTGAAAAGGCTCTAGCTCAAAATTATGCCGGTTACCCCCCCCCCCCCCCCCCCCCCATATATGAGTTGTTGAGTTAGTAGTCATGGCTTTCATCTTCAAGTTGAAACCAAATTTCAAGTTACCAGTTTCTTATAACGTCGAGAAATATCCATTTTAAAAGTGTGCATTTCACGTGTAACCCTATGGGAGATGTATTTAGTGGTGTGCAACCCTAAGTCCCAACGAATAGCTGCAGATCAATTGTTTATTTATTCATTAATAAATCAAAATGTTCTACTATTATTTTTGTCCGTAGACCCCCTAGTACTTTTAATTACGCGTTGTTAAGTACATTTCTTTATTTCCATTACAACCGTCTAAACGACGATTGTCTTTTTGAAGACTCTTCTTGTTGATATTGAGGCTCAAAATACACAGGCTGCATTATATAGGGTCATGTGTTATAAGCTCGCCTCCTTTCGCGTTACACACGGATTTTGGCTTTCCGACATGATTTTAACTTTACACATTTATATTTACTTGTATACCCCCTGAGATAGTAAAAGTATACATTTTCTGACGGGAAATTTCATGAGGAAACCAAATATGCCAATAAAATTATAGTTTCTTAATTTTTCATTTGAGATCCATATATTTGTTATACCTACCTCTATCATTATTTACTTTACATATTTGAATTTCTCATGAAATTACCAATCTGATGATATATAATTGTCAAAGGTTACTACGTCGGTAAGGTAATTAAGTGTGTTAACCCTAACCCTACCATATACTCCAAAATACCACGACTGGGCACGTTGGTACCACCCGGCGCGGAATTTTGTTGATGAAAAAATGGACCCAGCCCATATAGTTTGCGCAATATACTGCGCAAACTAGCCTTGACAGCGGTGGTAAAGTGTGGAATCACTCGCCTCTGGTGCGAGAGGTCCCTGGATCAAATCCGGGGGGTGGGGGGTCGGGGGATATTTTGGTCGATTTTCCGCGTTGAAGAAAAAAATCTGAAAAAAGTGTGGGGGTGCGGGGTAGAGTTAGGGTTAATAAATTACTGTAGAAAAAAGAAAGCCTCTTACCGTGAATAGTTTGCTTATATTGGTTTTTGGAGTAGTCGATTGCAGTGGGGATATGTTATTATATTCCTTTGATCCTTAAAATCTCAGACTATTATATGAACAGGGTGTGTCAAAAAGTGTCCCGTGAGTTAGAAAAAAGAAGAACAAAAATACATCCCATATCTTTTTGTTTAAAAAAACCAAACAGTTAATAAGCCCTATTACTCTTCTATCAAATACATGGAATTTCACCACCTAACTACCGAGATAGGATCAATTCAGTAACAAGAGCGCAAATCCCACTTTGGCCTCTTTTAAACAAGAACATGACTTTCAACTGGAAAAAATTGCCTTTGTGATTCAGATGATGATTATAGGGCATGTCAATGTATTGTTTAAAATACTGTATAAAATTCAAATAAAGACATCAAAAAAAGTAACTCGGCTGTTGTAAAAGCACCTATAATTTTAAAATTGTTACTCATATTCTAGAAATGAAAATACCAGGAGACGGAAAATTTAATTACGGTGATTTTGACACCTTGTTTGTTAAAATCGATAAAGTATTGTTGTCGCCGTATGTGCTTACAGATGAAAAGTGCCCATTTCCATTGTTGCAGTAACTCCTATTGATCTCTCTGATTCAGCGTTTAGATAATGGCGGGAATTTTGATTAGCTTTTCTTGTTGTGCTGTAAACTTGATTAGCATAATCCGGGACAAATTTAATGGGGATGACAGGCGTACTTCTTTACAATTAAAAAGGATGAATTTAAAACTCCAAATGCTCAGAAGGTCCGAGAAGACAGACAGGACAGGTCATCGCCATGGGCAAACTATCAAAATTCCCGCTATTATCTTCACGCTGAATCAGAGAGATCAATAGGAGTTACTGCAACAATAGATATGGGCACTTTTCATCTGTAAGCACATACAGCGACAACAATACTGTATCGATTTTAACAAACAAGATGTCAAAATCACCGTAATTAAATTGTCCGTCTCCTAGTATTTTCATTTTTAGGGTATGAGTAACAATTTTAAAATTATAGGTGCTTTTACAACAGCCGAGTTACTTTTTTTTGATGTCTTTACTTTATGGTATGTCATGGATAATATGGATGAAAATATGTTTTTCTGGTCAATTCAACCACATTCAACTAACATTTAGTAGGTAGATTATTATTGATTTGATTGATTATGACACATTGAACGACGATTCTAATAAAAGATCTCTTTTCATATGAAAAGTGGCCAAAGCTGAATTTGAACATACCCGAGTAGATTTGCCATTATTGACAAGCCCTGTATAATTAGTTTTGAATGACAGGCAAAATTCATTTAGAGTTTGAAGTCAGAGAACGTGTGCGTATTTACAACAGGATTCTAGGTGAATCGTTTGCTTTGCGTCCCCAAGTATCATGAAAGAATTATAATATAATCATCTCAGTTCACCGGTGGGTAAACTATATGATGATAATCAGTAGCTAAAGTAAAGCAGGAGTAAATACCTAAAGCGTTGAAAACCGATGACAAAATTTGTCGATGTCGAGGTACAAAACGAGTTGCTCAAGAAGACATCCGTTTTGTATTTTAGAATTGCTTACACTTTTCACGCGGCAGCCATCTGCAGACGACAGCTCACACAAAATTCACAAAATGTTTCCAAAATGTCGAAATTACTGTTCACCATCATATTTGGAATCGCTATGAGAAATGCATTAAAATAAGCACAAACATGCCTAGTATCGATTCTATAATCGTTGAGTTTGAAATTTGGGAAAGATTTCTGACAAAAATCTTATTTGTATATAGGCCTAATGGTAAAACTAATATAACCGCGTGGAGAGTGTTAACCTGCTTTTCTTGAACTGCAAGCTTGTTTGTTTGTTTGATTGTTTTGGGGTCAGGTTTTTTGTTTGGGGTGTGTTTGTTTGGTTGTACTTATAAGAGGTAAATTGTGGGTGTAGATATGAGTATGATTTGACATTGTGGGAGTATTTCGGCATTGTGGGCGTACCCCCACAATGAACAGTTTCCAAATGGTATATGAGGATACTGTGAACGTGTTAAAAGCAACAACGAATACCCCCAGAACGATTTGTTTGTTTTGTGTGTGTTATTTGTCATCTTAAAACATACACTTTGCCACCCAACTAAACACAACACCAAAAGTAAGTCCCCCCTAAACAATTCGTCATAACATCGTAAGATAAAACATTTAACTAATAAAACTTAGTTAGAAATAATCCTATGACTGTTTCCTAAGTGATGGTTGAAAATGAAAGATTTCCATTACTTCATGGCTGAATGAGCTCAAATGGAAGACAAAAACTGCCCTTCTCAAAAATCACAAAAGTGTATGAATTGCTTATCAATAATGGAAAAGTACCTGTGGCTGAGCAAAATTTACTGTAATGTGTAATCAATTCATGATCATTCAGCCATGTAAATCCCATTCTTGGCTCAGATATTAGCATAGTGAGTTGTGACTTTTGAGAAGGGCAGTTTTTGTCTTATTTTCGAGCTTATTCAGCCATGAAGTCATGGACATCTTTCATTTTCAAACACCACTTAGAAAACAGTCATAGGATTATTTGTAACTAAGTTTTATTGGTAAAATGTTTTATCTTACGATGTTATGATGAATTGTTTAGGGGGGGACTTACTTTTGGTGTTGTGTTTATATGAATGGCGCCATCTATCTTAGTCAACTCCCACAATGTACATACAAAAAATACCCCCACAGTACAAATACTTACCCCCGTAGTGCACTTCTGTAACAACAAAAAATCCAACTCCCAAAATGCATATTATACTCATAGTGTACTCCCACAGCGCACAAACACAAATACCCCCGCAATGTATCTGGTGCGGGTATTAGTGTGGTGTTTGTATATTTGTTTGGGTGCATGGGCTGTTTGTTAGTTTCTTTGGGATGTTTGTCTGTTGGGATGTTAGAGTGGGGTTTTATTTTGGTGTTTTTGTTTATTTAATTAATTCTCTCTACTGTGATAGTACGGAGCATGTAGTACTAGTATTTCAGCCCGCTCAAACTCGTCCAAACGTCTTATCATTCTATTTTTGGAATTCTGACACTATTTCCTTATTCGGTTTTGGTCGCTGGCTTTGAAACAAACAAAACGTTATAGCAAAACAAAGCGCCAATAAGATGTATATTAAAATAAGTAAACCATTGTATAAATAGCGATACAGGCTTGTGTCATATACCCAGCATGCACCACGTTCTCCACAGATATCCGTTTGCCATACCAAGCAGGCTGTGTCAACAATGGCACCAGTCACGATTGTAGATGGTAACGCACCTGTATATTAAAGAAAACCATTGTATAATTAAGTAAACTGCTCACAAAAAGTATCGAAACACTTAGAAATGATCCAATATATAACGGCTCGAAAGGGTATGCAATATATCGAAGCAAATAATCAAGTGCATAATTTTGTTCTGCGTATTTTGACACCTCGATCGATGAGATACGATGTTGCGGAGCAGAGTTATTGTCATTTCAATGGTCGTGGGTCCAGTTTCAAAAGTAAGTAAATGATCAGATTCGCGCTTTTCAATAGGGATGAGTGTCACTTTTAAAACTAGACCCACGATCATTGAAATGACAACTCCGCTCCGCAACATCGTATCTCAACGATCGAGGTGTCAAAATACGCAGAACAAAATTATGCACTTGGTTACTTGCTTCGATTAATGCATACCTTTTCGAGCCGTTATATATTGGATCATTTCTAAGTGTTTCGATACTTTTTGTGAGCAGTTTAGATAACATGAATACCGTATTATAATGATATATGGGGCAGAAATGTGTAGAGTGTAGTCAGGCGCAACGGAATACAAAGGGTCCTTTTTATTCAAAACCGGCGGGTCTTTTTTATGGCAGCTTCGTTATTTACATGGATAAGGCCAAAGAAAACCATTATGTTGTCCTCGACCGCCCGCTCGTCAGATTTAGGGCCGCTCCGATTTGTTTGATTTTTGGTGGACAAGTTAACTTGGACACCTTAGTTTTCAAATGAAAGGTCATGGGTCATTATTATTGTTTCAATTAGCTAGTGGTGACGTTAAACGTTACAATTATTGTATTTACTAAATAATGTAAATTGTATTATACATAAAGGAAGAAGTATTGATAGAAAAACGAATCTTATCTGTGGTTTCATGCAATTTGAGCTTTTTAATACAGCCGGCAGTATAAAAAAAATATCGCCAATCGCCGCCAAATTCAGATTTTCAGTGCAAAATTAGTATTTTAATGATATTTTATAATATATGTGTCTATTACAATAAATAAAATGGTGTTTAGATGGACATGAAGTTCAAATATCACATTTTAATAGTTTATTGAGTGGATAAACAAGACAGTCTCAATATTATTTTAACTTATGACTTCTGAATATATAATAACACCACGGTGGTGTAGCGGTTGTTTCCTCCGCCTGTCGTGCATTAAACCTGGGTTCAATTCTGCTGGGGACCACATATTTTTTTGTATAATATTGATGTTCCATTATATTAATTACTTACAATATCATTAGTTTGTTTATTAATGAGACTCTTTTTTTTTATCTATTATTATTTTTTACTTTTTTGGTTCAATGAACCTATGTCATGAATATCACGATTTTCTTTTTTTTATTCGGCTGTTGTTAGGGCTGATATCCAAACTCTCAGCGGTGTTACACCGGTATTACACCGATGTTATACCGGTATTACACCGATATTTGTATGGAATATCGGTGTAATACCGGTATAACATCGGTGTAATACCGGTGTAACACCGCTGAGAGTTCGGATATCAGCCCTTATGAACTTCATGATACAGTAACAGTGTATTCGTGATTTATGTTTACAAAACGATTGACTACAAATTATCCTGGCGGTCCCAAGTTCGCGCCCCGGGAAATCCAAGTTATTTTGTGCACTTTTAAATTTGTCATTGGAATTTAAAATTAAATTATAAATAATGATATTTTTTCTTTCAATTCTTTTCTTTAACTTCACCATAATGATATAGGCCTAGCTCACAAACGTCTCGGTGATTTCCTTCCAGAAACAACACACTGTGATCCTCTTGCCAACTTCCACAAAATTCAACAGATCCATTCCAAGTCTTCTCATCCGTTTGCCTCCTTAAACACTCGTCGCCCCCCCCCCCCCCCCCCCCCCCAGTTTCTTAGAAGACCTTGTTACAAAACGATTGACTATTAGTATTATAATAATTATCCTGGCGCCCCGGGAAATCCAAGTTATTTTGTTGCATTTTTGAATTTGTCATAAATTACGTTTTTCTCGTAATTAATAAACATTGGAATTTAAATTAAATTATAAAAATTATGATATTTTTTCTTTCAAATTTTTTTTCTCCATAAACTTCACCACATAGGGCCTATCGCTCACATAACGTCTCGGTGATTTCCTTCCAGAAACAACACACTAGTGATCCTCTTGCCGACTTCCACAAAATTCAACAGATCCATTCCAAGTCTTCTCATCCTTTTGACACTAAAAACACTTGTCCACCCAGTTTTTTAGAAGACCTTGTTTTTTAAGATTCTTTTTTCTTTTTCCAGATTTTTTTTTGAACAGTTTGAATGGCATTGAATATTAAATTAAACTAAGTGTTTATAACATAATGTGCGACTTTTAGTTTAGACAATTGGTCACTGCTTTGCGATTATACCACCGATTTGAATGAAATGAAGTTTATTTCAAAGCTGAAGACATTTCCCTTGCAAGCAAAGAACCCTTGAAACAAAAATGACATTAGAAAAATTTGTAATAATATTTTCGAAATTGTATAACTTTTTTTGCTGAATTATTATAAATAACAACATTTTCTTAAATATAGCAGGTTGAGGAAATAATGAAATACATAAGAAATCCCGCACCTGAGATTTTTAAAATGCTATTATATAATTGCATAAATAAATAATATAGGCCTAATGTTACAACTTAGTTTCAACAAAATAGATTATTCAAGTACAATATGTGTAAGTAATATATTTAAAATTCTTTACTCTCTGTCCAGCAGAGGATAGAATTCTTGAAAATCTATAAAAAGCAAAAATTAGTTAAGACATTTTTTTATGAACGTTTGCATAATACGACTTTACTTTGATTTAAATAGCTATAGAACCGAATGTCCGATTTCTCGAATAAACATGGTTTCGACCCTTTGTAACCGGTTAATGCCCCCCCCCCCCCCCCCCCCCCTCCTCCCATTAACACTTTCCACGCGACTATTAGTTTTACCATATTATACAAAACAGATTTTTCAGAAACCCTTCTCAACTTTCAAAGTCTATCTCAATGATTACTGAACCAATTACTAGGCATGTTTATATTCATTTGAATGCATCTCTCATGGATGGTGATTCCAAATATGGTAATAAAATTAAATAATTTTGACATTTGTGAATAATTTTGTGAAATTTGGAATGTCGTCTGCAGACGCCTGCCGCGTGGAAAGTGTTCAAATACAATGAAAACAAATACACACCAAGACTCGGGGAGCCTTTGGTGAACACAGATTACAGATTAGTAAAGGGCCAGGTTGGTATCACCGAGTATGAATGTTATTATAAAGCTCATTCCAACAGCTAATGATTTGTCTGAAGGATCGACGCACCTGTAATGAGATGATTACAAACAGTCGGCTAAGGGAGTGTTCATAAATACTTTGGTGGGCGGGGAGGGGGGGGGGGGGGGGCGGTTGGAAAATGTTGGAGCCTCGGACATTTTTTCTTCTTCTAGATCCCCCCCCCCCCAACACCGTTAATATTTTTCTTGATCCCCCCTTTTATGTTAATTTTTTTCATGATCCCCTCCCCCGGTTACTGAACGTTATATTAAGATTCGACCGCGCTAGAAGCATGTTATTGTAAAAATGTGGGTTCTTTTGTACTCTAACCGCGGCAAAATGTTTAACCTTTTTGTATGTGCGCGAAGCGCAATAAAAATGGATTTTTTTTTTCTTTCCATTTTTTGTTGTTGTGATGTCCCCAAAATGGATTTTTTTATCCCCTCCATTTTTTCCAACCCCTACCAAGGCATTTATGAACACTCCCTAAGTGCATTTTGACTGTTTCAGGAGACACATTTTTGTGATTTGCAATGAGGTGTATAGGCCTATACGGAATATCATAAATTTGGATGAGTTGTCGCTATTCATTTATAATCATGCATTTGCTTTGCAAACCCTCACAAAAATGAATAATCAACCAATTTCAATGTCGTAAATACAAGAAGGTCGTATGTGCCACTTACGACCGTCTTGTACGAATCACTTGAAAATCTCTGAAGAAGGTCGTAATTGCAAATGTAATTTTTGCATAATAAAACACAAAGGAACTGGTAGGATTTCATCAAATTATTTCTATATCGTCTTTTCTTTGTTCTCCTTTAAAAACATTTTTGTTTGGAAATTAAATATATTCTTGATAAAATGGTAAAATTGTATGGTCCTGAATCTCATAGTATATGTAATAAACATCATTTTTCTCACTTATAACCTGATGAAATTCCGATATTTGGAACTTATTTTGCGAAAATTTCAACGTTGGCCTATATTTCTCTGTACAGGTCGACCATGTTTAGTGACGTACTTAGTTGGGTATGTATGGAAAGAGAATACTCAAGCTATACCGTATCTAAATAAGCATACAATCAAGATCGATTGATTTATCAGTCTGGAAATGTCTTTCCCGGTAGTCAAACTTCAGTTTGACCAAATATCACATTTTATATTCGCATGTCGTAACTGTTATAGATGGCGCTATTGGAAATTAAGAAGATTGACGAAATTATTGCATTTTCGAAAAGAAAGGTAAAAATAGAACAGCAAGATTTAGAACATTCCAAAATATATTGGAATATAAAATAAATGATATTTTATTCTTGAAATGAAGATTATGTTTCAGTTTTCTTCACAAGCATGTTATCACATTGTACTAATCAGACGCATCAGTCGAGAAGACTCATGCCACTGTTTCAAAAGTGTATGTCCAAATAAATAAATAAATAAAATAAAATAAAATAAAATAATAATATTATAAAAGAATGTCTCATAATGTACGATATCTATATTAACATATGTGTATTATTATTTAACGTAATATTATAAGTTAACACTTGTTGAGATGAAAATAAAGACTACACTACCTCTATGAGGTTAAAAGAGAGAAAAAATAGATGGCGCTATTGATGAATCAATTCTGATTACAGACGAAGCCGGACATTATTCAAGGTTAGAAATTAGAATATGCGCACGAGGTTACGTGATCAAGCGAATTTGATGAACGGTTATCAACGGGTTAATTTTATTTGTTAAATGATACTAACCACTGAAGTGTTAGCACGGCGCGGCTACGGCGGATCCCGAGTTATTTTCTTCTTTTCGAGTTGCCGGTGTATTCACGTGACGAGGGGTCTTACCACAATGTTTTTTTCTTTTTCGTGACCGCCATCGTCTGGTTTCAATAAACAGCGATGATATTTCAACATATTCAAACATTGTTTTAATCAAGTTTTGCTGCTTTTGAGTAGAAACAACAATATTGGCCAATTAAAATGATTAATGATTATCTTTAATATTAAGTAGATTTTGTATTAAAAAAACCACTTAAACGTTTCTTAATACATCTTTTATTTCTTCTATTTCCGATATATCTTATCTTATCTTAACTTGTTTATAATTGTTTATAATTGTTAAATGGCCAACAAACTTGGTATCAAAATGTGCCTAACAATTGGGTGCATCTTTCTAGCTGAAAATTATTTAAATCCATCAAATAGTTTTGGAAATATTCTAGTATATGCTAGGGGGGAACTTACATATTTGGTTGGGTGTATATTATTCTAATGCATCTCTCATGGTGATTCCAAATATAGTAATGTCGGGGAGAAATGTATCACGGAAAAACAAAAGCATTTACCCACCGTGACCCAAAATCGTGTTTTCATGAAACAAAACATTACTTTAATAAGAAATGAAACTAACCTTATCAATATAAATGGGCGACATACGGGTTCGATGCTAAAAAGTATGGATTGAACAAATGCTAATACTGTGAACAGTATCTCAGCATTGCACGATATTGCGCATGCTCCATCATAAGCAACAGGTGTGGTCACGTGTTCACCAGAATGAGCACCATCATTGCTAGACACACATGAGCAATTGGTGTAAATGGTCTGAAAGATAATAAGGACACCTTCAGTTTACGAATACGAATTACGAAGTAGATACATATACTGCAATACCCTAATGAGTACGCGAAGATACACCTGATGTTGACTAATCCAAAATCAATAATCGGTACGAGATATATGAGATATACATTCAATGAGCAAATTTCTTCTTCGTAGTGCGATATCTAATTTATAAAAACCGAGTGGATAATTTTGAAGTTATGGTTGTTTCAATGACCAAAGAAATTATTTCACTAAAGGCCCTGTCACACCATAGCGTATGACCTGAACGTGGCCTGAACGTATGCCGACGTATTCAAAAAATAGCTCAAAAATTATCAGAGTCCAAGAACGTCCAAGAACGTCCAACTTCCCAACGAATTGCGTAGGAAAAGTCGACATCGGTGATGGAATGGACGTATCCATAGCGTATTAAACGTATACATAGCGTATGACTAACGTATTGATAGCGTATCACTAACTTATAACAAACTTATGACAGCGTATTACACCGTATGCGATCGGCGAGCGTATGACCAACGTATGCTTAACATATTCGATGCGTATGTCTGCCGTGTTCGACGTATGCTCAGCGTATCCTCGGCGTACAACGAACACGTGACTTATGCCGCTGCAGAAATTGAGTTTCGTACACGACGGGACAAGTGTTGCCAGTTCAAGTAAACGCAGCCTAGATGATAACTATTAAAATATCTAGAAGGGTAAATCTATAGGTCCAACCTAAAACTTACGACGAGTAACGTACTTATAACGTATGTCAGCGTATGTCAACGTATGTCTAACGTATGTCAGCGTTTGTAAACGTATGTCTAACGTACCACGAAGCTATCGGGAACTTATGCAGAACGTAAGTTAAGCACACGTTGAGTACGTCGCGAAATTTTGAACATGCTCAATAATTTTTCGCGGGCTCGACGTGTTCCAAATTTTCACAACGTATCACAGCGTGCTCTTAACGTAAACGACGTATCCCCAACTTACCCCTAACTTGTATCATCGTACACCAACGTACGCCAACGTATTTTTCGATATTTCGCATACATTGTCATACGTTCAGGCGATACGCCATGGTGTGACAGGGCTATCGAACAGCTAGCGAGTATTCGGCGTTTTGGGAACTTATGGAGGGTTTGAGTGTATAAATGGGTCCCTTGAGTATCTCATCCTCACTTCTTCATGGTCTGTCGTGCTGAACACATCAACCCATCATCATACGCTACGAATACGCTACGCTACGTTAAGTATACGTTAAACATACGTTAGTCATACGCTCGCATACGCTGTGATACGCTGTCATAAGTATGTTATAAGTTATACGCTATCAATACGTTAGTCATACGCTATGTATACGTTCAATACGCTATGGATACGTGACAGGGCCTTACACGATCGCCCGGCATAAGGTGAATACGTGAGAATACGTCGAAACTTGTTGGAAATACGTCAGGCATACGTTAGACATACGGCACATATACGTTATCAACTCGTTATCACTACGTTGGCTGTACGTTTCCCCGTCAGCCTACGTTCATCAACGTATACCAACTTACGAGTAACGTACGAGTAACGTACAACTAACGTATGTCAGCGTATGTCAACGTATATTTAACGTACCACAAACTTTACATGTATGCAGAACGTATTAAGCACACGTTGAGTACGTCGAGAAATTTTGAGCATGCTCAATATTTTTTTCGCGGGCACGACGTGTTCCAAATTGTCACAGTGTATCACAGCGTGCTCTTAACGTAAACGACGTATCCGCAACGTACCCATAACTTATATCAGCGTACACCAACGTACACCAACGTATTTTTCGATATTTCGCATACGTTGGCATACGTTGAGGCGATACGTTATAGTGTGACAGGGCCTTAACATTTGTTTTTTTATGGGATATCATTGCTTAGTGTGTGATTACGCAGTGGAAATGTGTGGGTAGAAATCCCTGCCGATGCCTGTTACCCATTCATCCAGATGCCTGACTGGTTCAGATAGCGCGGCACACAGTGGATAATACAAATCAATGATATCCCATAGGAAACCAATTTGTCTCTCTTTGAATGGTACACTAGCAGTGGCGTAACAGCCGGGGGGGGGGGGGGGGCAGGGGGGCACAGTGCCCCCCCCCCCCCCCCCCCCCCCCCCCCCTGTCTAGTGCAACTTTGTTGTCGTTAGTTGGGGTTATTGAAATCATCATAACTGTAAAGTATCCATTCGATTTTTATGAATGAGGTATACGGTATCAAACTACGGAGAAGAAATTTGCTCGTTTAATTATAGTCACCTTTTTAAACAAATACGTGTAAGGTTAATCGTCTAAGATAACATCTTACACGTCGAAGAGGAGCAAATACAGTCTCAAATAGCGTTTATTCCGTAAATAGCATAAGCTTGTAACTTGTTTGCAAATATTTAATCCAAAAGCGTCACAATTGTTAACGGAATAAAGCGAGAATGTTATCTATGGCGTCTAAGATATATCTAAGGCGTCTAAAATATATCTAACCTCACACGTTCTGCGTGTAGCCTTACACGTACTACGTGTTACCTTACGCGTGCTACGTGTAACCTTAGACGACTAAACTCTGTTAAATACCTCGTTAGAAATTTGTAAACATCCAGCATGACACGGTGAGAAGTATGTCAAATTATCAGCTCCACATACGGGTGTGTAGTCAGCTGTGTTGCACCAACAGTGAGTATTGCAAGATGACTGGAGTGATGTTTCTGAGCTAAATATATAAAAGTAATGTATCATTAACATAAATTCATTAATATCGACAATATTTCATGGTTATACTATCTTTTGAATAAAAGTGCTCAATCCCAAACGGGAGAGCTTTGTAAAAATCAAAGTTTAGACCTTCCGACAAAAGGAGTCGTTACTCAGAGTTTCATGCCAATAAGGCAATCGTGAGATGACAAGATGATGGTATTATGGCTGAATCGTTAACATCTAAAAAAATATGAATATACTTTCAAAGGTGTCAGCTATGCAGACTCAATCCCGAGATCTAAATCCCAGGTTCCCAATATCTTAATCCCAGGATTAAGGATCTTAATCCCAGGATTAAGGATCTTAATCGCAGGATTAAGGATCTTAATCCCAGGATTAAGGATCTTAATCCCAGGATTAAGGATATTAATCCCAGGATTAAGGATCTTAATCCAGATCCAGGATCTTAATCCAGATCCAGGATCTTAATCCCAAGATCGATATATTCATATATTTGTGAGATGTGAGCGATTCAGCCATAATACAATCATCTTGTCGTCTGACGATTGCCTTATTGGCATGAAATTCAGTGTAACGACTCCCTTTCTCGGAAGGTAGGTCTAAACTTTGAATTTGTTAAAAGTGATGTATCTATTTCTTTAGAGAATAAAGTATAGTTTGTAGCTGTTTTGCTTATATACGTTGGTCTCATAGTGTAGTGGCTATATACTATGTTTGGAGTCGTATACATGACTGACTGCACAAATAATGGTACAGCCGATCATAAGTAACTCATTCAACAGTTGTTTTAATACATTTGTAAAAATCACTCATTTAATTTATAAAAGTAGATACATACATCATGAATGTGTACGACCATTTGCTAGTGGAAATAATAATCATCAAATGTGAAAACAAAGTTGGCCGTACAATATTCTTGAACGAAGACAATAAACCTAAGAGTGCTAGATGATCATCGGTGCAATGTCGATGTATTCATTTGAGTTTCATCACATGTCTCGAAAAATGAACTTAACATTTTCCACGTGGTTATTATATAGTAGTTTGACCATATACAAAGCAGATTTGTCAGGAACCTTTCCCAACTTTTAAATTCTTACCTCATGAATTACTGAACCAATACTAGGTATGTTTGTACGAGGTTGCATGATCAAGTTAATGGAACGATCGGTTAACGACGGATTAAATTCAAAAATGATACTAACACTGGAGTAACAGTTGTGTGGTGAAATAGTTCAGTTCCAACTTGTGATGAATTGTCTGGGTCATACAACGGAGATTCAAAATGTACGGCCGTTCGAGGTCACCATCTATCATAAATCGTGAAGATCTTGTAAGTTGCAGAGCGATAACTTGTTCTCTGAGTGTTTTATAGTTCGTAAATAGAACTTCATGGTTTGACACCGTGTTAACGCCGTTTACAGTATTTCCGGCTACGATCGAAAATATTTATACACAAGTGAACACAATAGTACGGAATGCTTTTTTATGATGAAAATCGAACAAATATGTTGAAAATTCCTTACATAATTGAAAGCAGATTTTCATTTTGACTTAGGGGCCATATCCAAACTCTCAGTGATTTTAAAGCATTTTTCTACCGATTTTACCCCGGTATTCCAACGGTATTTCATTCTATTTCGTTGGAATACCGGGGTAAAATCGGTAGAAAAAATGCTTTAAAATCACTGAGAGTTTGGATATGGCCCCTTAGTAAAGATTATTTTTACGGAAAAAGAGTTAAGATATATTTATGAGTCCGGAAATATTTTTCTCTCATGATAGTCAAACTTCATTATCAAAGAGAGAAAAAATGTGTGTAATTATTTGAAACAGATCACATACTATTGCTTTAAATACAGACATACCTTGTACATCCATAATCTCAACTCAACACATTAATCATATAATTATAAATCACTTGCCTATTAAGTCCGTATGGTGTCGTTACCCCCGCAATGTTGGGATTTGCACATCCTATAAACATCATACACACCCCCACCAATGCGGAAAAAACAGACGTGCCCATTGCAAGTTTAGATGCCCTTAGAGGACCCATGTTGAACCGCTTTAGTAAATAACCACCGAGTATCGAACCCACGATTATACTAGGAGTCAAGCCGGCTACAGAATCAACAGTGATAAGCATAATAAGAAATCATAAGACGTACGGAATCTATTTACGTATACGGGTCACGCGCCCCGGGCATTTTTTTATTATGACGTCACACCCAACGGTTGACCAAGCGATCCTCAACCCGGTTTGAATCACCCGAATTTCCCCGATTGACGGAACGTAAGATACGGTATACGGCAAACGAATTCGTTTTGAACACCCTGTATATCAATAAGAGTTTGCCAGTTAAATGACACCAACTTCCGCCGTTTAATTGTACAGCATGTAACGTCATAGGTCTACTTTAGGTGTATGTTCCGCTCACTTTAAAAAAAAATTCACATCACTTTATACCTCACCATATTTTGATATCAAAGAAAAACCCATATCTTTCTCATTATTTCTGTAAAAATGTTTGGCGCAATACATGTTCCAGTTAGACTTTATAGGCCATAATGCAGTGTATTACCGCCCAAAGGTGGCTAACCATCCGGCTAGTTTGTGTACTACTCACCCTGCATTTAGAATAGAAAACATCAGCTTTACAATCGGCTTAGATCGGAACACCTAGCCTACCTTTAAATAATTTTACCCGATCACTAATTAATAACACATTATTCAAAACTACCTTACCTATAATAAGATTTGCCTGCGAAGCCGAAATATTAAACTGCTCTTCATAATATTTTGGCAACAGTATTGTTATACCAATGACGAACGCCTCCAAAATATTGCATACACATAGTATCAAGAATACAGGGTTACGGAGTAGCCTGCCTACCGAATGTATTAGATCTGTAATAAGAATACATATGTTTTGAGGATGAAGATAAAAGTCATACGGCCGAGTGCACCAATAGCGGGTAGCTGAAGAATAGCGCTACCTCGCTGTAGTAACTGAGGCGTAACCCAAAATTTTGAGAGCACCAAACCGGGGTATTAAAGCTACTAGGCTAGTAACTTCCGAGTAATTTACGCTAAATCTTATACCTGACCGGACCCAAGAGTAAGTTGAAGCATAACAGTTTATGCTGTAATTATATGATAATTTCTGATTTGCCCGATGGACGATTACATACGTATATTATATGATGATAAATGGGAGATTTCTATCATACTATTCATTATCAATTTATGCATTATTTATTGATTGATTAATAATAAATAAATACTTAAGTATGTCAATACCATTGCCATTATATTGAATGATTTCATCATGTCACCATCATGTTTTTAAAAAAAAACATAAGGGAATTTCGGGAATCGAACCCGTATCTCCGTGTATAAAAGACAGGATCACAGTAGCACGCCACAGAGCTTGGACGCTAGAAGTGACATCATGTTAATAATACACCATTGAACTATTCAATCACAAAAACGGATTTTTATCATGAAAATTGTACCTTTTAGTGCAACATTTGTATGTGACACTCGCCCAAAATATACCTTATTTTTTGAAAAAGCGGTTAACAGCTTCGACATTTTTGGCCACAAAAATCCATCATTTTGTCCGGACCGATAGCCGATTCAACGTGATTCTTTATTTACACTCACCTATGACTTAGCGAGAGACGACACATTTTTAATATTACGAAGGACCACTCACGTCAGAATATTACAGTAAAGTATAGGTGAACTCTTGGCATATGCGACAATTAATTTTGTAAGGGGACGATGCTGATTAATGTGGATATTTACCTCTCTAGTTACTATGCTGGTGTTACTCGCCAGTTATGCTCTTAAGAATTACATCGTTAGTAAGTTATGCTACAGTTAGAGCATAACTACTAGGGAGGTAGCTTACCTCCCTATTAAGTTACGCTAGTTTGGTGCACGTGGTCGTATGTGTTTAATAGTACATTCTCGTGTCGAAATTATTTAATAATATTTATTTGGAATCACCATGAGAAATGCATTAACATAAATACAAAAATGCCAAGTATTGGTTCAGTATTCCTTGAGATCGATTTGAAGAAGAAAAAAAATCTGTTTTGTACACTGCAAAAAGGTTGCTTAAAATACGTTGCTAAAAGTACTTTTATCATCCGTTGGTTGACGTGTTAATTAAAATTCATTCAATATATGTAGAAAGTTAGGCGTTGTATAAAAGTAAAAACTCCCCAGCGTTGAGCAATTCGTCGAAAAGAATGTCTTTAAAATGTTGGTGGAAACTGTTTCTGTTGCTAAAATATGGTGCGTAAAAATATCATTGAGGACAATCACGCAACAGTTAAAAATTAATTGTCGCATACGTCAAATGTGTGTACATGTATCAAACAGCAATCATATTGACACGAATGGTGTTCTGTAGAATTATAGAAATGTGTCGTCAGTCGCTACGTCAAGCGTTGATTTAAATAACATGAATAATGCAACACGTCAATGCACATCACACCACGTCCAGTAGTTTATAACCATTCTTTCCCATTTTTTTTCTATTTTTTTTTTTTCTTTTCAAAAAAAGATTTTAATGACTTTAGTGACTTTAATGAAATCATTTATGTCAATTTCTATGAACTACAGTATGGTATTGACATAAATCAATCGATTTATTAAATGTATTATTATTTTGTATTCATCTTTTTATTTACTATATTTATAATATTCATTCAATAGGCATATTTATTTATGAATTCGTTTATTTATTTGATTTCATGTCATTTAATTTATTTATTTATTAATTAATTAAATTATTATTGGTGGATTGATTGATTGGATGCTTGATTGTTTGAACTAATTTTTACAACTGTGTTAGATTGTGGATAGTTTACAAATATTTTATAATAAATTGGTTTTAAATCTATCATTAAGTATAATTATTGTACTCAAGTTGATAATAAATTGCATGATAAAATTCTCCAACTGATCATCATATCTATCTTTTATGGCAAAAGGATGTATCTTATATATACTTTCCTAATTATATACTTACTTTTAACATGGATTGTGTTAACTTGGTTCAATAATCCTCACTTAGGAAAAGGTTGCAACTTGTAAAGACAATAAAAGTAATATACTGCCTTTTACCACTACATGATTTATGGATCATTTATGGATTTATCATGTTAAAAGGAAGTATACTGTTAGAAAACTACATATAAGATACATTCTTTTGCCATAAAAGGGCTGCTATGTAATCGTTCATCGGGCAATTAGAAATTGTCGTTTAGTTTAGTACATTGGCTTATGTTCAATTTTTCGTCCCTTCGGGCATTTTATAAACAATCTCCACAAATTTCATATTTTGATCAAAATTTTGTGTAGATTTCAAAAATTCTGGGTGGGAATTTTTTAAGTGGTGTCTTGGGCGCTTTTTGGGCTACTTTTGGCGGCCATCTTGTTTTGACTTTTAGATGGTATTGAAATTGATAAAATGGGAGTACTTGGCATGTAAAACATTTGCATACCACCTTTTATGGTATAATTAGGAATATGTGATAGGTAAATCGCTAAAAACAATAATAATATTCATTTTGGGGGATTTTTGGGCTACTTTTGAGTACTTTTGGGGGGATTTTGGGTGCTTTTTGGGCTCATTTCGGCATAAGTGTGAATTAGGACGTTTTAGTGGTAATTGGTCATTTATTTTGATGGATTTGTATATATTTTTCTTGCCACCACATATCTGACGATGGGCTATGTCAATTGGAACTGCGTTATCTGCTATTAGGCCATTCGTGGGGGATATAATGCTCTGATTTTTCAGACATGTCCTAAATGCTTATTATTTCACCTTAAATACCAGGACACATACATCCTCGCATGTTTTTTCCCTTCTATACGAGGCCTGTTCCATAAAGAGTGTACAGTAACGTGTCTTCAGACTGTCCCAAAAAGATTAATACCCATCATTTCCCAAGTTCATTAATGTTTCTCATCATGAAACCAAATGAGATTAGGTCCATTGTTTTTTCATCATCTTTTACATAATACCCTTTCATTAGAATTTTAGATAATATAATTATCGGATTTATCAGACGGATCTCCTGGCGCGCCGCAAAGCATGCGGGAAAGGGCTCAGATATGCATCAATCTTAATGGTCATCAAGTCGAAGGAAGGGCAGGGCATTAATTGTAGGTAAAGTACACAGCTAAAATGCTTACTTTACATTGGTTTTGTCAAGTATTCCGTGGACAGCTTGCAAAATGAGTACCTTTATTAAAATAGGCATAACTCCTCTTAGCAATGATCAACTTGTGTCATTCTTTTTTCCTAATAAGCAGGAGATAATGCTTATTAAATAATATGCTTTACTGAACTCTCGAGTGTCATTTGTTTGTTTTTTAAAACATCACAAATCCGGGTAAACTTCTTTTTGACTCGCCCTGTATAGACAAAGTGCAAAGAATTGTGTGTTTAACGTGTTAATCTCTTGTCAACTACTATAATTTGTTTAATATTCATTCTTTTCTATGTTAAAAGTGCTGCTTGTTCAAATCACTGAGTAATAATTCTCATCTTGACGAGTACATGATGTGCATCACGCATGAGTAATCCAAAGCTTTGTTTCTACAGTGGGCCAGGCTAATTTTGAGGGACATTTAAATGTGTAAAGAAGTGGTCTTGGATAATTAATACTGGCTTATACTTCTTTTTCACAGTGGGTGGAGTTTCTTTCAAAATTGGTAAATATTAAAACAAGTCCCTTACTTTTTAACTTTTGATTTATATGATAATTTCATGCTTTAGGCAAATAGAACATTGTCTGTCTGCAAAGTATGAGGGTCATTCACAAAGTTCAACCTCCTTAACATCGCATATGAATGTCATCCTCATGACATTTGTCATGATTATCTGAATCATGGCTATACATTTAAAGGCACATTAAGTGGTGTTGAAAATTTTAAATGTTTAAAAATTTACTTCAGAATTCAAGATGAACATTAAAATGGCCATTACTGTTGTTTCTACTAGCAAAAACACAGCAAAACTTGATTAAAACAATATCATCGCTATTTATTGAAAAACGCCCTCTATGCAAATATGGTTCGCGTTATGTATCACGCGTACTGCAGGGGGATACTGTCGGACGTAAAATGCTCGTCCCGCGGGACGAGCATTTTTTGAATCGACGTTTTCTTGCACATAGAGGGCTGATTTTTCTTAATCCTTATAGGTGCATGTAAGTTCATACATGTAATACAATTATAAAAATATACTAATCCCAGTTTTTATCATAATTGAGGGCGCATCCTCCAACACATCTCTTAGGGTCCATATCCAAACTCTCAGTGCTTTTAAATTGTTTTTCTAGCGATTTAAAAGCGCTTTTCCAACAGTATTTCGTTGGAAAAGCGCTTTTCCAACGGTATTTCGTTGGAAAAGCGCTTTGAAATCGCTAGAAAAACAATTTAAAAGCACTCAGAGTTTGGATATGGACCCTTAGTGCCCCTTTAAATTAAATGATGATTGATATCTGTTTCAGTCAGTTGTGGTCAAAGCCAGAGAGAAATTTTGGACAACGGAAACAGAAAAGTACCCTCAAAATAAAATACTTTTTTCCTCTCCGTATTGTGTGGGATATAATAGCACGATTTTATACTGAAAATGGAAAAACAATGGATGTGATTTAAATATAATACGGAATTATCGTGTATGAATAAGCTTGTAAGCAATTTTATACTCTTGTAGTATAATATCAACTTGAATGTATAATTCATTTAGCATACTGGAATACTGCTAATCGGTCAAATTCGTTGTTACAATCCAGGTGAGCTAGAAAGATGAATGGGTGTCATTTTCCACTAATTCTGGTATTACAAATCCAATAGAGGAGTCATTGTGTTGTTTTAGGGTTGACTCTGACCTCTTAATCTAAGATGGCCACTGTCTGCCATCTTGAAAAACCAAAAAATATACCGTCCTTGGCACCAATCTGCCGAGCACCTTATCACCCCTACTGGAGTAGACACCTGTTTGTATGTTAGCGTATACTTATTTTGTTTGGTTCACCGCTTGAGTACGGATTTAAAACCAAAATCATTCATATGGGACACCAATAGACACCGTTGAATCACAGATGACTAAACTGTCTGACTAAATATATTCATGTTATGCTCCAACTTACTCTTGGGTCCGGTGAGGTGAGCGTAAATTACCCCCCTAGTTACTAGCCTAGTAGCTTACCCCGGTTTAGTGTTCTCAAAATTGTGGGTTACGCCTCAGTTACTAGCGAGGTAGCGCTATTCTTCAGCTACCCGCCATTGGTGCACTCGGCCGATAGTATCGCTCCAGTATTGCTCGATTCTGGCACGTATAAAATGGTCCAGTAGTGGCTGAATCCTTGGATACGATACTGGTACATTTTTATCATTTGTACAAGTATCGCCCGATGCTGGAATATGAAAAGCTACATGTATCGCCCAATACCGGAACATCAAACGCTACCTGTATCGCCCGATACTGGAATATCAAAAGCTACCTGTATTGCCCAATACCGGAACATCAAAAGCTACCTGTATTGCCCAATACCGGAACATCAAAAGCTACCAGTATTGCCCAACACTGGAACATCAAAATCTACCACTCAATACTTAAACGTAAATACCGGCGGGATCGGTAAACGGGAACCTGTTGTCATGGTTATACTGACCGATATTTTAAATTTACATGGTCCAGTTTTCGGGCAAAACTGAAACATTTAATTTGTTCCAGTATCAAGCGATACTGGAGTAAAAGCGTTCAAGTATCTGGCAATAAACAATACAATTGTACCAGTACCGAGAGATTTTGGATATTATCGTTTAGATGGTGTAAATACTGTAAAATCATTGGTTCGTTACACGTTTGTAATCTGATCCATATTATGTATAACATGAAAATCAGCAAAAACATTCCATACCGTCGATTTATCGCGCTACCAAGCATTTGCATTTATGATCGTTAAAATCAAAGGCCGAGCACTAACGTACTTTGACCGTTGGTCACCGTGAGATCTGAGGGTACTTTGTATTTCTTTGTTCGATGTCAGGGCGCACGGCGTACAGCGTCACATTTTAACATTTTCACGCAACGTTAACGTTTTATATCGTCGTCGGGCGTTCGATGCGTTTATTTGATGGAGCGCATTTGTTGCGCTGCTAAATATTTGCAATCGCAACATTTTGTTTAGAGTGGAATGTCACAAATAACAAATCGCGTCCGGGATTTTGGATTTTGGGACCAGTGCCCGGCGAAGATTTTCGAAATAGACCGTACAAGGCCGAATCCACGCCGAAATTTACATTATGTATCTGCCAACAACAAAGTCGGCCGTGTTGTCATCGCTTACCTTTAACGGAGAAATATGACGGCACAGAGCTAGTGACTTCGAACATTTTACGGAGGCAGAATTGAATACGGCGTTGGAGGGATATTGATGTTTTCAATACCATTTCTCTTTTTATTCGAGGCCGCTTGACTAAGAGATACATTTGTAATCCCCTGCATGTTCCCACAATACTGAAAATGCCTATGGATTTCTATTTAAATGGTTCGGCCTCATGATATGGAATACCAAACCATATGTATTTGTCCGTATTGTGTGAACATGCAGGGGACACAACTAACAAATTGTACCAGTATCAGAGACCTTTAAAGTACACATCTTTAAAGTACACTTTTTCCTAAATGTTTCAATCACTTACTACGAATACTTTGCGGTTGATGCAAATGATACTGCTCAGATATTGTGTACGTATTACAATGCAATGCATTCATTTGATCTTCATGCCCTGTTGGTACTACTTCAAGATCGGCATTCATCTCATTTGTATTTTTTGATCGCTTGTTTACCAGTCGATCAGGGAAGCAGAAAAATGGTATCGCACTTAATAGAAACAATGCCGCGGCTATGATGCATGGAAACCACCAAGCTCCGACCCAACCAGCGTCGTATGGAGTCAACTCAATGGATTCCACACGGTAGAAGTCTACCCATATGTTGACAAAGACAACCGTTAATACCAAGCCAAAGATGATACCAATACCATACATGCTTTCTATAACTCCTGTGAAATAAATAGTTTAAAGAAAAATTATATTGAGAGAGGATGTCGCACGATTTGATTGGAAATTATATCTCATACCCTGCAAAAAGGTTGCTTAAAATACGTTGCTAAAAGTACTTTTATCATCCGTTGGTTGACGTGTTGATTAAAATTCATTCAATATGTAGAAAGTTAGGCGTTGTTGTATAAAAGTAAAAAATCCCCAGCGTTGAGCGATTCGTCGAAAACAATGTCCTTAAAATGTTGGTGGAAACTGTTTCTGTTGCTAAAATATGTTGCGTAAAAATATTCCACTTTGGCAACTGTTGCATGAGCATTGAGGACATTTACGCAACAGTTGATGCAAGTTACGCACATGTGAATTTTAGGCAACTGTTGTCCAAAAAAGCCAATTTCGTGAGCCGTTGCATACTTGAACAACTGTTGAGTGAATATAATTGCCTAACTTTTGAGTAACTAGAATTGTTCAACTGTTGGTGAAAACATGTTATCCGACGGTGTTGGGCAAATTTTACTTAACAGTTGAGCGGTTGCATACTTGAACAACGTTGTGTAAAATGTTGAGTAAATATTTAAGCAACCTTTTTGAAGCGCAGGACCACAATTAGATTTATTCTGTCTTGGCATCCAGAACGGAATACACTGACAAATAGTTTAAAATTGCATCCTTGTTTAACATATATTTGTTTATGAATATCATTTCAACGGTGCTATAGCGATGTCACTAGCGATGCATATTGAATAGTCGATTTTTATAGCCAAAAAATACACGACATGGACACGTACTGAATAGTTCATGTCATGTGATCTATTTTGCACCAAAAGAATCACATAAATATGTTTATGTATTTTATAATATGGACTATTTATACCTTCATACCCAGATAGCAAGACTACGTTTGGCAAACGTTCACAGTAAAAACACCATTGATAAGAGATGTCAGATATTATGTATAACCCTATACTTTAATAACATGTTAAAATAAATTACAGATTCACTGCCGAACGGGAATAGTGTATCTGCATCGCCTAGAATTCCCATTACAAGTTACCGGTTCACTACCGGGAGGAAGTGATGCATGTAGCTCTGCTGCATCGCCCAGAATTCACATTATTTTGCCTACCGCGTGTTGCTATACAAAAATGCTCAATATATAATAAAAACTTGACACAAATAAAATACCCAACATATGGCTATATTTGATAAATTAAGCAACAGTTGCTATACAAAAATGCTCAATATATAATGAAAACAATTCACAAATTAAGCAACAGTCACAAAATGCCCAACAAATGGTTAATTAATAATACCCAACTGTTGTGTAATTAAAATTGTGTAACTGCTGAGTAACTGGAATTGTTCAACTGTTGGTGAAAACATGTTATCCAACGGTGTTGGGTAAATTTTACGCAACTGTTAACAGTCCGGGCCGATTTCCCGTTCAGGAAGCATTCCTGAACTGGAAGTATTACCCATAATCCCTTGCGAATGTATATATTGCAAAGTATTTGTAGTGGTTATACCAAAAAGACCAATTTATTTATTTTAACCAAATATGATGGATCTTTGAATCAATGACGATCAGTAAATGAGTCAAACTATAAGATCAACTGTTTAGTCAAAATTAATAAATATTATTGTGGTGATTTCCCTAATTTATTGTAATTAAGACATTTGGCTAATTACCTCATTAAATATTCAAACGCTTTTTTAAAAAAAAGTACACGTAACACTTTTTTTTCCTTCGAAGGAAATTTGCATAATTGTATGATCGTCCATATTACCAAGTTTGAGCATGTCGCAAATTAAAATAACGAATCGATATCCATTTTAGCTTGTAGTCAACTTCATAGACCCTCAAATCAAAATAACGAGATTAAAATGAGCCACTGAACACTGAGAACGACAATAAAATCTATCATTATATTATACAAAATGTTTCACCTATATTGAAATAGGTCTAGGTTTAATTTGTATGCTACAGTTCTCTTAGCCTTATGAAAAGCGGGTTCCTGTAGAGGACTACCCAAACATATCGCATTGCAGTATGGGTAATACTTCCAGTTCAGGAATGCTTCCTGAACGGGAAATCGGCCCGGACTGGTTAAGCGGTTGCATACTTCAACAACGTTGTGTAAAATGTTGAGTAAATATTTAAGCAACCTTTTTGCAGTGTAGGGCTGTCACACCCACTGCGATCAGGCCTTGCGTTGACACTGCGCTGAAAAAGTATAATTAAGTATCAAAGCGCCAAGCAAAACTCATTAAGGTCTTTAAGAACCGATTGGTGTCGCAGTGTACACGGGATAGGACGACAGAAATACAATTTCAAATAATCAGGAGACAAATCATGAAAAATCTTAAAAACATGGTTAAGTTTAAGTTGCACAACCCTATCCCTGACAACGTTGTTTTGATTAATACAAACCGATATATAGCCCGGATTTCTGTGGTGCGTTGTCATCGATGTAGGCCAAAGAAAATGGTTTAAACGGTGCCCATCCAACACCAACTAGAAAGCTTCCACAGCAGAGTATAATATAAGCCACCTTACTGCTGCCACCAAAAACGGAATCTTCTTCAAGACATGCTGCGCTGTTGCTGATGTTGTCAAAACAAAGATATTTCGTCTTCGCTTCCTCTGGTAGTGACGTTTGCTGCTGGTATAAATAAGCGCCGAATATAAATTGTGGTAACACCACCATTGACACTCCAACAGCACTTACAATCAGGCCCCATCCTATCCAATGAGGCTTGTTTCGTGAAGGGTGACCACCGTAATATGACACAAACACCAACGCTAATATCGTACCGATGGTGTTTGTAGTTAAGAAAAGTCCAACTTGAGTTGCACTTAACCCATAACGGGTTTCCACACTAGTAGCTATACCACCAAAAATGCCAAATAGCAAAGCATCTGAAAATGTTAAAATGCACATGCTTATAAGAAATGCAACTGGGGTAGCAAATCTTTGCATACATTGAGGATGCCAGGAAGCAAAGCCGCATAATAGATTCTGTTGTGTTGAGGTTTCCATTTTGGGTTGTAGAAACCACAACAAATATGAATCTGTTTATATCTGTTTATAACAAACCAAGGCACTGCTCCTTGCGTTCAATAACCATCGTTTTCTGTGTATGCTTGCGACTTTGTTGTATTCAAATGTGATTTTTTTCTTCTTAAAAGATATGCGTATCCATCGTAAAAAAGTATTGCTGGTAGCATGCAGTTGCTGGTATCATGCAGTGCGCATACGCGGACGTATGGTTTGGTTGAATTTTTTTTATTGATTTTTTTATTAATTCTTTATTCAATGTATCATAGTCAAGCTTTTATGAAATGTATATGAAATCAAATAATTTTAATATGTTTTTATTGTATGCATTATTATGTGATAGATTTATGAGTGTTGTCCATTGGGTTTTATGCTCTATACAGAATCATATTGTCATTATTATATCTCGTGTATTTTATATTAAGTCATTATTGTTAAGCATGTATTATATTGATGTGCAGGGCCCCGAGTAAGAACAGCGGCCAGCTGATTCGGGCAACCCTGGGTAAAGATAATAAATAATAATAATAATGATACATATAATTATACAATAACATCAATATTTACAAAATATAGGTAATAATATTAATAATGACATGTACAATGTGACAATCATTATGGTCATTTTGGTCATAAATGTTATTGTGATAGTTGAATATAACAATTTCAGTGGTTAATACAAAGCATGTAGACAGTTTACGCGAAATGACTTGACTAGCGTAAGACCATATCTTCTTAACTCTATTACATTTGAAAAAGAAATGGTCGAAATCAATTACGTTGCATGTGTGACAAATCTTATTATCTACTTTACCCATATACATAAAAGTACTTTGGTGGGAATAAATGTTGTGAAGAATTTTCCAATTTAATGAGATCAACCTCGCTTCATTGGTGCACTGTGGAGTAAATTGAAAAAGTAATTGGGGAATCTCAATGACCAGAAATTTGTACACAGAGGAGGAACATACAAATTATTAATCATGGTTTTTCTAAAACTTGGTTTGGTTGATGGTACATCCTTATACTTGGTTCAATTAGCCTTGATCAGGCTTTCTAAAATTAATAGAAATGGCAAATCTTTGATAAACAGCTATAGTTTGATCAGTTCCAAATTGACGAAGCCGCCTTACAGCAGCGCGTGAATACAAAAGGACGCAGCCACGCGCATGAAGGCAACTAGCGCACTGTGCATTATATGCATGGCGTTTAAGGCCCTGTCACACATACGGCGATCAGACCAGCGACTGAACTGCGCTCAAAAATATGTATAATACGCAGTGAGAGCGCGGAAAACTGTCCGAAATTGTCCATTTTTAAGTCAAGGTCGCTTAAACCCTTTCACATTCTGCTGCGATCAGGCCGGCGCTTAGATTACGCTTAAAAATTATAAAAACTCCAAGCTAAACGCATCAAGATCTCTACGAACCCCTTGGTGACGCAGTGGGAACTGGCTGGGACGTGAGAGGGTCGTGAGAGCGTCCCCATGGTCGCCCTTAAGCGCCAGTGTACTACGCTTGTTTTGTGCATGCTCAAAACAAGCGTAGTACACTGGCGCTTTCAGAGCGCTGTCCTGTCCTGTCATCCTGTAGTTGTTCACTCGTCAAACTCCAAGCACATACTGACATGACTGAGAATTCTTTGGACAAAGACATGCATGGATGGAGTCCATTCACTTGGATTATTAGTTTAACAGGTGTTTGGTATTGTACTTGGGGCAATGATTTGAATAAATATTAACCTGTTTTGTCAAATTGAATATCAACATTTCATTAATAATACGAGGGTCATTCAATGAGTTATACCTCCTCATTCATAACATCGTTAATATGAATGGCAGCTGCCTCATGGCTTTTGTCATGAGTATAATCATAGCTACACATTTATAGTAAATGATAATTAGTATCTCTCTCACTTTTATAATGATACGATCAAAACCAGAGAGAGATTTTGGACAACGGACACGGACAATTATTCTAAAGATAAATATGTTTCTTTTTTCTTTTTTTCTGAATATAATACTGTATTATCATGTATAAATCAAATGATAGGCAATATTAACCGGTGTAGGCTTGCAAATAGTATAATATCAACTTGAATGTATTGCTACGCCTTTAGCAAACTGGAGTACCGCTATTATTAAGTCAATTTTTCGTTACAAGTCAAGCCATAGTAAAGAGCAAATATGACTATTGCAGCGGTTCTCCGTGGTAGGGTTAAACTAATGGCTGTCCTGGTCTGGTTCTGGCTAATTAGAGGGCATCCCCCATACTATTATATATACATAGGGTACATCAATTGATTTGATTGTTTATAGTCTGTTCAAGAGATATCTGTAATTTAGAACGGTTATAATCTATACCGATTAGAATTGGCCAAAAGTATAGCTCTTATGAAACATTTGGATGTTTTTTTAACCGTTTCCGTCGCACTACTTGGACCTTTGGTTTGTACTGCATCTCCAGAAAAGTACAACCAGTACTGTGGAATATTTCATACGACTGGCTTATATAATAGCAAAGTTATGAGGTATGAGGTAGAACTTATTGAACGACCCTCGTATTTAAATATTCCGCTTTTTACTTGACAAAACACACAATGTATTCAGATTCGACAATTATGTTATTTCAATGGCTTTACAAGTAGCATTATCGCATTACGTTAAGCTAGGATAATGCTCTCTAAATAGGATTTAAATAACAATCAATGTATCGGCAATGAGCTTTAAACGTTGGCCATTGTTATTCCTTCTGTATCTACTACAAGGAGTATAATGTACACTCCTCAAAATAAGTAACTGACCAGGTAATAGTGTTGAGTTGAGTGCATATTATATGCACTCAACTCAACACTATCGGCCGAGTGCACCAATGGCGAGTAGCTGAAGAATAGCGCTACCTCGCTAGTAACTGAGGCGTAACCAAAACATTTGAGAGCACCAAACCGGGGTAAGCTGCTAGGCTAGTAACTTTCGAGTCGCGATATTGGAAGCTGGTTTTGGTGAGATCGTGAATAGTGAGGCATAATCTTAAGGAAGGAAGACAATAACGGGTGTATAAAGCCAATTTGAACTCATTGCGAACCAGTGATTGCTCAATATTGTACAATTTATTGTTTGTCCCACAATCATGTCATACACATCTTTTTCTTTACCATTGAACATGTTGAATGTTATCAGCGAACCAAGGAAACGTTGGGTCCTGATCAACAGTGTTTACAATTATGTTTTCCCCAATATTAAAGTCAATTACAGTTGGTTTCCCGCTGCATAGGGAGAGCGAGCGGCATTTGCTTGGCTTTAGGGTGAAACCCATAGGCCTACTGGATGCTTAGTTTCATCTTTTAGGGGACGATGCTGATTAATGTGGATATTTACCTCGCTAGTTACTGGTGTTACTTGCCAGTTTTGCTCTCAGAATTACATCGTTAGTAAGTTACGCTATTAGGGCTGCTAGGAAGTAGCTTACCTCCCTATAAAGTGCAATGGTGCACTCGGCCGATATGTGTTATATGTATGTGTTGTATATGTATAACCTAGGTAGTAACTTATTTTGAGGACTGTATATAATTTGAAAACGTGTTGAGAAGGTACTAGTAACGCAGACAGCGACTTATAAGCGCAATTTGATCGCAGCAGAGCATAAACAAGCGCGGCGCTTTGTATGGCCCTCAAGGGCGATCATGGGGATCCTACCCCGCTCTAGATGGTGTACACTGCGTCCCCATTCGGTTCTTAGAGACCTTACTGTGTTTTACATGGCTTTTTTCAGCGCAACGAGAGCGCAAGGCCTGATCGCCGTATGTGTGACAGGGGTATTACGTGTGAACAATATCGTGTACGTATGGCAACAACCGTGGGCGAATGAGTCGATTACTTTTGCACGCGGAGAGATAAAACCGAATATTTCTCGTCAATTTGGAACTGATTAAACTGGTCATTTGTTCGCATTTATCCCACTGTCAATCACTTCCTAGTTATGAGTGTTTATCCCTTTTTCTTATACATGTAGAAATGCCGTTATTGAGAAAACGAGCTATACTATTGGATGCGAGTGTCTCTCCCCGGCCTATTGCATCAACATTTCAATAAATTCACCGACATTTAAAGAATGTTTTGAAGAAGAAAAAACTACCCGACCCATTGACGCCACCTGAGAGGTTCGTTTGACCGTAGAACAGGGTGTTTTCAGCCGCCTTATATAAAGCATGCTGGTGTGGCACTCGCTTACAAATTTCAAAGTCTTGTGTACGGTATACGACTTCCGAACTCTTTTTTATCATCTAAAGTGCTCAACAAAAGAAAGCCATACATTTTGTTTTGGTCCTTTAGAGTAACTTCTGATTATTTTTTGACCAAACAGACTAGATTGACATTTGGATTTAAAGAAAATTATAGGCACTTTTCAAAAGTCACATTTTCAACTACGCGGGAAGAAAAAGACCACATGTTACCTGTTCATAATCAAGTAGCCCGCTCGCTCAGGCACGACTCAACGCAGTTGAACTGTGTGATCAATATCCCTTTTATTCCCGGCCATCCAAGTGCCACGCACAATATTTTCCCGCGGCTTGCGTGCGTTCAAAATGTGACTTTTGAAAGGTGACTATTTTCTTTGAATGGTGCTAATCATGGTTTATCTTTGTTGTTAGGTGGCAACGTTGGTATCAAATTGTGCCGGAAAAATTCATCCAAATGTCTATCTAGTCTATTTGGTCAAAATAATCGAAAGTTACTCTAAAGGACCTAAACAAATTGTATGACTTTCTTTTCTTGAGCACTTTATTAGCAAAATGTTGAAATGACATTATGAAAAAGACATTTAAATAATTATTTTCCTTTAGTTGAACAAACGAATACATTTTGGGCCATTGCTACACTATTGATTTGCCAATAAAGCTAGCATCTTCAGTGAACCACTTGACTCGCACGATAGTCATCAACGTAATAATGTTGACGTCACCATACGTCCAAGGACCAATGAAATGAAGTAAACCAAATCATATATTATGTATAATAACGTTGAAATATTTGTACTGATCTTGGTTTATTTTTTTTATTTCTTTGCACGTATGGTGATGCAAAATATTACTTCGCTTACGTGTATGTCACTTATACGTATGAGCCATACGTCCGTATTATCCCTATTAAGGGCCCAGGGCGGTTAGCAAAGTCATTTTGGGTGGGCGCTTATTAAGTTACCTTTTGTAAACTCATTGATCGTAAACACTGTCGAATTCGGCGAGGTTGCACTAGCGGAAAACCATGTGCAATCGAAAAGTAAACTGTTTAACACTGATAACGTCAGACTTACTGGTACTGCGCTTTACTGAAGGACGCCATGGTGAAAAATGTTGTTGTACAGTGCTAAGTTAATTGAAAGGGTGGGCGCTTATAAGGGATCGTTTGTTGGTAATCATTGAGAAAAACGGGGGTGGGCGTTTATAAGGGCATGGGCGCTTAATAGAGATAATACGGGGTATGTAGTGTATGTATAGGTTATACTTAATATTAATTATATAGATCCGACAGCTGTATACTTTTCCTATTTGGTCATGTGTTAGAAGCTCGCCTCCTTTCGCGTTACACACGGATTTTGGCTTTCGCGACATGATTTTATCTTTACACATTTATATTTGCTTGTATGCCCCATGAGGTAGTAAAAGTATACATTTTCAGAAGGAAACTTGTATGAGGAAACCAAATATGCCATTGAAATTATAGTACAATCAAGGACTAAAATGGTAAGATTCACAATGGTCGGGAAAATATCAACGTTTTTTTTTAATTTTTAATTTGAGATCCATATATTTGTTAATTATACCTACCCCTATCATTATTTACTTTACACATTTGAATTCCTCATGAAATTACCCATCAGATGGTATATAATTGTCAAAGGTTACTGCGTCGGTAAGGTAATTATACCGGCCGGTGAATATCTCCAATTTTTATTTTATATATTTTTAGAATTTTAAGAAATACCGTATTTGTTAAGGATGAACCCTTCCCTGATCTAAACTGCATTTTTGAATTCCTTAAGTTACAAGCTTTCCAAAAAATGTATACTTTTGCTATCATAGGTTGAACACTTTTTCTGTTATAGTCATTTTTATAAATCCGGTAACTTGAGGCTGATTATTCATGTGGACTGTGTATCGAATTTTGCTGATTTTTGCTGTGCTAACAACCTGGCTGTAATGAATACATGCTTCAAACACCGGAAGAGGAATTTATTAACCTGGAAATCACCTGGTGATTGCTGCAGAAACCAGATTGACTACATCCTTATAAACAAAAGATGGAAGTCAAGTATAACAGATGTACGATCCTACCCGGTGCTGATTGTGGCACAGATCAATAGCAGAAATAGTGGTATTATACCTAGAATGCCCCCAAAATGTCTAAGAACTAGAAAGAATGTGAATTATTTCATATTCTATTTACATTTCAATACCGAGTCATGTTTAATTGACACTAACAACTCATTTTCAAAGTTCAGAAATATGGCAAAATTGCATTTTTGTTTTTAGCAATTACCCAGTTTTCTGTAGCCAGCGAGTATCTTTGAATTTGCAATCAAGAAATAAGAAATGGTAAACTTTGTTATTTGCAAATTCATAAACTATAACTCTACCCAATTAATACCCGTGATAATGATGTTAGTTAAAGCATTCTTTAAATGATAATATTGATCGCAAATCCAAACCACCAATGTCCCAAGTTTGCGACATGCGCCATTTTACAGTCGTAACAACAACAACCTATGGTTTTGATCATATTTCGGAAAGTCCCTGAGCACACTACAATATAGCACCCATCAAATGCGATATCCACTTAGCATCTTAAGATGACTGTACTGCATGTATATATTTACTGTTGCATATAATCAATTATATAAAGTACATTAAACATGATCTAAACCCATCTTCATAAATCTCTCATACTATTGGTGAATTTTCAATCAGTCACGCAAGGAGGAGGCTTTAAAGATTTGGAGAGTATCACATGTGTACGTAAATACCCTAAAGTTGCAAATGTTTTGGAATGTAAGTTTGAACACAAGTCGTACTGTTCAAAAGAAAGAAGTATGCCAATACAATTACAAAATCCTTCATTTCGGACCAGTTGCCCCATAGGAGCACCTTTTTTTTCTTTCTAAAACATTTTTAGTTTTTATATTTTGTCAAAAAGTGCCTTAAATGTTGCTCTTAAGGCATACATTAAATTAACAACTTTTCCATCTGACAATTTGTTATTAGCCACTCACTCTGAGAAAAAGTAAAACTGGTGTATGACGTAATTAATCAATGACTCACTACTGACAGTGATATAGATACATTGAGTTACCTGGTTCAATCAGAGAACCAATTTTAGGATGTAGCCTAGATACGTTCCACAGTTTCTAGCGCACACAGAGAAAATGCCGCTTCATCAATGTGTCTAAAGTCGGGAAGTCGATTTCCATGTTATCTTAGCTAGACCTTGTAGTAGTATGCTGAAGACATGAAATAATCATTGTACAAGCGTAATACATGAATTGTTGCAACTACACATTCGAAAGGTTGTTCACTTGTTCACCAATCACTCCGTAAAAGACAAAGGTCTTACAGTTATACGACGGCGTACACTGGTATCACCACCCTCGCTTGATTCAATACAACGGATGTCATCTTCAGGCATCTCCAAACATTCGATGTTCCCCACTTGACCTGAAATAAAATTTAGAAAGGTATAATGTGATTTGCCAATACAATCATTGAATGAGTTTAAATAACAAAGATTCATCACTACTTCGTCCCGTAACTTCTGGTGCTGGCGATATATCTTTGCGATAGACGTCAGAACATACATCGAATGCAGGCAGGTGCGTAGCCAGCTTTCCTGGTCAAGTCTGGCAAAACAAAATGTTCTTCTCCGACTCAGTGACAGTAGCGTATGGCGATGATAGGTAATTACCGACATATCAGGCCTGCCATACACGTATCACACGAATTCATTTCATCAGCGAAAGCCTTTTCGGCGGGAAATCCGCACACTAAAAGAATCAAACGGTAAAACGGTAAAAGCACCAATCGCTCCCACAGTACGCCCAAACTACGGGAAATCTGTCTATACAGTCATCAAAAAAGTAACTATACAGGTAATAAATGGGCATTTAATTCTAAAAATATATATCCTACCTAAAAATATTACATTATAAAGTTGCTGATAAAAATCATCTTCTTTGATATGAGATATTGCACGCTAGGATCGGGTGATTATTGAGGAAATGACACTCCCTAATGTAAGGTGAAGTACGATTTTCATTTTCACATTTTTATTTTCTACACGCGGACCCATCTACGGATACCTTATCGATTACCGGTATTGCAATTGGGGGAAGCACACACGCTACCTGTTATACTCTCACCCGTGTTGAAATGTAAAATGTGAAAATAAAATTGTGACTTTACCTTACATTTTGAATTGTCACTTCATCTTCAATATACAATAGATGTTAGTGTGTAATATCTCATATTAAAGAAGATAAATTTCTCAACAACTTTATGATTTAATATTTTTAGGTAGGATATATATATTTTAGAATTAAAAGTCCATTTATTACCTGTATAGTTACTTTTGTTGATAACTGTATACGCCTACCATCCGTCAACTGGACTTGATTAACTTTGACTTAAACACATCGTTTAACTATATAAAACTCACTGGAAAATGTGTAACTTTAATAATGGCGGTAGTTCAACTGTAAGCTTTTTTATGGTCATATTCATATTAACAGGACAATTACTACGCATCCGTTATTTTGAGGTATTATCTGAAACTGTGCCGAACAAAACATTTTCACTTTGGAAGCCCCAAAGGGGCAAAGCCCAACCCTTATAAAATAAGAGCACATTTGTTTGCATAATTCTACACACCGTATCGGACGTTTTGAGAGATCGAAACAAATAAAAAAGCAAAAACACTTGGCTACCCATAGAAAGTTTCCCTATTTGAATATCGTTATTACGATGTTGCCACAATACTCACATTTCCCAAAAATGATATGTTCAGAAAAAGATCCCATAACGAGTTTGCTTGCATATAAACTCCACACACAATTTAGGCGTTTTGAGAGATTGAAGCACTTACGAAAAGGGAAAACGCTTGGCTATCCACATGCACTTTTCCATTTTTCGATACCATGTTAACTTTTCCCAATACATTTATATTTCCCCAAAATGATGTTTTTTTAAATGAAAAGTGGCACTTTTTAATGACACAGGGAAGTTATTGACATGAATGGCGAACATAATTGGCTAGTCCTGCATGAACAAATATTCATTTGTATTTTTTATTTCAAATATGGACCAGCTAAAGAAAGAAAAGACTTCCTTTTAATTGAAAAGAATGACAATTGAAATTAATCTTAAAAAGCAGTGGAGACATTTTGTAACTTTCTTGCATACGATTTTCTGAAAACGTAATTTTGGGGAAATGTTAATGTTTTGGCGAATATGATAGCCAAGCGTTTTGTGTGTGTGGAGTTATCAGATTTAAGAAGGGGGGGCTTACCTTTGTTAATCCATTTATTTCTTGTTCCTAAAGAAATATTACTTTACCAACGATAGAAGGCTGGCGCAATGCGATACTGAATTTCATTATAACATCGAGTAATTGATCGCGCTGAAGCTAAACTGTATCAGCGTCCACACCCTCGAATTCCATCAAATTGGTTGAACAGTTTTCCGTCACATCTCAATTGATCATATGTGTAATTGGAAAACGAATTTTGCACCCTTGGCAACAGTTTCATACGTAAAAATAAGAAGCTCTAAGGTTATCACGACGCTTTACAATATTTTTTGTGTAAACGTTAACATTTCCACGCGGCAGGCGTCTGCAGACGAAAGTTCCATAAGTTCACAAAATATTTCAATATAATATAAATATTTCACCAGATGTGGAATCACCATGAGAAATGCATTACAATAAGTACAAACATGCTAAGTATTGGTTCAGTAGCTCATGAGATGAGATAGACAAAGAAAGTTGGGAAATGCTTTTGAAACATCTATTTGCATAATGTAAAACTAATAGCCGCGTGGAAAGTGTCTGAAACTCTTCATTGATGTAAACATGGAAAACATACCTGTCGAGACGTATCCATTGGAATAGGCCTTCCTCTACAGGTTAACGGTATTGTTGGTTCTGGGAACAATGGTTGGTTGTCGTGAGCTTCATCCAGTACATGTATGGGTCGATCTTTGGCATTCTGATGAGGCGGAGAAAGGGGATCGACACACCGATTCACAGTGGAATTCAATACCCGGAAACTGCTGCCTTCGAATATCTTCGACAAGCTGCCACACATGACGTAGTAGATTGTATGGATTGCAGTCTGGAGAAGTTGCCTTCACCGATAGCGTGATCAGATTATGAGCAGTATGTTCAGGGTAGATATTCAACCAGTAGTAGAAACTACCGAACGAGGCATTCAGATTGAATTCACCACCTTCTCTATACAAATAACGTTGTTCATCCGTAAGACAATGCAGTGGAGATTGGGTTTGACACAGAGCAAGCAAACGAGTGAATAGTGCATCTGGTACGAGCTGTCCGAAATCAAAGTGGTAAAGATGTATCTCTTCTTCTAGAACTTCAGGGATAAACGGACGTCCGTGTGGAAGCATTGAAGGAACGATATAATTGAAGGAATGGTAGTTGTCTTGAAACTCTCCTTCGTTCGCAAGACGTTCACTTGTAGAAATCCTACAAATAAGACCTTTTGACTCAAGTATGGTAAGTACCACTTTAACAAAGTCATCATTATCCGACTCGTGGGATAGATATTTTGCAAGAGTGAAATGAAGTATACCTCTCTCGCTGAGAAGTTTCCAGAAGGGAGTCAAAGGCCCTTGACTCTCTGGTATCATATGTATTGATTCAGCAGCATCAACAATAAACTGCTTATCAAATACGATATATTGGGAGAGAAAAGGATCTTTGCAATCGAAGAATATTTCCCCTGAATTGTGGAAATGTTTCAAAATCTGTATCAACTCTTTTGAATCAAAGACCTGTTTCCACCACTCTTCGAGTTCTTTGAAGGGTACTAATAAGTGCGCCATCGATCCAGCATTATCAGTCAGTTTCCGAAATTGATCAGTCAGTTTCCGAAATTGAGAAATGAATGATAAAAATGATAACCATCTAATGGGGTGATTATCTTTTTCTGATAATGACGTATATGCTGTTTCTGATAGAATCCGTTTCAGTATGCCGATATCATCAGTTTTCCGGATCTGGTTGTCAACTGCTAAGGGGAGGCACGTAAATATATCGGAAAGGCTTTTCAGATATCTGAGGCCCGTATCGGCAAGGCTTTTCCGAAGGGTAGGAGGGACATTGCCGATTTAGAAGCGCACTTTTAAATACTCCTAGATTCAAATCGGAAAGTAACTTTCCGATTTTACTAGCGTATCGGCAATCCACTGAAACAGCGTTCCTTTCATTCAAGTCAAATATTGATTATCAAGTGCTACTCGAGAGACAACAATAGGCGATACTCTGCGCGTGACGATGGTCAATATATTAATTGTCTGGAAGTTTATCCGTATTATTGATCAAAACGGCCCGTGTAATTGGCGTTTGCTGGTCGATATTTGACTTGTTTCCTCATTTTTACAAATTAATTAATTAAAATACTCATCAATATGGATATTGGTCATCATCTCCAAATTGTACATTAAGAATAACCTCAAAATAAGTCCAAACATGCACAGTTTTTAGTTTCGTTCTTTATAACCATTAATTGAGTTGATCGCTATGTTAACGCTCTGTACCATTAAAATATCAAATCAATGTTCAGGAAGCACTGTGCAACAAGTCCGAAATACCTCGCCCTTATGGTCTATGACTTATGAAAATGTATGCCTTTAGTAGTCGTAGCCTTTTAATAGCTACCAGCAAATCAATCAAAGAATATCTAAACTTGTATCTACCTAAATAGGCCTACCCCCGGGTCGCAAATGTATTAACCGTAACAAACATTTGGCCAAACACTGTGCATGTGTATACTATACGCTTTACTCCGTCAAGGTATCAAATGTTTGTTACAGTAAATAACATCGCCCCCGGGCCCTACTCGATCGAGCCAATTACAATCAATCGATTTAGCCCTATTGAAATATAGGTGACTCTTGCTTTGTAAAACGATTAACTTGTCTGGGTTTTCAATGGATGTTGATCATGATCTATGACATATAAATGGATGGGTTCACACGTACAATCACGAGCCGTGTATAAAGGCGATTCGTATTATAATACCAAAAATAATGCAATAATCTTTTGTTGTCTAGCTATTTCCTCTAGATACCATCAGCCAACGGACGACACCTGAACGCAACAACATTCGATTTATCACGATTCAAAACTTGTGTCCTTTTATTATTTTAGGCCTAGCATTATTTTTTCTATGGATGGGACTAAATATGTTACTGTTAATAATTATTTATAATTAAAGTTAATTAAGACACAATATTTGCATTTCTCTCCTCTACGTTTCATTCGACTTAAACATAAAAATTGAATGGTGCAGCCACTGCCACGTGTAGTTTTAAATGAAATAATTTAAACCAGGGAATGTGAGATAACTTGTCTACTTCCTGACTCTAAACAAATGAAAATGGATAGGTCAGTATGCATATGCATCTAGCATGTCTAGTTAACGATAGGCCTGATTAATGCCCGGATTAATGCAATTCAGTCAAAGATCACTCGTGATGTTCAATTAATTTCTCTTCAGATCCGACTTTATCATTTGTTACTATACCCTGATAACATGCATGATATCGCTGTCGTTTAATTTTGTGTAAAGGTCCTGGCCCCTAAACAATGCTAAATAGCCGGGACGAAGTGTACCTCCTTTGAATATATTATAAGGACAAAATTGATAATAGTATACGTTTGAAAAATCATATACATTTAGCATTAGAAACATATAGTGATGACTGACATCCCCGGATTGTGTAGAATCTTTTTAAATATAATCATGATAATGACATGATATTTAGGCTACCATTAAAGTAAAAGAAAAATGACTCAAGAGACTAATTAAATTCAAACATGTACGTTAATCCGGTTCCGAAACGCACCATACAGTGCAATTTTAATCAATTTGTCTAAACTCTAAAACAAGATTCATCATCTAACATGTTTGTCATATTTCTGTATTTATATTGCTGAATAAATTGAATTGAATTGTCAGAGGTTAAAATTCAAGTTTTAAGAAAAAGTCAAGTTTAGTGTGCTAATTTCGGAATGTTATAAACTTGACAAAAATATACATTATATCTTTAGAAACATAAAAAGTAATGGCTAAAATCCCCGGAATGTGTGGAATCCAATTCTGACCTGATATGTACAATTTAAGTACAACAAAAATAAAAATTCTAATGAATTTCAAAAATGTACGTTAACCCAGTTCCGAAACGCGCACACGCGGCTATGTTTCAGTGCAATTTTTATTAATTTTGTCTGAATTCTGGAAAAGATTATCGTCTTAAATATCGTGTCAAAGTCTTATTTTTCTCTCGATCCTCATGTCTTTTTTATATAATGATAAAGACAAAATTGGAATTTATCAACAAGAAGAACAAAAATAATGTCTCATCTCATCTTCGAAAAAATAGAGGTCAAAGTTCAAGTTTTAAGAAAAAGTCAAGTTTTGTGCTATTTTCGGAATGTTATAAACTTGACAAATCATATACATTATATCATTAGAAACATAAAAAGTAATGGCTAAAATCCCCGGAATGTGTGGAATCCAATTCTGACCTGATATTTACAATTTAAGTACAAGAAAAAGAAAATTATTATTATAGTAATCAAGTTAATAGTTAGATCCGTCATTGTGGTGCTTATCTTTCAAGAGCAAACCCTTGAAAGAAAGAAGTTTTTGTTGCGTAACGTTTGAGTGACGTGGTAAAATCGTTAAGTTAATTGGTTTAATGACAATACACAAAGGGTACAATTTGATACCGGAGCCAAAACCCAATATTCTATTCTTTCATGCTCTTGAATGGTGGATAACGCATCTAAAGCCGCTAAAAAACACATTATTGGTGTATTGACTCTACTCTTTGGTACAATCACTATCATTTTGTAAACTTCACTTGGCAATTAAGTTTTAGGCCAATTTAGATTGATTCTAAGTTTTAAGTTTGAAACGGGGACCATAGCCGACATTAAATTATAAATAACGGAGAAAATCCCAACTAAAATTAAAAAAATAGCATTAACTGTGTAGTATTTAATGAATCTACCAATCTATGACTATGTTATCATGTAAATATTTGTAAACTTTTGTAACCATTTTTCTGTTTTATATCACAGTTCAATATGTTTAACACTTTCCACGCGGCAGTCGTCTGCAGACGACATTCCAAAATTTCACAAAATGTTTAAAAAATGTCAACATTATTGAATTTCATTACCATATTTTAAATCACCATGAGAAATGCATTGACATAAGTACAAACATTCCTAGTATTGGTTCAGTAATCCATGGGAGAGACCCTGAAAGTTGGGAAAGGTTTCTGACAATTCTGTTTTGTAATAGTAAAACTTAGAGCCGCGTGGAAAGTGTTAAAGACGCTGAAACCGTCGCGTGGTGCGTTCGAAACGGGTTTCGTACATTTTGAATTTCGTTAGACTTTCCGTTCTCGTTGTAGTGTTATGGTAAATACCAGGTCAGAATAAGTTTCAACACATTCCGATAATGTCAGTTATCACTTTTATGTTTCTAATGTTAACATAGGGGGTTTCAAGCCTACGATATGCCAAAATAACCAACCAATTGCTTTTTCCTAAAACCTGTCCTTTTGACCTCTAATTTCTCGGAGATGAGATCAGATATTATATATTTCCTTTTTGTTTATAAATAACAATATCATCCTTCCTCTCATACGTTAAGGATATTAGGATTGGTTGAAATAAGACTTTGGCAAACATTTTAGGCGATGCATGTTTGTTCAAAGTTTAGCAAAAATTGATCAAAATTGCACAACCGGGTTAACTTACATTTTTGACTTATCATTTGTATCCTAGTGTTATGGTGAATATGATCAAAATATCATGTCAGAATAAGATTCTACACATTCCGAGCATGTCAGTCATAACTTTTTATGTTTCTAATGTTAAAATTTATATGGGGTTTTAAGCCTATAATATGCCGAAAATAGCCAACAAACACGGCTAATTCAAATTTCAAATTTCAAATTTTAAATTGACCTCTAAGTTGTCGGAGATGAGGTCAGATATTATTTAATTCATTTGTGTTCTTAAATGAAACTATCATCTTTCTCATCATATTCAAAGGACATTAGGATTAGTTGAAAAATAGGACCGTGGTAAACATTTTAGGCGATACATGTTTTTTCAGAGTTTAGCAAAAAAATATTACATCTACAACTGTTAACTACACTGAAAAATAATTTGGTGTCATTTTGACACTAAAACAAGCGTCAAAAAATGGGTCCTCAGTTGGCCACCTAAAGGTGTCAAATTGACACCATTATGGGTGTAAAATATGACACCTTTGGGTGTCATATTCATTTTGACACCTTTGGGTGGTTACCTGAGGACCCATTTTCGAAAATGACATTACACCAAATGGGGTGTAATATTGACTCTCTTAAGTGTCATATTGAGTTTGACACCCTAAAGGTGTCAAATTGACACCATTATGGGTGTCAAATTGACACTATTATGGGTGTCATATTCATTTTGACACCTTTGGGTGGTTACCTGAGGACCCATTTTCGAAAAATGTCATTACACCCCAAATGGGGTGTAATATTGACTCTCTTAAGAGTCATATTGAGATAGCACATGTTTAGGAGCCGTTTTCTCGTCGCCATTTTGTTTGCATGTTACGAGCCGGTAAGACTGGTAAGTACCGATCTGCTCCATTTCCAGACATTTTTGATAATAATTATGATACAATTAGCGTAATGTAAGACGTCCGTATGAAAAAGATGACCACTGAGCCAGATAAATCGGGCTACATGTATGTAATGTTGCACATATCATCGTATGCATGCATGACGAACACACACATAGTACTAGTAGGTCCATGCACTGACACACAGTCCAACAAAATGCTAGTCTCTGACTATGAAATTGTAATTTATTTCATCAGTTAGTTGGCGCAATATTAAACAACATGAACAAGGCTTACATTACGCTAATTGTATCATAATTATTATCAAAAATGTCTGGAAATGGAGCAAATCGGTACTTACCAGTCTTACCGGCTCGTAACATATCCATGCAAACAAAATGGCGACGAGAAAACGCATGCGTTGATATGTTGATAGACGCCCAATTTGGTGTCAGAATTACACCAATTGGTGTCAGAATTACACCAATTGGTGTCAGAATTACACCAATTTGGTGTCAGAATTACACCAGTTGGTGTCAGAATTACACCAATTGGTGTCATGCTGCTTCGACGCCTCTAAAAACCGTGAGCTTTCCCGCCAACTATTGACGCCCTTGGAGTTATTTCAATTAATCTGACACCAGTTTTGGTGTAAATCACTAAATGATCACTGAAAGGTGTCCGTCGGACACTTAACGGTGTCACCGTAAATTATGTGCAAACCCATATCATTGACGATTACACCAATTTTGGAGTCAAAATAACGCCTTTGTAAGTGTCATTTACAGTTGACTCCAAGACGGCGTCGCTGTGACACCAATTTATTTTTCAGTGTAAATCTCATTGTATTTGCCGTACATTCTAAATTCAAAATCTCACTAAATCTCACTGACCTTGTCTTGAGAATCATGCATTAAATGAGACTTGTTTTAGGGTTATTAATGATTCTATGTTTTAGTATGTACAAATTAATACTTGTACTATTTTATATTATTGTGTAATATAATTATGTTGAAGGACGCATAATGTGTATGTCCACAGACCACATATATATATACATAAATACATTTGAAATAAAACAAGAATGTATGAAACTAGCTGCTTGATAATGTGGCGACCGCAATCAATGAATATATGTAGCACAATGGCAACAATCAACTCACAGTCCCTGACTCGTGGGCTAATTCCCCGGTTAATTCGTCCCCGGTCGCTCCGCCGCCAGGCTGCGGCCGTGGACATGGTGGATGCACGCATGATGAATACAGTACGTTGAATACAGTAACAGAAAAATGTAACTGTAACTTTATCATGCTTATTTACAACTCACAAAATACAAACGCGATATATATATGTTTAGACTTGTTTTGTGGTAATTTTTAATGCACAATTCGAGTATAACAAACAAAATCCACATTAATGAGTCGTTTTAGTTAATTAATTTATGCAAGTATGGCATTAGTCAAATATTGACCGGCGCAGGTTAGTTTCAAATCCACTCAGTCAACAGTGTCGCTCAGCGTGAAGTAGATTTACAACCACTAGATAACAATAGGCGTAATTGGTGCGTCGTGCGTTTTAAGTGGCTATTATATCGTCTCACCGGAGCTTGCTAAATCCAACTTGCAGATTTGAAACTCTCTAGATGGCATCCTAGTTCGTGGCCTGACAACTGAACTTGCCGATATCTTTAAAAAAGTTGCAGATTTGACCTTTCCGATTCCATTTCAGATATCTGAAAAGCCTTTCCGATATATTTACGTGCCTCCCCTAAGAAGGGATTGCCTTCGTTCCACTGAATTCTAGTTAAAAATGGATCCATGATTGAAGACAATTTATTCCGGAAATATTCTTGTATCTCACAAACTATTCTAGGATTCGATTGACCCAATATGCGTTGCGACAAGTACAATATATGATGAACTTGCATGGCAGAGGGGGGAAATGTGACAGCGAATTGATTGCAACCAGAACAAAATTCTCTTGAATTCTTTGTCTCGTAATTCTGATTTAAGAAATCTGGTAATGTCAAATGTGATAATGAACGTGGAATCGTGAGTGATGAAACTATGATGTGTATTGTAGTAAATATCTTGTCCAGCAAAATCCATGATGGCCAACGTAGGCGGACGTTCAGATATCAAATCACTTTCTTCAGGTAGTTCAGGAATATCACGCCTTGACTGTTCACGCGTTTTCAATCCACAAATATCGAACTTCAATAGAATAATATAAGTCACCCCACTAAACCCCGCCAAGATCCAAAATATAAAGTATTTTCGCGCAATACTTGTATCATATCTTCCAATGAGGTTTTTTATTACCATGATTACATGGCATGCTAATGGAAAATTTGTGATAATGTCTGATGGTGGTAACACAGGTTTCCAATAATCTTAAACCAAATGGATTCGAAATATTCCAATCAAACTTAGATTGCACTTTCCTGGAGCACACGAAACCTACATGGTACGTTACACGTGTTACTAATTCCAGCATCACACCAAGGGCTAATGCGCGCCACTCGTCCGGGATTTTGAAAAACCCGCCAATAAATGCGATGATCAGAGCAGGGCTATATAGAACTATATCCCATTTACCGTAATCTAACTTCAGTATGACACCAATACTACGTTTTGCAATTTGTATCGTTATTCCCAAGGATAGTGAGATCAGAATGTTCCTATAACTCTCTACGATCTCTACGTTTCCTTCGGTCCAACAAATCAGATCATTTGTGTTATCTGCATACACAAACACTATCTGAAAACCATAATAGTAAATAAGCCAGCTATCTGGTCCTTTAGAAAACCCACGAGTGAAGCTTAAAACGATGCCACCTACAAATAGCCATACAATCGTACTCCACGCGAGCACGGGGTTGCCATCTAGAAGAATTCTTAATACATATGGCACTACAATTGAATAATGAAATACATGTGATACGACATGTACCATGTGTGAGCCTAAAACGAAGAATACAATTAGTAGATCCCCTACGTATAGGAGAGAGACATTTAAGGGAAACTTCATAGCATTCAGGTCGTAGAAGTTAACGTGATTTGGTGTAAAACAAACCCCACTGGAAAACACGAAGCTGAAGAAGATCATCAAAATACCAATTGTTGTAGTAAGGGCAAGGTTAGGCAGAAGTGTACTACGTGCTGGGATCTTCAATTGGAGTTTGGTACCAGCGCTATTATCATGATTATAATATCGGTCGGTTTCCTGCATGGTACGCCTCATTATAGTCTCAATGCATTCTGCTCTTACATCCTTCGTTTTTCTTCGGCAGTACAGGTACAAACGAAAGACTTTATGTATATTAAATTTAGGAAACGCTTTTATAACGCTTTTGAATATGTTCTATTTACAGTGCATTTTTTTTAAATTAATTGTACAACTTTAGGCTGCTATCAGAGGTTAGGGTCATATAAGGTCAAACTTGCAAAATGGTTAGATTATTCTGTCTAGATAAAAATGGTTAGATTAAACTGTTCAGAAAAATGATATAAACCAAAAAGGTCAATTGTTGTATATCCACCCGATGAGGTGAGTTTTAGCATGAGAGCGTTTTCTCGGCGACTCGACGGAGTAAGCTTTAAATTTTGTTCAAGCAGCAACATTTCGACTACTAATCAAACTGCTAGTACTAGCCTATTATTTGAAAGATATTTTTCATGTTTAATTTCAACAACATTGCACACTATAATATTTTCATGCGTTATATAAAACAAATATGCACTGAAAACTTAAACTATGTGTTATGTTTGGTATCAAAATATGCCTAAAAGATTCATCCAAATGTCTATCTAGCCTGTTTGGTAAAAACATAATCGAAAGTTACTTTAAATGACCTAAACAAAGTGTACGACTTTCTTTTGTTGAGCACTTTATATGGTTTGAGCTGGACTAACCTTACGTTAGTCGAGCCAAGCCGGCCTTCCATTACGTTAGTCAGAATGGACACCATCTGGATTAACTTAAAGCTAGTCGAGCGACTAGACTAAACTAGTCCAGCTTAGGACGGACTAACATCAAGCTAGTCGAGCTTAAAATGAGTCCAGCAATGCTGGACTAGGCTAAAGCTATAATCAAAATTGACACCATCTGGACTAGCTATAAGTTAGTCAGGCGACCTGTTTAGGTTTTCAATGTGGACTGCTATTTATTCATGAAATAGAGTGAACTACTATTGTCTCTTGTTGATCTGGAGACCGTAAGCGTACTATTTTCCCTCAGCCTTCGGCTTCGTGAAAATGGTAAGCTTACGGTCTCCAGATCACCTCGGGGCAAATAGCAGTTCATATTTGTATACTGTTACATGATGCCATTTCACGGCAATCAAGGCGCTATTGCAGTATCAATTCACTCATACATTAATTCTAGACGGTTCATGTTGACCATTTATCAATATTTCCACCATCACACATCGTGGTAGCCCATTTTCGCCTTTTAAAAAAAAAGAGTAAATGTCTATTTCAAAACTTTATTGGACGTTATCGTGTATTATAGTGTAAATTTGCGCGAAGCGCCCAAATTATGACATTTTTACCACATATCGGTTGTTTTGATAAAATCTTAATTTATCTCCATTATCTCCATTCGCGACACGTTTGGCAGAATTTGTATTCGTGGCGGTTCGTAGGGATTCGCAGAGGTGTTTTTGAAAATGTTCAAACATTTTGAGCGGGTGACAATGTAGTGATCAATACGCTATTAATGTTGAGCATTCGCACGTTGGGTGTACGTTGGGCATTCGTCGGCCACTCGCTGCGTACGTTCAGCATTCGTTGGATGGACGCTATATGCATGAACTGTAACTGGAACTCTAGCGGGGAACTGGTCAAGAGAATTCTCGGTGAAGTGTAACGACGGGGACTTTATGGGTCATGGGGTCAGCGGAGACACGTCACGTGACCTGTCGCAGCATGCTAGACATACGTTGGGCATTCGTTGTGTACGTTCAGCATTCGTTTGATGGACGCTACGCATGTTCTGTCATTCGTTACTGTGGACGCTTTCTATACGCCTAGCATTCGTTCCTCATTCGTTGACCATTCGGCTTATACGTCAGTAGTTCGCTAATAAACAGATTTTGGACGAGAATCTGAGCGTATCTGGAGAGTGAAAATCAGTACGCTAGTCATAAGTTAGCTCTATTCGTTATGGCCGTGTCACACCATGGCGTATGGCCTGAACGTATACCGACGTATACAAAAATAGCTCGAAAATTGTCAGAGTCCAAGAACGTCCGACTTCCCAATACGCTAAAGGTAGGCACTATCCCTGTGTCGAGGAGCTGAAAATTACCTTTGCCAACACATTCCATCAGTGTTGGATTTTCCCAAATGGGTCTTTTTTCATTTGGGTGCTCCTTCCTACTCATCTCTATCCTTTATTCTCATCCTTTCTACAATCTATTCTACTAGCTTCTTTACCTCATTTCATTTTCACAACACAGTTGGCTAGGAAAGGTAAGCCAAGTTAGTTGGCTTGGTAGTTTGTTGAAATCTGGTTTGTCTGGGAGGAGGCTTTTAATCCCATGTGTAGGGTAGAGGCGCTTGAACCCCGCAATGGTCATGGTAATAGGTGATAGCACACTGGAGTACAGGACACAGATCCCCTTTGTGCTGGTGACGGCGCATCGCCACACTGACATCAGGAGATGGGGGGATGTTGTCCACAAACGGATAATGACCTCCATCTTCTTTTGTCGGCTTACACTTGTGTGGATGCCAACCTGTGTTGTTACTTATCTTTTAAAATTTTTCCTTCTAACCTATCATAGAGATTGAGTAGGTCTTTTTGTGGGTCCCTACCTCATAGCCATATCATTTCCATCACTGGCAAGATTGGTCGACAACAACATCTGTGAACCATCAGTAGGGTGGTGCTGAACATCCCACCATGGTCAAATCTCCATCAATGACTGGCATGTTCAAACTACGCTTAGCTGCTCAGGGCCGATCACCCGTCCCAGCGTCCAGAGCGGAGCAAACAATATCTGGAGAACACTATGATTACAAAGGTAGTCCATTACCTTGGGCGGAAGAGAGGAGCAACCTCCAACGGCAAAAGGGCGCAACAATTATAAATATTATAAATGTTACCGGCCAATGGACTCAACAGGCAGTCTGGTTGTCTGAACAACTGGAATTTAAGATTGGAGTCTGGATCTCCAGAGTTAAGGGCGGAGAAGTTGTGAACTAGTTGAATCAGCTTAACGGTCACCAGAAAACCTGTGCTGTTCCACAGCACAAACTCCACTAGGCGTGGCGCACCAATGGAGTAAATCAGCCAAGAAAGAATAATGGAAGCAAATTATAGCACCAGGGTTAAAGCCCCTGCAACAACTTCCTCTGACAGGTCTGATCCGCAAGACGGAACATATGACGCGTCTGCCTTAAACCCTTCAGGGAGGGCAGGAGCTGAGAACAGACATGGACGAGGGAGAACTATTTCGAAATTCATGAGATGCAAAAAGTCAGTTAGTTTCGCGTCTTTCAACACCAGGACACTGAGACAACCGCACAACATGGGTGAATTGACGGAAGCAGCCAGCAAATTCAAAATCGATGTGATTTGCGTGCAAGAACACCGAATGGTACACGATGCTGACATAGATTATACAAAGGTAGCCTATCTGAAAAGTACACCTTGGTAACATCCTCAGCAACAAGGAATAAAAGTGGAGCTGCTACTGGTGGGATAGGATTACTGACGAGCCACTACACCATGAAATGTCTTACTGAGGTCAAGAAACACTCTGATAGGATCATTACTGCCTCCTTCACAGGGAATCCAGCCACAACCATCATGTGCTGCTACAGCCCTACAAACTGCTCCAAAGAAGAGGATGTAATCGCCTTTTACAAGAACCTCTCAGATGCGATGAGAGACATCCCCGCACACAACATGGTTTTGATTGGTGGCGACTTCAATGCAAAACTTGGTACAGGCGAAGTTCTATTCTCTTACCATGATTCCACCAATCGGAATGGCATCCTTCTTCTAGATTTTGTCAACAGCTTCGATCTTGTTGTCACAAATACCAAGTTCAGGAAGCCGAACAGGAAGCTGTGGACATTCCAGTACCCAAACACCACAAAGGCACAACTGGACTTCATTCTGGTGAGGAAGAAATGGGTAAACTCTGTGCAAAATGTAGATGCATACAACACCTTTGTAACAGTGGGGTCTGACCACAGAATCATCACAGCGATGGTAAAGCTACGTCTGCGTGCTCCAAAGAAGAAGCCGCCTAATGCAGCACGGTCCTTGAACTTCAAAGCACTGTGTTTCAACAGAGACCTCCAGGATGAATATACCATCAAAGTATCCAACTTCTTTGATCCTTTGGCCCAAGAGAAGAGCACCATGCCATTCCAAGAGAAGTACGACCTCCTCCAATCTTCCTGCATCAAGGCAGCAGAGGAAATCTTGCCCAAGAAACCAAGGAATACTTTCAAGAGCATATCACAGACCCAGAAAGTAAAAGCGGCAAGAGAAGCCTACATCTCGTCAACCAAGGTGGATAAAAACATGGCCAAACAAAAGTTGACAGATGCGTACATAGCAGAGGAGAAAGCATTACTGGAGTCCAGCATCGAGCAGGTACAACAAGCTTCTCTCTCCAGCAAACACAGCACTGCCTGGAAAATTGTGGACGACATCAGTGGAAGAAAGGATAGCAAGCGATCTATGCTCTCAGGAACGCCAGATGACAGGAAAGGTTCATGGTTGAAGCATTTCTCTACTCTTCTTGGGAAACCACCAACAGTACCAGACAGAGACTTCACCATCTCCAAGGTGGTTGATGATACACTACCAATCTCAACCTCAGAGTTTACGTTAGCTGATCTGGAAGAAGCGCTTTCACAGTCAAAACCAGGAGGTGCCTTAGGACTGGACAGCATCCCACTTGAGCTCTGGAAGTCGGACACCTTTAAACCCCACCTTCTTCATCTGTGCAACAATCTTCTGCTACACCAAGAGAAACCTAAGCAATGGTCAACAGGTGGAATCATTCCCATCCCAAAGAAAGGGGACCTATCAAAACCAACCAACTACAGGGGCATCACCCTTACCAGTATTGCAGCCAAGCTCTTCAACAGGATGGTATTAAACAGGATAAGACCATTTGTTGACCCCTTGCTGCGTTGGAACCAGAATGGCTTCAGACAGCATAGATCAACCGTCTCTCAAATACTGGCTCTGAGACGTATCATTGAAGGCATGAAGACAAAGAATCTTCCTCTGGCAGTAGTATTCATAGATTACTCAAAAGCTTTCGATTCGATCCATCGTGAACGGATGTTCCAAATCCTACATGCGTATGGTATTCCAGGAGTCATCATTGATGCAATCAAGGCTATCTACACAGATTCATCTGCCTTAGTGATATCTGCAGACGGTGATACCGAACCTTTCGAGATTCTGGCTGGAGTTCTACAAGGAGACACCCTTGCTCCATTCCTCTTCATAGTGGTAGTAGATTACATCATGCGGCATGCCTTGAAGGACATCAACCAATCCACCGGGATCGTTCTTGAGAGAAGGAAGAGTAGACGTCATCCAGAGCTACGCCTTCATGATTTGGACTTCGCTGATGACATAGCACTCTTGTCTTCATCCATTGAGTCAGCTGAAATTCTGCTACAGCATATCGAAGAAGCTTCAAACTGTGTTGGCCTGCACCTTAATGTTGGAAAAACCAAGACTCTGCTAGTCGGCATCCCATCCTCCACAAATGTCACATCTCTGAGTGGTGCCAAACTTGACAACATCAAGGAGTTTAAGTACCTAGGATCGTCAATGCCAGACTCTTTCCATGACTTCAAGTGCCGGAAAGCTCAAGCCTGGGTTGCATGCAACAAGCTGGAGAAGATATGGAAATCTAAACTTGATAGGCCAACTAAAATCAAGTTTTTCCGAGCTTGCGTGGAAAGTATTCTACTATATGGTTCAGAGACATGGACAGTTACAAAGACTTTTGAGGACAGAATAACTGGATGCTACACACAGTTGCTGAGGAGAGTCCTTAACATCAGTTGGAGAGACCACAAAACTAATGAAGAGGTGTATGGTGAAATTCCTCCGCTGGCTAACTCAGTAAGGAAGCGACGGCTCCAGTTTGCTGGACACTGCCTGCGAGCATCCGATCAACCTGTCTCCCGAGTGCTTTTCTGGACTCCAAGTGAAGGCCATTCATCCCGTGGCAGGAGATCCACCACCTATCCTGACAGCATCTCAAAGGACCTTGATCTTGAACCCAATGAAGTTCAACAGCTTATGTTGGATAAACTTGCTTGGAGGAAATTTGTAACTGCTGCTTCCAATATTCCGTCCAAGGACGACCGATGATGATGATGCATAAGAAAAGTCGACATCGGTGTTGGAATGGACGTATCCATAGCGTATTGAACGTATTGATAGCGTATCAAACTTATAACAAACTTATCACAGCGTATCACAGCGTATGCGAGCGTATGACCAACGTATGCTTAACGTATTCGTAGCGTATGTCTGCCGTTTTCGACCGTATCCTCAGCGTACAACGAACACGTGACCTATGCCGCTGTAGAAATAGAGTTTCGTACACGGCGGGACAAGTGTTGCCAGTTCAAGTAAACCCCAAGTAAACGCGGCCTAAATGATAACTATTAGAATATCTAGAAGGATACTCTAACGTATGTCAGCGTATGTCAAAGTATGTCTAACGTATGTCAGCGTATGTCAACGACTCAACGCATGTCTAACGTACCACGAACTTATCGGGAACTTATGCAGAACGTATTAAGCACACGTTGAGTACGCCGAGAAATTTTGAACATGCTCAATAATTTTTCGCGGGCTCGACGTGTTCCAAATTGTCACAGCGTATCATAGCGTGCTCTTAACGTAAACGACGTATCCTCAACTTACTCCTATCTTATATCAGCGTACACCAACGTACACCAACGTATTTTTGATATTTTGCATACGTTGGCATACGTTCAGACGATACGCCATGGTGTGACAGGCCCATTAGTATTTGACAGGCGCATTCAACCACCCATTTGTCTAAATGTACATTTATTTAAAGTGATAAATACATGCTTAGCGATTGTGGTGTACCATCTAAAATAACTGTTGTGTAACGTAACGTTATCATATAGGCTTCAACTCAGGCTATTATTTTGTTAGGTCATGGACAACGTTTATGCAACATGCATACATTAAGACAACGAGTTAGTCAACATTAACTTAGCACTCTCATATGTAAAGTTGCATGGACGTTTTCAGCACCTTCAATCATGTTACTGTTAACCAAATGTTACATCCATAAAACGTCTATTTTTATAACGTTGTATCATAACGTTTTCAAACTAACTTGCAACTTTATACTTTGCTACAACATATAAGCAGGGAATACGAGGGTAACGGAGCAAGATACTCAACTTTCCGTCGATCATTACGATCTTTTGTATACACTCGAGGTCACAAACCAATCAGAGGTCATTGAGCTGAATACTCGGAGTGCATTGAAAATGTCGGATTTGCACTCCTCGTGTCAGTTGTACATGCACTTACCACGCACTTACTACGGCACTTTACTACGCACTTTGTTTTTGATTTGTGCTTCAAAAAGTACCGTTTCGTGGTTTTTGCCGCGGCTATTATTTAATTGGTGAGTAATGACTTTATTCGAGTGTGAAATAGAGTTAGGTCAATACATGTATGTTTTCTTTTTCGAGAAATAAGAAAAGTCAATGCACTTGTGCAATGTTGAAAAATGCTCACAGTATTCACACCCCAAAATCAGCGCACGTGCATTGATTTGTTATATTTCTATTTAACCTAACATAAATTAGTTGAAACATTGGTCCTAGTGGGGATTGAACCACGGACCTCTGGATTGCAAAGCATGTCTCTCAACCACTAGACTAGCGACTGTTTTCCAGAATAGCGAGGAGTGAACTGGACAGGACATGATTTTAATCCCTTTTAAACATTAGAGTATAAAGCAGTACTACTATTATGATCAGTACACACCATATTATTATGAATAGAGCGGCGATACACATGATCGTTGACAGTCATGCGGGTATTTCCATTACTCTATATTGCAGCTACTATATTTTGAGCCTAAATATCAATAACATACCAATCGAAAGGTTTAAACTTTATTGGTAAGAGTTTTTGGCCCCTGATTAATACATGGAGATTGAAGTAAGGAAGGAGAAGCACGAGCTTAGAGATGGCTTCTTTGCGTAATTGTTCGAACTTGTTTATTCGATACGTAATAAGCACTATAACTGCGTTATAACATCATCCAAGCGACACAATTCTTATCCCATTTAAAAGTGTGTCCCAGCAATTACGCAGACTAGACCACCATGGGATGTTACATGCTCTGCTGAGGCTGAACGATTTGTGTTCTGATTGGTTGACTGAACCGTGCTCGTTTGATTTGATGACTGACCTTTGCATAAAGTGCAAAAGTGGTCCTCAGTCAACCAATCAGATCCCAGTCAGCCAATCAAGTAATACGAAGTGCCTGTTTATACTTCTACTTCCTTACATCAATCCTAATGAAACCAGAGCTATTTCTGACGAAATTACGACAAATAAAGTCATCCGATGGCGTAATCGTTTAGAGTTGTGTACTTATTTCGTGAAAGCGTTTCTTACTATTCAATTGGAATTAAAAACGTTGCAAAAAGACCTGCGCAATAATCCAGCGTGAGACCCGCTTTATGTTAAAAATCGGCTGAGTTACTAAGTTCCATTTTCACGGTAATTCAAACATTACAATAAAATACTGCATTTCAAATCTTATTTTTCATAAAGTATAGTGAAACAGGCTACACACGAAAATGTTGGTAAAGTAATGGCAGCAACTCTCGTTGTTACAGTATTTAAGGGAACAGACGCTGAGACCCGACGTATCGAGCAGCAAAGGATTATTTATCGAGCAGCATTTTACCTCTTTACGGTCAAAATGTAACGAAGGACAACTGTTGTATGCACCACTTGTCCTCATGTCCACTGGCTCTCGTCTCGAGCGCAATATCGAACCTCGACTTAAATATATCGAGACCAAAACGTATCGAGCTTCGATAATTTTATCGTGCATAAATGGAACTGTTCCCTAACTATTTCTAAAAATGTATAAGTACATGTACTGTAACGTTTCAATAAGAAATAAATATGAGTATTTTGCATCATGTTTTACTCTCTGCGTTATCGTCAAACTTGTGTAATATCAACGTCTCATCATGGCCTTGCTTTCCACAACATAATGCCTGAGCAAATGCTTTTCTATAGAGCGGATTGACAAGAGTAAATATGATAGGATTAAACACACAGTTCAAATATAAAAGGCTTATTAAAGCATATCCTTCTGTTTTTCTGGAGTCCCGTACTAAATCCTGTATATCCTCCGTATTTTGATTATTCAAGCCCGAAATTAAATTGTACAAGTTTGATACTTGCAATGGCATTTGACATATAAAGAAAACAGTTGAATTGATTATGAGCATACGAGCCACGTTATTACGTGTTTCTATGGCACGATCATGGTCACCATGTAATTTCAGAATCTTTGTTCGCTGATGAAGTTTCCTCACAATGGCGACGTACATTATATTGTTTGCACAGAATGAGGCACAAATTAGTAACGTAAGCGTCAATGGGAAAATAAGTCCTGTCCATGACTGCTTACCCGTGCATATCCCCATTCGTTGAGGAACATTATAGCCTTCGGGCCACAATAAGCATATCTCCTGATACGTTGAGAAACCCGGAATACATATAGCCGAGAAGATGAGTGCAAGACTCAATGTAGCCGCTGTTAAGAAGAATGTCCGCTTTCTGCTACTGACATATTTGTGCTTAAAAGGCCAACATATGGCGAAGTATCTCTCAAAGGTCACCAGTGAAACTAGTAATACTGAAGCATAATACCACATGATGACTGAGAACTGTACCAGCACACACCCTACTGCTTCTCTACCGAGATGGTCATTTCGGATAGGCGAACGAAGGTATTGGGTCATATATTCAAGCGACGAAATTATCAGATAAAGCATATCAGCACAAGCTAGATTACACAAGTAGAAATTAGTAATGTTATGCATGTGTGGTACTTTGTAAACCACATACAGAAACGTGAGATTTGTGATTACCCCTGCCACTAATAAACATGGTATAATAACCAGATACATCCATTTATCCATATTTGTATACAGTGCGCCATCAGCGACATCTTCATCTGTTAAATTAGCTGTAAATGGACAGGAACCATCTTGATCTTGATCGTGAGACACAACTGAAGACATGTTAAATGTTAATATAATATCACTATTATACACACGTTTTAGTAGTAGAGTTTTTCCAAATCAACATATGACCTCAGATATTTATACACTGTGATCAATATCGCGGTATGATAATAATCGTGATATATGAATGATGAAACTTTTAGAGATGAACTTTGTAACTTGCTGTACACATACACGTAATCCGACCTACGGTCTAGCGATATTTACTTTGATCTTAATGTTTATTCTTTTGATATTGTCTGTTAGTTTGTTGCTTTTAAATTTTGGTTGCTTCTTTATGACCGTCTTTACTAATGAATACATGAAATGAATACGATGACTCGCTATACCGACAATAAAATAGATACGTTGAGATGCTGGGTTCAACCACAGAACCAATTTCAGGATATAGCCAAGAACATACGTTTCACATATTCTATTCTACGGCACACATAGGAATGTCGCTTCATCGATGTGTCGATGGACGGGTAGTCTGTATGAGTCTCTTTTGTCGAAGACACCTCGCAAAATTACATGTCGAACGCCGAGCGAAGCGGGCATAGGGCAACCCGTCGAGACTATTTTTACAGAGGGCGCTCTCACTCTATATCAGCCTGTGCTCACACATACCACCACACCCCTTGATGAAAGGCTAGGTACTTGCTAGCTATCCATGTTGCCTTAGTTACCCTTAGTGACATGCTGAAGACATGAAATAAGCATTGCACGAGTCGTAATACATCTATAAATTGTGATACAACTACACATGGTCACAGGTCACTAGGTATATCAAATAAGGTGGGGCCGTTTTCAAAAAAATTTGGGCAGGTGATTCTTAGCAAATTTGGTAGCACCTTCTGCGGTTGTTCTGATTTTGGTGACTATCTTCAGCTAAACCCTAATTGTACAAACTATCAAAATATTTTGTGAGGAGCAAAAACGATCAACTTTTTTTATGTTCCACCCTGTAAAAATGTTACACACCTGTATAATTTGATTATTTTATGCAAAAATGAAAAACCTTGAATCATAAGCTTTCCAACAATATATAGTTTGTGGGTCATTAAGTATGTAAAATTTAGGTTTTGTCCCGTTTAATCAGAATTGGTGCATTTCTCAACATTATTAGAAGTGAAACATTTTTTGGACCAGTTTGTGACTTCTGACCACATGCAAAAGGCTGTTCACCCGGGCTGTTCACCAATCGTTAAAGACAAAGGTCTTAAAGTTATACGCCGGCGTACACTGATCATAAAAGTAGTATAGCTTGATTCAGTAATAATAAGAGCGATAAAAATCATGTATTGTCCAGTTCACCCTTCGCTAGTCTACTGGTTGACTTACATGCTTTACAATGCAGAGGTCCATGGTTCGATATCCACTAGGACCACTTTTTCAACTGATTTATTTCTTGTTGTAAAAGTTGGGTTAGAACATAGACGGTTACCTTCTATGGTTAGAAATATTCTAAGTCAACAAAAAGTGTAGTTCCTTGTGAATCACGGGTGGAAAGTCATGTGGGTATTTCCATCGCTACATAATGTATATACAGTCCTCAACATAACTGACCAGGTAGTAAATATACTCTTAACTCCAAAATTATAGCTCCTACATACAAATATTTGACAACAAAGTTGTAAAGGAATTCCTCTTCATTAACATGGTACATTATTCATTAAGATCGGTTAATAAATAAGGCCGCTACATTGAAAAGGATAACAAAGTGCAGTTTACATTTTAACACATGGGTTTTGAACACGCAGGACAGTGTGACAGGGATGTGTATGAGTTGCATTGATCAATTGAAGCATCCCCAATCCCCGTCTTACATCAACCGGTGAGTTTGTCGATACCAGTTAATCAAAAATCGGCCTGTTGCTATTCCGAGACTGCGTGTAGACGAACGAAAAACTTTGTCTGGGTTTAGGGCACATAACTGAGTTAATATTCATTCAATCTTCACGTGTAATATCTCAAATTAAAGTTAAGAAATTTCCTTATCTCTTTACATTCCGATATTTTTTCATAACAGTTATAGTTTTGGGGTTGAGAGCATATATACTACCTGACCTGGTCAGTTACTTATTTTGAGGACTGTATATATATTGGCGTCGTCAGTAAGGTAATCTTGGACCGCATAAACAGCAGTATACGAGCAGCTACGAACATCACCCAATGGAAGAACACCACCTCAGTCATTGAGTGATTTAATGCCATTACTGTCAAATACCATTGCAAGTTTCTCATGTTTGATGTAACTGAATTTTATCCATCTACAGGGTGAGTAAAAAAAGTGTACTCAGAGTAAAATAATTATAAAAATATTTGGTATCAGAATATGAAGGCAACCAATGTATGCGGCAATAGATGCATTTATTCAATATCATCAGCAAAAAGAATCATGTCATTTCATGGTACCGTTTACCAGATATGACTATTTTGGCAGTACTGCATTTTGAAACCGAACACAATATTGAATATTTTACTCAATAATGCTTAATATTATTGAACAAGTGGATTCATGTATGGTACACAATCTCTATCTAATAAACAAAAATCAAACATTGTTAACCTGGATGTCTAGTAGGCAACATCTATTACTGACATTGTGCTATAATTACAGTGGTGGACTTGTCTAGTTCATTATCTTATTTATAGTTCTTAACACTTTCGTTTTTATATTTTGTCCCTGATGAAGGGTGGTATATCCACTTGAAACGTCGGTCTTTATTGTTACCATATATCTTTGTTGTTTCATTGCACAGCAATTTTTATTGCTTGTCCCAGTGCATTTCCGTGTGTTATTGTTTTTGTTATTTATCTGTTTTATCGCGTTATTCCCCCTTGTTATTACCTGTTTCCCCACACCCTGTTGGTATATCTTGCTTTTACTCTTAGCATTTTTACATTTTCGAGATATCCTCTTGTATCAGTTTTCTGATCCTTGGTGTGTTTTGTTCCTGGTTCCGTTGGATTCATCTTTTTACATTTCAAACATTGTTAGTTATATTTATAAACATTAAATGCAAAATAATGACAAAACAATGTCATTATGACACGAAATTAGCAACAACAACAACAACAATGTTGGCTTTTGTGATTGTCGGACTCAGCTCGGACTAGTATGTGGACCGTTTTCAATAGTGCAATTCAATAGATCTTATAAGAGAAAAATATCGCAAATCTTGTTCGGTTTATAAAACGGTCACTTTTACGCAAATGAGCATAACATATGTTTACCGCATCCAATTTCAACCAACAACAAGAAATGTCTTTAAAAAAGACAACGCCTCAGCTTAAACAAACAAAGAATTCTGTTTCAATGGGGTGCATTGTTTTCAAAAATTATTCATATACGAAAGGAAATGTTAAGGTGTTAAAGTGTAAAAATAAATTTGTCTTGGCATGTGTGAAGCTTTCTTTTTACCAATATATAATTATAATATATATATATAAATATTTGAAGTAAAGAACCCATTTGTAAACATTTTCATTGGACAGTTATTTTCTCCATAAAAAATGTCTTTCTCTTTTGTACTTAAAATTGAAAAGGTCTATATTCTACCACCCTGTATAACAGGACATCACTATATCACCCTGTATAACTAGACACTGTAAAATAATTCAACTGGAAATTACTATACTACATTCATTCCAGTAATAAATGAAAAGTCTTTAAAACACATTTCTTTCTCTTTTCTACTTGAAAAGGTCTTTATTCTACCACCCTGTATAACAATACATTATTTTATCACCCTGTATAACTAGACACTGTAAAATAATTCCACTGGAAATTACTATACTACATTCATTCCAGTAATAAATGAAAAGTCTTTAAAACACATTTCTTTCTCTTTTCTACTTGAAAAGGTCTTTATTCTACCACCCTGTATAACAAGATATTATTTTATCACCCTGCATAACTAGACACTGTAAAAAAATCCGCTGGAAATTACTATACTACATTCATTCCAATAATAAGTAAGAAGTCTTATAAACACATTTCTTTCTCTTTCCTACTTGAAAAGGTCTTTATTCTACCACCCTGTATGTCAGAAATCAACCCCCGTTCCGTCAATGGAACAACTACCTCATCACTATAATTTTTATATTTCTTTCAAAATATCACTTACTCATGATGCCTAATATTATTGTGCACACGCAGGAAATAAGTTTCCGTTCTAGGCCTACCATGCAGCTAATGGAATAGTCTCCTAATGAATAAATGTATTAAGGACAAAGGTCAGTAGTCATTGCAAAAAATCAGCAGCAAGGGGCGGAGCCTAATTGTGCATGTGTAATATAGCGCACAATTGGGCCCATTAGCTGTACTCATTACATTGAAAGAAGTACACACGGCATTAACACGGCAAATTCGGCAATACTGGCAAGTAGGCGCTAATATTGGGTGGCAATTCCTTTATATATAGAACGCCTTCGACGAAAATTCTTTAGAAAGCTAATGAGATAACCCGTCTGCCTCAATAAAAACTCTGTGAAATGTTTGCACAGATTTTAAGATATAAAATCCCAAAGTTGAGTACACTTTTTTGACTCACCCTGTATAACCAAAGATCTCCTGCAAGAGGCCATGCATCTTTGCATGCTCGCTAACCACTATTACTGACAGAGGGAGGGGCATCATTATGCACGCTAAGCAAACTCTCGTATTCCACGATAACTCGCCATGGGTTAAGTCTAACCCTCCAAATATCGTCGATGTCACCATGGGTTCCTTTGATGGTGCTGAAACGTGCGAACTAGTAGGTGCGTATCTTCTCAACAAGATTAAACATCTAATTAGCGGCGAACTCGGACTATATAGGGATGATGACTTGGCCATTATTCGCAACAGAACTCCATCTCACACCAACAGAATCGTCAAGGAACTGATATCTGAGTTCAAAAGGCTTGGGCTTAGAATCACCACTGATCAGAACATCAATGATATGAACTTTCAACTAGACCCTCAACTTGACCGATGGATCATACCACCCATATGCAAAACCTAATATAACACAATACGTCAGCATCCACTCAAAAGTATTAAGGGCCAAGATATCTATGATCAGTGGCACCAACACGAAGTGCGGACCAAGATACACAAACAACATAGTCCACAACAGGCCGAAAAGTGGGGGACCCAGGTGCACAACAAACATGGTCCGCCACATGACAGAAATTATAATTTGATTTTGTTTATTAATTTTGCATAAGAAACAAAAAAAAGAATCCGAAAAGGCAAGTAAATAAATAAATAAATACAACCAGAAATAAAGGCTTATGACCATGGGGTTGAACTAATTACAAAAATAAAATAAAATTACACAAAAAAACAACAAAAAAACCCAAAAAACATCATGGGACAGGACTTAACAGGCCGACTAGCCAACCAAAATATGGGTGGGTGGAGTGGCGATTCGTAAATAGTTCCTCTCAGCAGAACAACCGACAAGCGAATGAAAATAAATTTGGCACGGAAATTGAACCAAAAACCGCGGGGCATGGAAGACGGCCTCTGATTGGCTGATCGACCGGTAGTCATGACAGAGGGATGCAAACAACATCCAAAGCACGCCACTTCCGTTCCATGAAGTAAATGAGTTCAATCGAGAGTGCCCTCTTATCAAACTTAATCATTATTATTTTTGCCCGTTGAGCGCTTGCCCGGCTTTCCGCGCTTTTCCGCACCGAACGCGTTTTTGTTTTCACGCGCTGTTATGACATGCAAATTTTGGAATACACACCCAATTTGAATTGACAGAATGTAGACAAACATTGTACCATACCTAACGGGCCTTCGGGCGAAACGGGCAGTAGTGTTATAGGAGATAGTGAAATAAATATGGAGTAAATTTACTTGAATTCGTCTTCCCTGTATATTATTGCTCTCCGAAAGGATAGAGCACTCTACGTGACGAAAGAAGATCTACGATATATATATTTGCTACTTTATGTTAGACTAGCCATTGAACAAAATGCTCAATACCCTAAACGGCAGACCCACATGACTTTTTACCCGGGGTAGACCAACCCTAAGTCGACCAACCCTGGGTGGATAGGGTTAGGGTGAGGGTTATGGTTAGCGTTAGGGTTAGGTTAGGTTTAGAGTTAGAAATATTCCCTGGATGGACAGTCCCGGGGCTGGACAGTCCTGGGGTTGATTTAGAATGATCCATCTTTGTGTTTACCTCCCCGATAGAATGATCCATCTTTGGTTTTTACCTCCCCGATAGAATGATCCATCTTTGTTTTTACCTCCCCGATAGAATGATCCATCTTTGTTTTTACCTCCCCGATAGAATGATCCATCTTTGTTTTTACCTCCCCGATTATCAACCCCCTGAGTATTTTATGATATAATTTAGAATGAATATAGTTTCCAGGGTGTTTTTTTAAACAGTATTATGCGGTTTATTCCGTGACGGCGCTCTATTGTAGTCCACCCAGGGTTGGTTGACTTAGGGTTGATCAACCCCGGGACTGTCTACCCCGGATGGAAAGTCATGCGGGTATTTCCATTTTTATCCCCCCCCCCCCCCCCCCCCCCCCCCCCCCTCTTCATTCGAAACCTTACTATCTAAGATGTAGAGCTGTAACAAAAAATGCCGTGATACATATTTTAAAGCACATTGCCTTTGGATGGTCTACTGCTACACACTTTGTTTTTTATTCGTTCTTCACCGCAGAGTACGAGTTCGTCGTTTTTGCCGCGGGTATTATTTAATTGTTGAATATTGGTTTTATTCGAGTATGAAATAGAGTTAGATCAATACATATGTATGTTTTCTTTTTGAGAAAAAAGAAAAGTCAATGCACTTGTGCAATGTTGATACGCTCACAGTAGCACTTCCCCCACGGGATCGTGCCATAATTTCACACACCAAAATCAGCGCACGTGCATTGATTTGTCAAATTTCTCTTTACCCTAAATCAATTGAAAAAGTGGTCTAGTGGGACATGGACTTGAAACCAACCACGGACCTCTGGATTGCAAAGCATGTCTCTCAACCACTAGACTAGCGAATGTTTTCCAGACTAGCGAGGGGTGAATTGTACAGGACATGATTTTAATCTCTTCCAAACATTGCAGAATAAAGCAATACTACTATTAATATGATCAGTACACACAATATCATGAATAGAGCTGCGATACACATGATCGTCTAACACGGGTTGACAGTCATGTGGGTATTTCCATATACTATACAGGGTGAGTCAAAAGCAGTTGTACCGATTTGAATATTTTTTCCTGAGAAAGAAAAAAAAAATTGACGTCGAACTCGAGCAATATTTTGACGAGAATATTCTTCCGATCATCTACAAAAAAAGAATGACTGAAATCGATCATTCCTATCCAGAGTTATAGCTATTTTACTAAAACAACCCATTTTTTAGCTGTCCACCGATACGTAAAACACAACAAAGCAATTTGTTTTAAAACTCACCATTATCATTTCAGGAAGTAATTGTTTTATTCCTCATAATGCAAAATCATAGAATCCGTCAAAAAGAGAAGGTTAAAGTCACTGATTATTTATTTTATGCACACCATTCCCATCTATGTTTGAAACTCCCGGGCTTTAATCTCATTTGAATATGAATGACCGTGTGCTCATTTTGCTGCCCACTTAGAGTGGAAAGATTTCAGCGTTCCGTGGACAGCTATGAAAAAGGGTTCTTTAATTAAATCAGGCATAGCTCCTGATGTAATTGATCGATTTCAATGACTCCTTTTGTCATATGAGCGGAATAAGTTGCTCTTTGAATACGTGCCTCATTGGGGTTTTTTAAACAGATATTCATTCCCGTACAACGTCTTTTTGACTCACCCTGTATTATTGCAGCTACTATATATTGAGTCTCTATTTCAATAATATACAGATAGAAAGGTTAACACTTTTGGTCGTCATATGTGGCCCCTGATTACATGAGGATTGAAGTAAGGAAGGCGGAGCATGCGCTTATCATATAGAGAGGGCCTCTTTGCGTAATTGTTGGAACATGTTATTCTATACGGAATAAGCGCTATATCTTCGTAACATCATCCAAGCGACACAATTTAAGTGTGTCCCAACAAACTCAGACCAGACCACCATGTGTTAAATGCTCTGATGAGGCTGCCTGAAAAACTGTGTTCTCATTGGTTGGCTGAACCGTGCTCGTCTGATATGATGACTGAGCTTTGCATACAGCCTGGTCCTCAGTCAACCAATCAGATCCCAGTCAGCCAATCAAGTAATCAGTCAGCTGTAGAACGGGGCCTCGTTTCAATTGAGGGCGCTCTAAAACGACGGGTGTACGTAACCAAGGTAACGCACACCCGTCAATTTGCGCAATGATTGAATTTCGCCTTTTACCCCAATTATCTGCATAAAAAGTAGATGAGGGCAGCATAAGGTACCAGAACTCCTTGCGACATCCAGTTCGATGATTTCATTTAACCTTTGACCCAACATTACACGACACAAGCTGTCTTTTTTGACCGGTTTGCTGCGATGAGACCACCATTTTATAGACGAGATTACACCATTTTATATAATTTTTAAGTGATGCCTTTGTAACGGTTATCTCTGTGATAAGAGAGTTATTTCGTTTAAAATCAGCAAAATCGGCTTTTTATGAATTTTGAAAAGATTGTGACGTAAGGCTGTTCCCTTGGAAACGCCGTCCCGTTCCCAAGCCCGCCCTCTATTGAAAAGTTGTTTTTGTTCGTATTTCGGCGGGCGACGGACTTCCGTCACTTGATGAATCGCCGTGTATAAAATGACGGCAGTGCGTCACTAAATAGAGCGCCCTCAATTGAAACGGGGCCCCGTTCTACAGCTGACTGGTAATACGTAGTGCCTGCTTATACTTTTATTTCCTTACATCAAGCTATTTCTGACGAAAGTGCGACCAATATGAAGTCATCCGACGGCGTAGGCTACTCGTTGAGAGTTTTGTACTTATTTCGTGACTAAGCCTATTTATACTATTATAAACGTAGCAAAAAGACCTGTGCATTAATCATCCGTGAGACCCACTTTGTGTTAAAAATCGGCCGAGTAACTTTAGTACCATTTCACATTCACGGTAATTCAAACATTACAATAAAATACTTCATTTCAAATGTTAGTTTTCTCGAATCAATTATCGCGACTGATTTGAAAAAATAACGAGACCGGCCGGATCGAGCAGCAAAGTATTATTTATCGAGCAGCATAATCTCTTTACGGTCAAAATGTAACGAATGACAAGTGTTGTATGCACCACTTGTCCTCATGTCCACTGGCTCTCGTCTCGAGCGCGATATCAAACGCCCAATGCCTATCCTATCGAACCTCGACTTAAAAATATCTAGACCAAAACGTATCGAGCCTCGATAATTTTATCGAGTATATATGGAACTGTTTCCTAAATAAATATGTGTATTTTGCATCATGTTTTACTCTCTGCGTTATCGTCAAGCTTGCGTAATATCAACGTCTCATTATGGCCTTGCTTAACACAACATAATGCCTGAGCAAATGCTTTTCTATACATTGGATTGACAAGAGTATATATGATAGGATTTATCACACTGTTCAAATACAAAAGGACTACTAAAGCATAGCCTTCTGTTTTGCTGGAGTCCGAATCCTGTATATTGTCCGTATTTTGATTATTCAAACCGGAAATCAAAGTGTACAAGATTGATACTTGCAATGGCATTTGACATACAAAGAAAACGGTTGAATTGATAATAAGCATACGAGCCACGTTATTACGTGTGTCTATGGCACGATCGTGATCACCCTGTGATCTCAGAATCTTTGTTCGCTGGTGAAGTTTCCGCACAATGGCGACGTACATTATATTGTTTGCACAGAATGAGGCACAAATTAGTGACGTAAGCGTCGATGGGAAAATGAGTCTTGTCCATGACTGCTTTGCCGTGCATATCCCCATTCGTTGAGGGACATCATAGCCTTCGGGCCACAATAAGCATATCTCCTGATACGTTGAGAAACCCGGAATACATATAGCTGAGAAGATAAGTGCAAGACTCCATGTAGCCGCTGTTAAGAGGAGTGTTCGCTTTCTGCTACTGACATATTTGTGCTTAAAAGGCCAACATATGGCGAAGTATCTCTCAAAGGTCACTAGCAATACTAGCAACACTGAAGCATAGAACCACATGATGACTGAGACCTGTGTCAGTACACATCCTACTGCTTCTCTACCGATTTGGTCACTTCGGATAGGCGAACGCAGGTATAAGGTCATAGATTCAAGCGACGAAATGATGAGATAAAGCATATCAGCACAAGCTAGATTACACAAGTAAAAATTAGTAATGTTATGCATGTGTGGTACTTTGTAAACCACATACAGAAACGTGAGATTTGTGATTACCCCTGCTACTAATAAACATGGTATGATAACCAGATACATCCATTTATCCATGTTTGTATACAGTGCGCCACCAGCGACATCTTCATCTGTTAAATTAGCGGTAAATGGACAGGAACCATTCTGATCTTGAGACACAACTGAAGACATGTTGAATATTACTCTATATATTTATTAATTATATACTAAACTTTGTCAGGATCAACCATATGACCTCGGATATTTACATACTGTGACCAATATCGCGATACGCTATATCAATCGTGATATGAATGATGAAACCTTTCGAGTTGAACTTTGTAACTTGTATTGTGCATAACGTTATAATCAAACCTACGGTCAAATGATATTTACCGAACCCTTGACCTATCTGTTTAGTACTTACAATAAACCATCTTGATATTTAGCCAGCTTTTCATGTTACTAGGCGAAGTTAGTCAATATGACAATGATGACCCAACAGTTAATATACACAAAAAGTAGTGAATAAAATACATCAATCATGATATTTCGTCATTGCAAATATCTTTACAGATATCATTCAAAATATAATAAAGATGTCATTCATAATACCGAGGTTTCAAACCATTCTAAAGCAATAGCATGTCATATTGTAATCATTCAATAGCAGAAATAGTGGTATTATACCCAAAATTGCCCAAAATGTCTAAGAACTAGAAAGAATGTGAATTATTTCATATTCTATTTACATTTCAATACCGAGTCATGTTTTATTGACACTAACAACTCATTTTCAAATTGAATTTTACAATTTTAATTAAGTTTTTGCAGGTGGACCAGTTGCCCCATACCCCTTTTGGCCACTTGCCCCAATAAATGACACACAGCACTTTGTCGAGATTAACATTATTCAAGCACGCATGTGCCGTAATACATTAAACGCCAAAATATATTTAAAAATACCACCATTTGTCATAATAATCAATAACTCTAAAACATTTCAGAAAAACGTCAAAACTGCATTTTTGTTTTTAGGCATTACATAGTTTTCTGTAGCCAGCGAGTATCTTTGATTTACAATTATTACGGCTTTCGGGTCCTTCAAGTAAACGAGTGTTTTTAGATAAAATAAGAATTGGTATACTTTGTTATTTGCAAATTCATTAGCTAATAACTCTACCCAATGAATACCCGTGATAATGATTTACGTTAAAGCATTCTTTAAATGATAATATTGATCGCAAATCCAAACCACAAAGTCCTAAGTTTGCAACATGCCATTTTTACGATCCGCGTTACAACAACAACCTATGGTTTTGATCATATTTCGGAAAGTCCCTGAACACACTACAATATAGCACCCATCAATTGCGATATCCACTTAGCATCTTAAGATGACTGTACTGCATGTTTTATTGTTGCATATATATCAATTATATAAAGTACATTAAACATGATCTATACCCATCTTCATAAATCGCCCATACTATCGGTGAATTTTCAATGAGTCACTCAAGGAGGTGGCTTCGAAGATCTGGAGAATATCACATGTGTAAATACCCTAAAGTTGCAAATGTTTTGGAATGTAGAAGATAAGGATATATGTCAAGTTTGAACATGAGTCGTACTGTTCAAAAGAAAGAAGTATGCCAATACAATTACAAAATCCTTCATTTCGGACCAGTTGACCCATAGGACGAGTTGCTCCATATTCCCCTATAGGAGCACATTTTTTAATTTTTCTAAAACATTTTTAGTTTTTACATTTTTGTCAAAAAGTGCCTTAAATGTTGCTCTAATAAGGAATACATGAAATTAACAAATTTTCCATCTGGCAATTTGTTATTAGCCACTTAATACATCTGAGAAAAAGCAAAACAGCCTTGGGTACTCTCTTAATTCCAAAGATTGAAAATAATGAAGACCTCTTAGTTCCTATTAAAAGCAAATATGACTTTTGCAGTGATTCTCTAGGGTAGGGTTACACTTGATGGTTGTCCTGGTCTGGTTCTGGCTAATTAGAAGGCATTTTCCACCAAGAAATCATTCGCTTGTATTGTTTAAAGCCTGTTCAAGAGATATTTGAAACATACCATGATTGTAATTGACCAATAGGTACATTTTGTTTTTAGAATTGGCCAAATAGATAGCACTTAAGAAACATTTGGCTGTTTTTTACCCGTTTCCGTCACACTAAATGGAAGTTTAGTTTTTACTGCATATCCCGAAAAGTACAATGAGTATTCAGACCGATCTACTATGATTTTATAGATGACATTTAAAACTTCAATCATCCAAAATGTCATCAATTGGCTTGTGTAATCGCAAATGTATGAGGTAGGAGGTAACACCTATTGAATAATCCTCAAAGATAGCATTTAGATGAATAATTTCAAAACAATTTAACTCCAATTCCATTACAATATCATTCATTCTTCCACGTATAATACTATGACACCAACCAAATCTATTCACTAACAGGACTCAGTCACGTTTTGTTCAAAATCTCAAACCATATACCCCGAAAACCGCCAAAGCCGAGAACCGCGAAAGCCGAGAACCGCGAAAGTTGAATTTGCAATTATTACGCCGTTCGGGTCCTTCAAGTAAACGAGTGTCTTAAGATAAAATAAGAATTTGTATACTTTGTTATTTGCAAATTCATAAACTAATAACTCTACCCAATGAATACCCGTGATAATGATTTATGTTAAAGCATTCTTTAAATGATAATATTGATCGCAAATCCAAACCACCAATGTCCCAAGTTTGCAACATGCGCCATATTACGATCCTTACAACAAAAATCTATGGTTTTGATCATATTTCGGAAAGTCCCTGAGCACACTAGAATATAGCACCCATCAAATGCGATATCCACTTAGCATCTTAAGATGACTGTACTGCATGTATAGCGTTATTGTTGCATACATATCAATTATATAAAGTACATTAAACATGATCTAAACCCATCCTCATAAATCGCCCATACTATCGGTGAATTTTCAATAAGTCACTTTAAGGAGGTGGCTTCGAAGAACTGGCGAATATCACATGTGTAAATACCCTAAAGTTGCAAATGTTTTGGAATGAAGAAGGTAAGGATATATGTCAAGTTTGAACATGAGTCGTACTGTTCAAAAGAAAGAAGTATTCCAATACAATTACAAATTCCTTCATTTCGGACCAGCTGTGCCCCATAGGACCAGTTGCTCCATATTCCCCTATAGGAGCACTTTTTTTTTTCTAAAACATTTTTAGTTTTTACATTTTTGTCAAAAAGTGCCTTAAATGTTGCTCTAATAAGGAATACATGAAATTAACAACTTTTCCATCTGGTAATTTGATATTAGCCACTTAATACCTCTGAGAAAATGTATAAATATACAATCCAAAGTGTTACGAAACCAATATGACCTACCTAACGTACGCACTTCAGATAGGCTGGTTGAAGCTATAGAAGTAACAGGGGTGTGCGATTCAAATTGCCGATCGGAAGCTACTTAAAAACAATTATGTGCGCATATCTTTGGTGGCGCTGTGGGAGATGTTTGTCGTCTGCTTTAGGTATAGACTTAATTGAAGTTTTCACGAAATTGTTGTGAAAATTTCGCAAAATATTGTGCCATTTTAAATGTTATGATTAAACGTACGTACAGGACGGTCTTTACAAGGCTGGATATGATACTTCACGTTCCATGGTCTATTTTATGCATTTGAATTCATGTTCACACTTATACCGTCATTGTTTGTGTCTGACGGACTTGATGCAAGTCTACATAAGTTACTTGCATTTCGATAACGTGACCTTACTTTTTTGTGTCAGCATGAAGTGGCGCTGTTGCATGAAATGCGACCTAATATCTATGTATGCGCAGTATAGGACTTTCCTATCCCAAAATTAATAGAATCCCTGCTAGTAGAATAACCAAGATATAAAACAACACATAGCACTCATTCAGTTTAAATCAAAACACTTACAATCAACGTTTATTTGAATTAAAGACGACGCTCCACTACAAATGCCACAACTAAACTGCTCACAAAAAGTATCGAAACACTTAGAAATGATCCAATATATAACGGATCGAAAGGGTATGCATTAATCAAAGCAAATAACCAAGTGCATAATTTTGTTCTGCGTATTTTGACCCCTCGATCGATGAGATACGATGTTGCGGAGCGGATTTATTGTCATTTCAATGGTCGTGGGTCCAGTTTCAAAAGTGACAATCATCCTATAGAAAAAGATTGCATAACTGTTTAGAATGATCAGATTCGTGCTTTTCAATAGGGATGAGTGTCACTTTTGAAAATGGACCCACGATCATTGAAATGACAATAACTCCGCTCCGCAACATCGTATCTCAACGATCGAGGTGTCAAAATACGCAGAACAAAATTATGCACTTGGTTTTATACTTCGATTAATGCATACTCTTTCGAGCCGTTATATATTGGATCATTTCTAAGTGTTTCGATACTTTTTGTGAGCAGTTTACTTCTGCAAGCATAGACCTATTCATCACATTAGAGGCAAATTGAGAGATATCTATAAAATCAAATTAAATGACATTACCTCGTTTTATAATTAGTTAGATATGTCATGAACAGTATGTGTAGAATCCCTGTCATGTAATCAGTAATCAGTCAAAATGAAAATAAAAGACATTTTCTCAGCATTTATGAACGACTCATTATGCTTTTCACTTTTTGTCGTATCTTGATTAAAGATTGCCAATAATTGAATCGATGAAGTCATATGTGATGCAGCACATACAAAAGGGGGCACTTTGCAGGTTGAGTAAATGTTGAGTTTATTATGAGTGCTCTCAGAGCATTCTTTAAGCTTTAAAATGACACCAAATTTGATCAAGGCATTCACATTTTATGAGAGAAAATGACTCCTAAATTATTATTCTCGTCATTTGTTTCTGTCCGTTTTCATCTATAACTTGAAGAAGAAAAAACAGCAAAGCACAAACTCCTCCCTTATTTTTTGATGTGCTGCGTCACGAACATGGTTTTTATTACGAGTCATTGGCGAAATTAAACAAACTATCAGGAATTTTACATAAACTATTTCAAATTAAGCTCCATGATTTCAGTGATGTCAGATGGTAGTTAGTACATGGGTAAGCATTACGTGTAAGTGAAACCCAACTTCCGAATTTTGTTTGAGGTACCCCTCCACAGAGGATCTCTAAATGCCCATTTAACGCTAATTCACTTGTTTTAGGACAGTTTTGGAAATACCATAACAGACAAAGTTAAGGAAAACCCCGGTTCAGTCAGTACCACCGGGATGTTGAAGCCCAAGCCTCTGTCCGCACCAGACGATACGTTTGTGTCTTTTATTTTATTTTCAAACGATTTAACTTTCACAAGTTATACATTCGTTCGATGATTAGTTAAAACTATCACATAATGTAATGCTAAATTTCAACGTCATCCATATATGCCTATTATGCATTTAAAACAACGGTTCTCATTAATTATACGTTTAACGAGTCCATTCAAGCATGTTATATTAGATCCGATTCACACGAGATCGACGAATTCAAGTTATGTCCATACATCCACACGGGCCTTTTGATTGAAACGTTATTTTAATTCCGCTTCCACTGAGGAGCAATTAACTGTTTTTGATATAGTCATCGTTACGCTCTCTCTCGATTTTAAAGTCATAGACGATGCCGCTACCGATTTCCTTCGATTTGAAATAATCGAGGAAATACTGTAAAGATATGGGTTTAAAGATGAGTTGATAGGCAAAATGAACACAACAATCCACACGTAGGCTCCGATAGGTATGACGACCGCCCCTGTCTGAGATAAAATCCCCATGATAATCACAGGCATCCAGCAAATGAAATCCGTACCCACAATAATCGCCATTTTGAATGCCATTTTTCGTTCTTCCTCCCTACTAGGGGTTTTATTTACACGTTTTGATGAAATACGAATAGATTCAAAAATGACTATGTAGCATCCTAAAATAACCAGGAAGCAGAGTAGGTTGACGCCAAGAAATAGCGCGATAGAGTAGTACCAAGCCGGTTTGGTGTCCTTGGCAACGGGCGCTGCAAAAGTCCCATTTACTAATTGATTCAGATCAATACCGTCGGTTGTAGAGAAACTTGTCGGTCGAGTGATTAACGGTAATCCGATGCAAACATCAGATAGATCATATATATCGCTGTCAGGTCCGGCGTATATTGTAGGTACTAAACTTATCGCAAGCGAAATTACCCAAATAATTATAGCCGCGGTTCGTGATTTTCGTAGTGTAAATACAGCACTACTGAACGGAAAAGTTATGGATATTAGTCGATCTATGCTGATCAATGTGATAAAGAAAACGGATGCCTCACTAGAAAGTAGGGAAACAAATCCTGCAAACCTACAACAATTACTAGCTCGCCATATGTCAGATTCAACAAAATATCTATCACCGTAATATAGATCAGCTCCTGCTATTATTAACATGTATATTCCCATCATGAAATCTGATACGGCGAGATTAAAAATGAAGAATGAGTGTACAGCTTGAGTTCGACTCGACTTCTTTTCCCTTTGTCTCCAAATTATCACGTATAAATTGCCAAAGAGGGCGCTTAATCCTAAGATCCACATGAAGACCCGGAGCAGGGTATTTTGCATTAGGCTACCGCATGAAAATAGCGGTGGCTGTGGCTCTAAAGAATTGCACTCCAAGCGCTTGCCGAAGTGACAACATAGTCGATGATCATCTTGATAGCTGCCATATTTAAAAGATAAATAATAATAATATTAATTTAAAAAGTTCTGATTTTGTTATGTGCATGTATTACTGACACGGGATACTTCTTGAAGCTGTGTTAAAGGTATATTATGTGATCTTTTCCAGGGAACGCCCTCAATCCTCGAAAAAAAATTGGAAGCAGATTTTCTTGCAGATTTACTTTTCTGATCATAAATCATAAATATTTTCCAAGTTACAGAGCGATACGATTCCTAATAACCTCAAAATCATGGTTTTAGAGTGAATTTAGAGTAAAATCTGACTCAAACCATTATTTTGAAGTGATTAGGAATCGTATCGATCTGTAACTTGGAATATATTTATGATTTATGATCAAAAATGCAAATCTGCAAGAAAATCTGCTTTCATAGTAAAAATCAATGACAGAGGGCGCTATTTGGACAAGATTACATAATATGCCTTTAAACATTTTTATTATCACACTTGCGTGACAATCCAAGGGTAGATGGGAGTAATTCTGTTATACCCTTCACAGGGGTATTCATAGTGCATGATTTTTAAGAACGACGCATACTACTAATGTAGGGTGTGGAGGGTATTACAGAATTATGCCGCTAAAACAGTGATGTCGACCCTAGAGGTCCGAAATTGAACTGGCAAGAACAACCGCTGGCGGCACATCGTCTTGCAACTCGGGTGCGGTTTATCTACCATTTTGCGCATTGTTCTGACCGCAATGTGTCATGATTGTTTGGACCGCTATTATTAACTCCGTAATTATTCTTAAAGCAGTTACATGTTAGAACAATAACTATCGAGCTCAACTTTTGTAATTATATAGAACAAAACACCACACATAATATGACAAAAACGAATAAAAACCGCCATCTCTCAACATACAATTTTTAAAATTCGCGGGCGATCAAAAGTCCCGGTGTCGATGAAGTCACAGTTATACAATGTATACGCGCAAATTTACATCTGTATGTAGCCTACCATAGCTCTGTTTTAAATACTCACAGAGTTTTTAAGTTTTCCAATCCGATCATACCGTCTTCTTCAACGTGTATTCGTCCGATTCCTTTAATATTTCGCACCAAAACCCTTTAATAATGTAACAATAACAACGAAATATATGAAAATATTCGAAAATAAAGTAGTACTTGATGAACTATTTGTATTGTATGGATCATGTGATATAGATCACACTATCAGGTTTGTGCAATCTTTTACATGTTTGTATGCTTAAATGTTTCTCTATATGATGTTTTGAGTACCTAATCAAATCAAATCAAATCAAAATCACAGTTCAGAGTATGACTCAGATGAAAGTCGATCAAAGCCAACATTGACTAATGAATCATGTTTATGTTATTGGTGTCGAATTCATCTCTAATGTTGGTGTATCCTTGGTATAAGATATTCATGAATTAAACTAGTGGTAAGACCCTATTACTGAAAAAACCTGTATAATACTTATTTAAACTCTTATTTTGAGATGCATAATATCGAGCCAGTACAACAACAAAAAGTGGCATTTAAATTCATGTTTATATTACTGGTGCTGCATTTATCTCTAATTAATATAATATCGAGCCATTACAACGACAAAATGTATTATTTTTAATTACCCAAACCCCTAACCATGACCAAATATAGCAAGGTTAGCCTATAATATTGAACGTATACAAGAAATAAACTACTAAGGGAACCGAACTTCTCAATCTCTGGGAATGCTATAAATGCTTTCAACCAATCGGTTTCGGAGGGGGAAAGAGTTCAAACCAAATACATACAATTTGAATATAATTATGTTAGTGTTAGTTTGTAATGTAGATTTGATGTTTTCTCTCTTTCGATGTGGAAATGTACTCATCATACAGATATGCTCACATTAACAAACAGAGGATACTCACAGCGTTACAAGTTTATTGAGATTCTCAAATGCTCCTCTTTCTATTTTCGTGAGAGGAACATTCCATATATACCTGTAAACAAATATCCAAAGTAATATCAATCAATCCAATTATTTCTGTTAAGATTTATGGGGTGTTTTTTTCATAGAGTCCTTTTATATGTTGAGTTGATAGTTTATAAAAGATTAATGATTTGTCTGTAAAAATAGGTTTATCTTCACCATGTTATATGCATAGGCCAGGAATATTGTTCAATAGAAAGACGAGCAATTTAACAAAATTGTAATGCTAAGTCATAATTAACTTTAATTTAAATTATGCAAAGTTACTTACAATACTTGAAGATCAATAAGCCCATCGAATCGATTAGACGCTAATGTTGTTAATGGGTTGTAAGAAAGGTCACTGCGTTCGAAATAGAAAACAATTTTTAAGGCCGGTAAATAGTATACAAATATTTACTGCTCTTGAGGGATCTGGTGGAATCTATTGGGCCCCGAGGTGAACTGGAGACCGTGGGGTACTATTTTCCCAAGACCGAGGGTCGAGGGAAAATAGTACCCCACGGTCTCCAGTTCACCGAGGGGCCCAATAGATTCCACCAGATCCCGAATAAAGAGCAGAAAATATTTGTTTTATATCCTTCATCAATATATTTCTTGTTCATTAATTTGTTAAAAGTAGACTCTCAAGACTGAGCTAAGCCTAGGCCTTACTAGGCTAAGACTAAGCTTTGTAAATGTTAGCCTAGGCATAGGGCGTAGGCAACGAGAAATATATAAAATAATTTTACTCACCACCTGGCACTAATAGAGTAGCTGCAATATGTTTCAAAGTCAAAAGCTAACTGTTCAAAAGTTTCAAAAAGTTCCAACTCACGAACTGTTCAATTCAAATTTCATTCGGTTACGGGCACCGGCATAAAACTTGGAAAGCAATATGTCGAGTACGGCGTTTTCTAATAAAGTGAATAATCGGTGTTGCTTTCCTTGCAAAATTCGCGAAAAACTGACACCCCATACTTTATTTGTTTTTTATTGGTCTCGCTGTCTGCGCTGTCAATAAATTGAGTCAATTGATCCTCATTTACACGCCGAAACCGTGGAGTTTCACCAGCAGCCTCCATTGTTGAAACTGTTGTTGTCTGTTTACGTTTTAAGGCTTGTCAATCCTAAGTCAACTGTCATAATATTAACATAAAGAGAACTTTGACACGTAAATCGAGGTCATAGGGTAATAGTAGACTATTTCATTCTCCAAATAGTACCTCTCTCCCTCGTCAATAGCATTTTTTGGTCTTCTTGCCTAATGGTGAGACTATTTTTGATCATGTGACACACTTTTCACCAATTAATGAACAGGAATATATTGATGAAGGATATAATTTGTGTTATTAACTGCTTTCCATGCGGCAGTCGTCATGTCACAAATTGTTTCAAAAATGTCAAAATTATTTAATGTCATTACCATATTTGGAATCACCATGAGAAATGCATTAAAATAAGTACAAACATGCCCAGTGTTTGTTTAGTGATCCTTAAGATATACTTTGAATATTGCGAAAGGTTTCTGACAAATCTGCTTCGTATGGCAAAACTAATGGCCGCGTGGAAAGTGTTAAGGTCATCAAAAGCATTCAAGAAGTACTCTGTGTTTTTCTGAATCAATCCATATCTTTTCAAAATTTTTAATGACGATTCCCCGCCATACTGTCCTCGAATATTCATTGTGACGTAGCCAAATACTTTTGCTTTGTTTTGTTTGTAATCAAACAGGGATTAACAGATAATCGTCATCCAAACAAGGGTAAAAGAAAACAATGAATTAAAACTGGTTGAATAACGAGTACTTGTTGAAAGTTGTCGACATCAAATTTAAAAAAAAAAACTTGCGTACCTTGTTGCCACTCGCTTGGTACAATTAAACCTACTTAACTAATGGCACTGCAATTTTAGACAAACATGTATTTCACGTTAGCACACCTAAGATTCAAAACAACTATTCATTTTAAAAGCCAAAACTCGCCAATTATTGGTTTAGTACAGGGGATATCCCTGTTCCTTCCTTATAGATAATTTCGTCTGATTCTAATATTTTATCCGCGTAATACTTACAGCCATTGGACGTTAGGTAATCCGTCAAAAGCGAATACTTGTATCGTGGAAATGTTGTTATTCCGAAGTGATCTGTAAAACGTTATTACTCATCTAATCATGATTCAAATATTTATCTTTACGCAGAGTAGGCCAGTGCACACGAATGTTGAAAACCCCGATGTGCATCCCCCGAATTGAACCGGGGACCTTCGTATCAGATTCACGACGCTTTTAACATTGATCTACATGTACAGTCACAACAGACTGAGGAGCGAACTATTACAATATGTCGAGCGCTTGGAGCACAGATGTCTTAAGTGCATTTTGTTCATTTTGAGATGAACTTGTTTGAAAACTAGAAACTCTGTGTCGGGCAATGGGGAATTTGAAGTTGCCATCCAATTTTCACCACCAAAAGATACATTTACACTTAGCTTTATGTGTGCACTAACTCGAGAATGTCAGTGTTTTCATACATGCATTATGCAAAATCTCAAATTCATCAAAATGCACTTAAGACATCTGCGCTCAAAGACAGTTGCCTCTGTTTAATCGATCAGATCGCTGTGATTTAACGCGATTAAAATATATTCACTGATATTCTTACAGGTTGCCTTACCGCAGTAGCTCAGAGCCGTTAAACCAAGGAGTTATTATATTAACTATGATAACTCCTTGGTTAAACTGAGCGAGCGTTAAGACGTAAGTGAACCAACTGATTATCTCAATAAACCACTCCGATGCATAATCGATATTCGATTTATACGGTTTGATGAATGCATTCATCCCAACTTTAACAGGCCTAAAAGTAAAGTCGCCAGTTTTCGGTCAGCGCCTATTTCTGGTCACTTCGCCCAAATCGTGTAATAAAAATTACCTCGTAGTTATAAACTGACGGCTAAATAACCACCGCAAAGTTGATGCCCGGTATTGCTTTAAAATGGCGACGACCGTTGCAATTACACGATGTTGGCGAAAGTGAGATGAAAATAGGCGCTGACCGAAAACTGGCGACTTTACCCATTGCCTCATTAGAAAATTCATAATGGTTAAGATCGTCATGGATCTGATACGAAGGTTGCCGGTTCGAAACCGGTCAGAAACACATGGTTTTTTAACGTGTATGTGCATCGGTCTACTCCGGGAAATAATAAATAGAGAATTATGTAAGCATTTCTTACGTCTAATTGTTTTAACATTCTATAGCATGAATATCATTACTAAGAGTAACGATGATAAATGCTAACAACCAAGGGTTTGTGTATGTGTGTGAATACACATATATCTAGAGAAATAGCAAAATAATTACAAAATGGGGACCCGGTAGACCCAGAGATTTGGCTCAGTCACCGAAACCTAGCGCATAACGGCAAAGAAGATTGTTTGTCTTTATAACGTTCGGTAATTGGGCATTGAAAATAAATTCACAAATGCAAGACCAGATCAATCATGGGGCTCAAATTAGTTTTGTTTCGTTACATAATAACATGCCATGAATGTGTCAAAGTTAACACCAAATTATTATCAATTTCAACCAAATGTATTGGAGTTACTCACAATGTCCGTAATCTACTAAGACCTTTAAATACGCCTTGCTCAAGTACAGGTACGTCACCATCCGATAGATCCCTATAATGTGATAATCAAAACTATTAACATTTCTTTATATATCCCCGCAAAGCCATCTTGGTCAAAGCATATCATCAAGATAGAATGACGAGTAAACCTGTTAGGTGATTTGAGCGCGACATACGGGTAGTACGGAGGACAGGGAATGTGTGCGATTCCTGTTCAATGTATTCTATACTTTTGACGGATTCAAAAATAACTTAAAACGTGTCCTCAACAATACGGTACATAGAAAGATATGTACATTATTTGACCACTTCTGTGATCATTTTTTTGATGGAGGGGGAGGGCGGGTGTCGAACGAGGTAGACAATCATGATTTAAGATATTTGCATAATGTACGTACAAGGAGTGTGAAGTCCTGGCTAGCTGATCAAGGGTCTCCATGTTCCAACCAATGTTACACAGTACCAACAGTTGTTCGGTTTCGTAACTGCACTGGCATCCAGTTGGACAACGCTTTTTATCTGTGGATCGGATGGACAATAACATTGATAGGTAGGTAATCATACCTCAACTGGCATCCTGTTGGACAACGCTTTTCCGTGGAAAATATCAAAACTTGGTCCGTTAAATACTTTGAAATCTGGGCCTTTATCAAAAGGATCTTTTCGCATCAACATTTCATAGAATTACAAAAAAAATGTATTGTTATATTCAATGTTAAAATGAAAAGCAAAATTAAATTCAAATTTCCTTTACTGCATTCAATCTTTTTTATTTTACATTGTTTGTCACTATAGTTTGATTAGTTCAAAATTGAACTCCGCGAGCAAAAGTAATCCAGGCGTACGCGTGTGATTATGGCTATACGCACGCGATTTTTGGATGCATGCACGCGTCACGCAAATGATGCACAGTGCGTTGGGCCTTCATGCGTGCCACCGTTCTTCTGTATTCATTCGCTGCTATAAGGAGGCTTTACCAATTTGGAGCTGATCAAACTATAGTACGGACCGAAAAACAGTAGTATCCCTCTATGCATACCCAACAGTTGAGTATGCATAGAGTGCATACATAGAGAGAAACACAAGACATGGCACAGGTAAAATTAGATCGCCCAACCATTATATTCTAATCTTTTCCGTGAGACATAGGCCTACATGGGTTTTTTAATTAAAGACCAGCCGAATTCATCAAGCTTATGCGGCCTTCCACAAACATCGATGTTACTGTGTTAACGCGTTCAAGTTATCCAAAGAGTTAGAAAAGGGTACTCACCACATTCAATTTCATCATCTTCCATACGACAATCTATAGAACCATCACAAACAGTATCCAATGGTATGCAAGATCTGGGAATAGAGCGGTTACGTGAAGCGTCGCATAGGTATGAGCCAGGACATGTTATATTAACTGTGAATCAGAAAAAGAAAAGAGAAGAAAAGAAGAGAACACCTGTTCTACCGGCCTGACCGACCCATTGTGCAAATGAATACCAACTCGTTTTTCGGGGAGATTTGTTTCTTCTTTTTTTCGTTAGTTTGTCAAAATATGTCACATTGATTAAAGATTTTATGATTGTTTACGCCATTTTGTAAGAAAAAAACCCGATCGAATAACACATCCTAAGATGTCCGTCCCCGAGTAGAACACGTTTTTCATTTGTAATGACAACCCAGGAAGATTCATGGATCAATATTATAATTTCATAAGTGTTTGCAAAACATGACCAACTTACTTAGGGCCCATATCCAAACTCCAGTGATTTTAAAGCATTTTTCTACCGATTTTACCCCGGTATTCCAACGGTATTTCGTTCTATCCCCGGTATTCCAACGGTATTTCGTTCTATTTCGTTGGAATACCGGGGTAAAATCGGTAGAAAAATGCTTTAAAATCACTGGAGTTTGGATATGGCCCCTTAAAGCACAGCTTTGAAATCAGACAAAAGTTGACTTTTAGTCTTCACTGTTACGATGAACCCAACATTTCTTTTTTAAATTACCCATCTTAATTTCTGTTGTTGAAATAACTCATCGTCAGCCATTTTATGTAGCGTGTTGCATCATACCTTATTGAAAACACATTTAAGTACCTATTTAAGTCCAGGTACAGAGGGCTCTCTTAACGCTTGGCCTTTGAAATTATAAAGTGACCCAACACGAGAGTAAATTAAGCACAATGAGGGAAATATGAATATTGAGTTATTTATATCATATGTATAAGTTAAGGGACATTTTGATACCAAAATGAATGTTATATCACATTCCTAACCAAAGTTTCGGATGATTGAAAACCACTTAATCGCAAAACATCAAATACAAATCGTCAATGTCGTCAATGTATGGACACTTCAAATTAATTCATCTATTATAAGTTGGCCTTACGATTGTAATATTCTTAAACATAAAAGTACGCAGTTAAACACGGTTTTAAGCTAAACACGCGTCTAACTTTGAATTTAGACACAGTGTTTAACTAAACGTGATTCTCGTACATTTGTTTTACTTGAACACGCGTCTAACTCACCTAAAAGTGTCTAACTTTAAGCATTGGTACGGGGGTAGTGTAGTTTAAGGCGCGTTTAACTAAGCAAATCACGAACTGTATGCTCAAATGATTACTCAACCGTGTAGTATTAAAGGTATTCATTCGATATCTATAATTGTAACCCATTAGGGCCACAACAAAAATAAATACCTGTATACAGTAACGCACAACCACCCTGGGGACGAGATGCGCAGATTTTAAAACCGTGTTTAGTTAAACACGTTGTTTAAAAGATAAACTCGCGTTTTAGTTAGATACGAGTTTAGTTAGACACGGTTTTAAGCTAAAACCGTGTTTAGTACGAGAATACGACCCATTATGTTTACACTCATTTATGTCTAAGCTGACTAACGTATAAAACGTTCAAGTTTTCTCTAGCATATAATCAGAAATTCTTTTTGTTATTTCATAAAATTGGCTCTGACGTGAAGCTTATTTATTGATCTATTGTCAATTTTTTTAAAGCTTCAAACAGCTATTAGCCTATAGAAATGAATGCACTGCAAATACGTACGGCAATCGAACTCATCTGTGAAGTCCAAGCAATCGTTGAAACCGTCGCATTTTGCTTCACTGTCTGCACAAAAGCCTCGACCACAATCAAAGTCATTATCTTGGCACATAAGCAGGCCACCTATATGAGTAAATTGTTTACGTAAAAGTTTACGGAATCTTAATTATTGTGATGAGTGCTTCATCGGCTTAAAGCAGTACAAAATCAAGGAATGACTTAATGAAGAGGAAATAAAAAAAATTAAAAAGGGAATATCTGTATGCTTCACTATGAAGATGAAATAAAAAGAAAAGAACATCACTCTGACTTTGTCTATTTGACGATCAGAAGACCGGGATCTCGCTGAGTGATTATATGATTGCAGTGAATAAACGGGCACTGGTCGAAGAGCTGGCGTTCACACCACTACAACGACGATGGACACATACAGAGGAAGTAATATAGACAACATGTATTGTAATGAACAATCGCGATTAAGCCCTATAACTAACCTTCCACGTTCTTCAATTCAATATTGAATCCCTGCCCAGATTGCGATTGATCCGTCGTAAAAACTAACCACATAGTCGATCCACTTGACATCAAACTACGTAGTTTCAGCGATCCCGTGAAACCGAATATCATCGACGATGTATCGTGAGCATCGTGGCCATTGCCAATTCGTAAGAAATCAAACCCTCTCTCCAGGTCGAATTCGATGAATCGGAGTGCGATTTTTGCATCGCCATTATTACCATCAGAAACAGCGGTTATAAGCCACTGACACATGATGTTACCAGCGTAATCAAATGGGAATCCTGGTGACGCCAATGGGTCGGTTTGGTTTACCGCGAGGTAGAGATTTTGTGCACCACACTCTCCTATTCAGTAAGCAAAACGACTCTATTTAGGCTCTTTAGCTTACAACTTATAATTTTGCAAATTACAAATATGACCAATTTGTCAACAAAATCTGGATTGTTGTTTGATGTTCATATCCAGTGTTCCTACTAAAAGGCACAATATCAACTTTGGCTCTATAATTCGGCTTTGCCAAATTACCGTCAGACACCAGAGACAATTGTTGTAATGAAATTTGCCGCATAATTTCCTTCCCTTTGTACCTTACACTTTACTTCGATGACTTATTTAAATTAAGATTACCATGTTCAACCCCATCCCCCACCACCTATAATTCGGCTTGCCAAATTACCGACAGATACCAGAGAAAATTGTTGTAATAAAATTTGCCGCATCCTTTCCTCCCCTTTGTACCTTACACTTAACTTCGATGACTTATTTAAATTAAGATTTATATTTTCCTCCCCTTGTTCCTATTACTTGACCAGACAATTTTCGTGATGTTCATTTTGTAATAGTAACAACCATTGTTAAGCAATACAGAGTTGCCCTCGGGACTGTTTTCAGGTCGATGCCAAACCCTCAGACGTTTTAATGTGACGCAATTGTCTTCCGTATGAGTGTGGTATTCAATCAGCCGGGTCCACTTTCAGAAACTAACAGTCAGACAGAATTGGTACACATTTCAGGTGTATTCCGTATCACGACAAAATCTGTGCGTTTATAGATAAACAGTCTGACGGTTTGGCATTCATTCGTCTGGAACCGGAAGCTATGCCTTACCGCAGTTAATCTCGTCCGATAGGTCATTACAAATTGGCTTCCCATTGCACTTTTGCTCACTGTGAATGCACACAAATCCAATACCAGATGCGCACGAAAAATCGGATTCATCACATGTAAAATTTCCTGAAAATAATATTTTTGAGTGATTATTTGGATTTAAATAAATATTTTTCTCAAAACGTTAAGGTAATCTTAGAAGTGCATTTACATGTTTTTTCATTCAATAACAAATAATAGTTTAAAATAATAATGATTTAATAATGATTTAAAACTACATCATCGTCGTTAGCAAACTGTGCATAAGCAAGTTTAAATAAAAACGCGTTTTTTTATCTTTTTTTGCTGAAATTCATAGTGGAGATTCACTTGAAATGGTTTTATTTAGTCAAATCTGTACTTTTTTTGTTGCTCTTATGCTCGCTTAAATGTGATATTCACCGCGGATTTCCACTTTCGTGTTTGCCGTATGTGGCCGATCTCCATCTTGAAATATGCTGGACACAACTTCGACAAAAGATGACGCCCTAACAATATTTGTTCCCGTTTTTTATTTTAAAAAAATGGGCAAAAATCAAGCGTCTCAGTGAAATACGCGCGCACTACTGGAAACAAACTTCTTCTTTTTTGACCTTATACATACTTGTTATTAATATTATTTTTACCTACATTTTGTAAATATTGATGTTATTACATACTTGTAAATAATATTATTATTACCTACCTTTTGTAAATATTGATGTTATTGTATCATTATATATCAGTGAATAAACAATAAAGAAAAAAGAAGAAAAAAAGAAGAAAACAAGTTTAAAATGCTTTGAACAGAAACTAAATCCATAATCTGAAGAATGGGATATTCCAACATTTAAATTTAATTTACATTATATAGCAACATTGTACGAACAATCAAAATGAATCAAAATGTTTCACTGAAGTAATATTTTAATGATTTGTGTTGAATAATACTGAAAAGAATAATACAGTTGACAAAATAATTTTTGTTTTTAATTGTACATTTTTCAACTTTGCATGACTTAAATAAAATTGAGATGAACTACACAATTTTCTTACGGCAAGCGCGAAAACCTTGAGACAACGAAAAATGTCAAACAATAAACTTAACCAAAAACTTACCTTAGGAAAATGAAGGGGTTAATAAATTATTTATCAGGAATCATTTTCTAATGCTTATAATCAGGGTGTAACTATTTAATTGGAGACAAAAAATCGGTCCGAAAAAAATAGGTTTCCCGTGTGTTTGGAATTCTAATGAATAGTGATGCCCCAAAGTTCCTGGTGATGGGCCTATTATAAAGTTGATTTTCATGATGGACATATTTTTCTACTGGGCCGACCGAGCCTTTTTTTTTTAATTTAGATTATTATTTGGGTTTTTTACAAAATGTGTTTAAATGTTTTATGAGAATTTGTGAACAATTTGGATATTATTCCTTTTTATTTAGAAAATGTTTTCAACACTTAAAATAGAAAATTAATTTAACGAGCATTTTGACAAAAACCACACAAAACCACACAAAAAAACCCCGAGAGGTCCGTTTTCCCGCAAAACAGGGTTTCTTCACGTCGCCTTACCATCAATGTGTTGAGCGCTCAATTGCAGCAAGAATCCAGCACGTGTCACTGAACCATCGGTTATAAATCGTAACGACAATGCATTGCGCGGGCTTACGATTAACGCCGGTGGATTATTGCCGTGCAACGGTCTCACGATCATCGTTGTTTCATTATCCGTGTCAACGCCGCTACTAACGTAGAGAAAATCGTATCCGAACTCGAGCTTCATGCCAATGAAGGTAAGTTTGATACGCATCGTTGGCGGCGCTCTAACCTGCCAAATACAATCTAAATTGTTGTCATAGTTGGAAGGGAATCCCGCGGATTTCACTTCATGTACTTCAAATTCGGATGACACGTAAATCGATTGGTATCCACAGGGTACTGCACATATGAAAATGGAAAAGGCTATTATTATCATGGATATTTTTACATGTTTGATTTCTGGTTTTATTATAAGGTCTACTAAATGGTTACGATAAACTAATCTAATTTAATGCTGTACAATGTACATGTGCTATGCACTTTACTCCGTCAGGTATCAAATGTTGTTTACGGTAATAAAGATCGCGTCCGCCGGGACATGGGGTGTTATTATCATAATCAATACAATCTTAATTGCAGATTTTCATGGCAACTTTACTTATTATCGGTGCCTTAGACATATAGAGATTACAATTCGTATTTGAATCAGGATTGGCCCACATTATGCATTAGGAACACCTTAAATGTGATAATCTTGTAATGGCGTGAATTACCAATTATTCGCATAAGAGGACGACTTTTATTCGTGTTAAGAAACAAACGTATATTGGTGCGGACATGATTTTTTAACTTGACCCCTAGGTTAATACGAGAATTTTTGGGAAAATTGGTGAAAGCTCAAAATTCGACAGATTTTCGGCAAAAAAACGGCTGATTTTACATGATTTGAGAAAATGAATTGTAAACAACAAACAAATGTTTTGAAAAACGCAAAAAGTGGGTCGGGCCCATAAAACAGGGTGTTTTTTCTCGCCTTAGCATCAACATCACCACTCCATTGCATTTTCCGGTTTTGGATTGGAAAAAAAATCTTCTAACCTATGATGAATTTTTCAAAATGATAAGATCAACATTTACAATTACGTGTTATTCCAATACGAGTTCAAAATTTAGGTTTCGCGTGGCCACCGTCGTCTGTACCTACCGACAGAAGTATATAATATCTGCTCTCTAAACACAACGGAAATCTTACCACAAAATCCTTCGTCTATGTAATCGCTACAATGCACTGTACCATCACAAATCATAGACGCGTCGATGCATAAACCATCCTCGCATGATAATTCAGTTGAGCTGCAATTACCTTAAAATGTTTAAAAAAATGGTTCCAAATCAATGTTACTTTTAACTCACCTCCTATAGCATATAGCCTATTTCACTTGAAGTAGTAAAGCAGCTTTACAATAGCAGCATTTTAAACGAACGCGTTTGTATCATCCGCCTTTCTACGCTTGCGTATACTCTAGCGCCTTAAAAGGGTGGGCGCATCTATTCACTCAATCGATGAATGACGCAGTGATGTCACTGTCTTGTGGAAAGGAAATATACTATAGAGGTGTTTTTGAAAATAAAACTCCATGGGAAATAAATATCAGTGGGATCAAATGGTTAAATTGCAGAGGTTACCAACTCATTAGGGACTCAGCCAGACCAAGCCTGTATCCGCTCAGCCATGAGCCGTGCTCCTCAAATCTAAGCTCTTCTTTGCCATATAAACTAACACGCTTCAAATTGAATTTCTAAAATGTAGACAAATCACTGGTTGGTGTTTAGATTAGATAACGCCCTCTATTTTATTAACTTTAACCATGGAAGTAACGCGGCCTAACATTGGCATACTGGATTATGCAGAATTCCACACTATGCGACGTACGAAAAAACCGGAACTGACAACGTATACAAGAAATGAGAAGTCAAGTACGCCACCCGTGTGCGCGAATTGTTGCCAGTTTAAAACATCGTGACCTAAATTATAACTAAAGAAAATACCTAGACTAGTGCAATTCAATTCAATTTAAAGAAACAAACAGGTCCAAACTGTTAAGATATGTTTAGAAGTAGGATACTATTAGTGTCACAACAGTTCCGTCACCATTTACTTACCGCACCCAATCTCGTCTCCAAAATCTTCGCAATCAACTTTACCATCACAAACAGATGAGTTATCGATGCATCCCAGACCAGAAGGACAAGCGAATTCGCTAGAGTTGCATTCTTATGTGGAAAGATTATGAAATGGAAATTAAGTAGGTTTACGTTGTGATATTTAGTAGATAAAGACAATTCCAATGAGGCACCAGAAAAAAGAAACGATACGTTGAAGGCAAGTACTCAAATTTGAATTTAAAGTATTTAAGACTAAAACCGGTAATATATAGGGGGTTTCCAGCGAGGTACCATGGCACCATATACAAAACAGATTTTTCATAAACCATTCGCAATTTTGAAAGTCAATTCGGCCGAGTGCACCAATGACGGGTAACTTAATAGGGAGGTAAGCTATCTCCCTAGTAGTTATGCTCTAACTGTAGCATAACTTACTAACGATGTAATTCTTAGATGGCGAGTTGGCGAGTAACACCAGAATAGCAACTAGAGAGGTAAATATCCACATTAATGAGCATCGTCCCCTTACAAAATTAATTGGCGCATATGCCAAGTGTTAATTTATAGTTTACTGTAAAATTCTGATGTGAATGGTCCTCCGTAATATTAAAAACGTGTCGTAACTCGCTAGGTCATAGGTGAGTGTAAATCAAGAATCACGTGGAGTCGGCCTGCGATCCGGAAATAAATGATGCCATTTTATGGCCAAAAATTTCGAAGTTTGTTTCCCGCTTTTTCAAAAAATAAGGACTATCATGACATTACAAACATATTTTGGGCGAAGGCACATACAAACATTGCACCAAAAAGCACAATTTTAATGACAAACACAAGCACCCGATGGAAACAATTATATACAATTATAACACATCTCTTAACACAAATACTTCCGTGGCGTGGATACCTTGTCATTCGCTTGTTAACCGCAGAACCCTGGTTCGATCCCCAGACCACGCAAGGCACGATATGCTTGTATTTTTTTTTCCCGTTCTTCTAGTTCTACCCTTCCACTCACAATAATGTTGAAACTTGGCTTTATCAGTTTTTAATTAATAAAAACAATAATATTTTTTATTTTTTATTTAGTCATTATTTAAGATCCTTGGACAATTAGTACATTTTGGTCAAAATATGACCCAAAGTCGGTGCGATTAGTGTTTGAATGGGGAAAAGGAGTTGATCTAAATTTTGACTAAAAAAATCACCAAATTGCATGAATGGATTTTCAAAAATATAATATCTTTCAGCTTCTTATGAGGGGTCACATTCCACTTTAGATAGACACCCCCTGGGCATGCAAGCGCAATTGGTCCTTCAGCATCAGCGAATCATCCCCTCCAATGTTCACAACAAATTTACGCTACTGCTAGAATCGACTGACTTGTGGCATAAAACGTTATGCCCCAACTTACTCTTGGGGCCGGTCAGGTATAACATTCAGCGTAAATTACCCGCCAGTTACTAGCCTAGAAGCTTACCCCGCATTGGCGCTCTCAAAATGTTGGGTTACGCCTCAGTTACTAGCGAGGTAGCGCTATTCTTCAGCTACCCGTCATTGGTGTACTCGGCCGTATCTTAAGGATTATTGAACCAACACTATGCATGTTATGTTTGTACTTATGTTAATGCATTTCTCATGCCGATCCTAAATATGGTAATGAAATGTAATAATTTTGATATTTTTGAAACATTTTGTAAAATGTCGTCTGCAGACGCCTGCTGCATGGAAAGTGTTAAGTACAATTGATTTGCATATAATACGGAGATTGAAAAGAAACATTTACCTAAATAATAAGATTCTAGCAATAAAAAAATGTCATTGTCAGAATATCGCGACGATCTGACAGTTATCCATATCTCGTTAGACTCCGTGGCAAGGACTGTTGGTACCTTACTGCCACGACGAGACCATAATGTGGTCCCTGGCTCCATGACGATAGATCCACGTCCCACGCTCATCAAAGATCGATCATCATATGAATCAATACTGAATTTGTCAAACCGTATTCTTATTCGTCTGTCCGTTTGCGTAGAGATGGTCCACGCACACTCAAATGACCCTTTGTGCGTTAGGTTATAAGCGTTGTTCTGGAAGAACACATTCTGAGTTCCACATCCTGTAAAAACAGTTACGGGCAATATCTGAACAGAATTACAATAGTGGTTCCAGAATAATAAGCCCTTTTATGGCAAAAGAATGTATCTTATATGTAGTTTTCTAACAGTATACTTCCTTTTAACATGATCAAAGTTAACCTTTTTCTCCATAAATCATGTAGTGGTAAAGAGCTGTATATTACTGTTATTGTCTTCACAAGTTGCAACCTTTTCCTAAGTGAGGATTATTGAACCAAGTTAATACAATCCATGTTAAAAGGAAGTATATTAGGAAAGTACATATAAGATACATCCTTTTGCCATAAAAGGGCTGAGATTACCTCTGCCGGTCAGATCATTTTCCGTAGTAGCGTTTGACAATTTATATAATCCAGGTCAAGCTTTCAAAGTCTCTGCGTCTTATGTAAGGTGCTTGCTACTAATTATTGACGCAAAACTAGCATATTAACAATGACTGAACCTAAGACGTACAGGGCGTTTCAAAACAATTGTCCCATATGAGAAAAATGATTTTTCTTTGGCCATCGGACGTGAAATAGTAATAATTATGTACGACAATATTTAATGTATCATGAGAATTTAGGGGCCATATCCAAACTCTCAGTGATTTTAAAGCATTTTTCTACCGATTTTACAACGGTATTCCAACGGTATTTCGTTCTATTGTTAAAAGCATCGGAAAAAGATCGGTGATTAACTAGAGCCTCCCTACTTATCTGGCGATAGAACTATTGGAGTACTCTCATTGGCTAATCGCGACACTCCTCAAACCCCGACTCAAACGAGATATGTTTGTAGCCGCCTATTCATTGCTAGGCTTATTGTAATCCACTCGTTAACGTCATAAGAATAATCCTCCTTGAAGTGGCCTTTAAAGACTATTGTTCAGCCGTGGATGATTTTAGAGTAAGCAGTACAAGCAGGGAGGTGTCAATGACACCTCCCTGGTACAAGCATGGATAATGTTATCATTGAATACTAAACAATATGGGAGCCATTAAACATACAACGTGTTATTGTTTTCTGGTATAGGCATAATGTGTGTAATCAAATAGCATTATGAATCTTACTCCCCTAAAAAGTGTCATTTTTCTGCGTTTTTAGACTATTTAAGAATGTTGCATACACTCTGAACGTGACCTAATAAATAATAAATAAATAATAAATATGAAGAAATTAAGTAATTAATGTAAATAAATAATATATAGATTAATAATTATATCAATAAAATAGTATATTAAGGCCTATTTATAATTAATTGATTGATAAATAATTAAATACACATCAACAATTAAGAAAGTAAATACAAAATAAATAAATAACGTTAAAATTATGTCAATATAAATGAAAACCCCGAACGGACGTATAATGAGAGAACAATAATAAATATTATATTTCGGCATACTTAAAACCCTAACCGACCTCTACCCAGACTCGACCGCTCTAAGTATAGAGCACAAGGAATATAAACCGCCACAAAGATTCGAACGTACGGCCTGCTGATTGAGAGTCCTAATCTTTACCAACTGAGCTATTTCGATTTTCCTGAAATCCTCAGCGCTTTATACCCAAATATAGTTCTCATTCAACTATTCCCTAAATACACACGGTATGTTGAACCATATTACTTTTGTTTGTTATTGCGTTCACATAGCGCATAGTTGGCTAAGCAGTAGAGCATTGGACTAGTAAACCGGAGGTCGTGGATTCGAATCCTATCACGTCTTGAAATTTTATTTTAAACGTTTATATACATTTTTTTATTAGTTTTCGATATTGTTTATCATTTCGTATAATTATTCATTATTGTTCAATTATAGTTTATTTTGGAATGTGGAATTATTTACGATTTCATTTTAATTTTCCACTGACTGTTTAGTGTGCATGGCATCATGAAATGTGAATGAACCGCGGTATACCACCGAACTGTCCTACTCCTATGCAACAGGCCAATACAATAGAAACTCGTTGTGTGTTATTATCGATTGAGCTAAATTTGTTACAAATGCCAGCCGTTATGTAATACAAATCAATGTGCCTGTATTATTATTATTGAAATAATGTTTCGGTGGTGTAGGAAATAGGAAAATCGATTCAAAGACATGAGCCGACTGGCTTCTTATTTACATAACAATTGGCCTTTGCAGATCATGTTCATAGACTAGCTTGGAGCCATTCAATGTAGGCCTAGGAGTAGTAAACACAATTATATTTACAGGACATTCTTTATCTTTATATTTCCAACCTTCCTTTTGCGTCCAAGATTCTTGAGAAAGTTGTGGCCTCTCAGCTTAACGAATATTTCAATCAGAATGCTTTGTTGGAACCTCTTCAATCAGCTTACCGCAAACTTCACAGCACGGAAACAGCATTGTTATCAGTGCATAATAGCATTACTAGATCCCTTGATTCCGGCAATGTTGTCTTGTTAGTCCTCCTAGATTTATCGGCAGCCTTCGATACCATCGATCACAGTATTTTACTCCAGCGTCTTTCCAACCTTGGTATCAAAGGAGTTGCTCTACAATGGATTCGCTCCTACCTCACTGGTAGATTTCAGTCCGTTTCTGTTAAAGGTAGCACTTCATCATCAAAATTGCTAAACTTCGGAGTGCCTCAAGGCTCAGTTTTAGGACCACTGCTGTTTTCCATCTACATTTCTCCTCTTGGAAATCTGATTCGTCACCTTAACCTCAACTTTCACCAATATGCTGATGATAACCAATTATATCTTTCATTCACTAAGTCTAATACTGCATCAGCCATCAGCTCAATCCAGAGCGGTGTTCTTCAAATCAAGGAATGGATGACGCAGAACAAACTGAAATTCAATGATTCTAAGACAGAAGTTCTTTACATTCACTCTAAGTTTGACCGCTCTCCAATGCCTTTCAACTCTATCAACATCGGCTCCTGTTCAGTTACGCCTGCCAAACAGGCCAGGAATATTGGTGTTACTTTTGATGATACTTTCTCTTTCCATCAACATGTCTCGTCTACGTGCCGTTCAATTTACTTCTTTCTCAGGAAAATTGGTCATATTAGAAAGTACCTCACTAACGAGTCATGTTCTACTATTGTTCATGCTATTGTTTCATCAAAACTTGACTATGGTAATTCCTTGTTGTATGGTATCCCAGATACACATCTTCATCTTCTTCAACGTGCACAGAATACGGCCGCTAGAATCATTACCCGCACAAAAAAGTTCGACCATATCACTCCTGCACTCAAGCAGCTTCATTGGCTGCCAATATCATCCAGAATTGAGTTCAAGATCTTGCTCCAAACTTATAAAGCCTTAAACGGACTTGCTCCACAATATCTTGCAGATCTTGTCCATTATCGACGTACATGCCGCAACCTTCGCTCCAACAACAAACTACTCCTTGAAGTACCACGATGGAAACTCGCTACGTACGGTCGCCGTTGCTTTTCATCAGCTGCACCTGTTCTATGGAACTCATTACCACTGGACATTAAGTCATCCCCGAATGTCAACATTTTTAAGAAGAAACTAAAAACTCATCTCTTCTCGAAAGCATACAGTGCATAGCACTTGACTCTACAGCGCCATTGAACATTTCTTTGTAAATGGATATTAGGCGCTATATAAATTATATTATTATTATTATTTTTATTATCGCAGTGCAAAAGAAAAAAAGTATCATTCAACATTCAATAAATATAGCGAACGATAAGCAATCCTGTCAATTTATAAAAACAAACAGTGTAATAACAAAACAGAAAAGAAAACCATCCCCATCCGCAGGATTCGAACCACTGACCTCATGATTGTGAAGCCGGTGCTTTGACGTTTGAGCTAATGAAGGCTATACATAAACGTTTTGAAGAAAAACATTACTAATGGTTCAAAATACAAATATCTCTTAAATCGGAGGCTAAAATGCTTTATATTTCGATTGGTGTGCATTTTTAATATGGGTTATGCCCAAAAGTTGATTATATGCTGAAGGAGATTGTAATTCTGATTTCATTATAATGCATAACACTATTTTTTGAAACGATTCTAGACATTTCGTTCGTAAATAAATTTCACCATTACGTTTGATCGATTAAAATTCGCGGCAAATACTGCGCCGAATAGATGAATAGAGTGAGAGTAAACAACATGCTACACTCGTGATGGAGCGGTAGCTTAATTCATATTTCTAGACGACCAGATACATTGATCGGCGGTGAACGTAAACATTTTACGATAGGATTTAAAAAGCTTATAGTATTTCTTAAAGAATATAACACAACCTCCCTCGCGCTTTCATCTGTCTGCTTCACTAATTGAGCAATCGAGAGTACTACAATAGTTCTATTGTTAACGCCAGATAAGTAGAGAGTCTCTAGTTAATCACCGATCTTTTTCCGATGCTTTTAACAATAGAACGAAATACCGTTGGAATATCGTTGTAAAATCGGTAGAAAAATGCTTTAAAATCACTGAGAGTTTGGATATGGACCCTTAGTTTTATCTGTTTTGTCTACTTTTCATGCAAAGAGTACTCTGTTATTAAAATCGTCATTCAGCGAGTAATTGAACATTTTCAATAATATCAATGAAACGTGATTTTGGTTACGTTAGTGGCTAAACACTGGAACAAGTAATTGCTATAGATTGGGTATCATTGTAAAGATCAACACACTCAGCTTGTCATTGATATGCAACATAGTATGAATATAACAAGGAATAAACGAGAAATTGGTGATGAGAATATATTTCCAATATTTTTTTTGGAAAGTTGAGTAAATATCAAATATCGATCCAGCGTGATTAGCAGAACCTCTATTTGTAAATTGATTTGAGGAAACATGTGTATCAATATCGTACATGAATTTACAGTTGTTTAAAGGTAGATGTTCCGATTGCTGGCCCGATTTTCAACTTGATGTTTTCTATTTTACATGAAAGGTCATCCTTAAAATTGTCACATTCCAAAGTTTGAGTTGCATAACTCCAATGGTTCTATTTTTAGAAACACAAGGTCACAACAAATTTGCCCATTGAGTCGTACACAGACTGGTTGATGGTTAACCACCTTTAGCAGTAATTCACCACATTTTAGCCTATAATTTCTAAATGGAACATTTCTGGCCCTTAAGATTTTACAGACATAATGAGAAAAATATGGGGATTCCTCTGATATCAAAATATCTTGATGTGAAATTTTTTTCATAGCCCCAAAAAAGTGATCGGAACATACACCTTTAAAGGAGAATATAGATTATGCTATATATTTAAGGACAAAAGAGATATAGAGGAAAAACAACAACAACAACAACAACAATGTATTACCAGAAGTGCAATTCTCCTCGTCAGAAAAATCGATGCAATCCGCAACACCATTACAAATGGCTTCGAACCCTATGCAGATAATCTCTGATCGGCACATAATTTTATCAGCGCCGCATATGTCTGGAATAGGGAACAATTGACAATTAAACTATCAATGCATGTTTGCAATGCATTATGCAGTATTTTAATAAATACATAACTTTGCCGTGTATTGAGACCATCGTGGTCTTGGAAGAATTCGAAATTTGAAATGAAGGGCACTACCAACAATTAATATGGATAGAGGTATTGCTTTTAAGTCCATATTACAATAGTGTACTATTTATGATATTAGCACGTGGTTCTGCCCAAGAAATGTAAAAACAAGTACCCTAAAAGAACTACATTCATATCATATATTACATGAAATAACCCCTTCAAGTATTAAACTCCCCCTCCCCATGTGAATAAAACATATCCTACAAAGTATAAAAAGCTTGATATGAAAACAATGAAAAATCACACATTGCTATCAGAATATTAAAAAGGATTACGTTCATATGTAGGCCTACTTACCCGAACCATTTCTTTGTTTTAGATTAAAAATAAATTCGCCGGTGCCATCTATTGGTACATTACAAGGAAACGTCTCCAATGATATCCAGACAGTGTTGTTAATAGACGCAAATCCCGTCCCCGCGGACAAAGTCCCGGTTGGTGCAGCGATTACAGAATCGTCTTCTCTTGGATCTGCTCCGTTTCCGATTACTAAACGATCGTATGTTTGTGACATAGAGAATAACTGCACTTCGATGTCTATTCTATGACCTTCAGCTGCATGGAATACCCATAAGCAACTTACACCGCAGGGATGTATAAGGTGAAATGACTCCTCGGTTGATAGGTCATCCGTGTGGTCCTGTCCTGGAGACGACAGTGTGATGCTTTCGTTGGCGGTAAACCACCTATCTTTGGGTCTACATATTTCCCCTGTTGAGTGATCAATTAATTGGCGATTATTCAATCAGTGATAATAATTATGCAAAATTAGAATTGAACTGAGTACAACCTTTATGTCCCGAGAACAAAAATTAGCTACAATTGTTTACAATTTTGATTGTATTTTTATAATGAGATAATAATTTAGAAAACAAAGCTATGGCGCTTAACATTGTCAAATCATGCTTAAACACCGCAGTACGTACCACAGAATATCTCATCGTCAAATGTTCCACATTCTGCTGTGCCATTACACAGCGCTAACTTAGGAATACACTCCCCAGAAGAACACTTGAACTCATCAGACGAACACGGCGCTAGATATATAACGAACGAACACATGAAATAGAAATGAATAATTAGATGTAATAGGCGTCGCCAGCGCATTGGCCACCAAAATGTGTCAAAAAGAATAGTTTCGCCACCAACGACAACGAATTAAACCCTACAATTCAGGAAAATTGGTGTTGGACCACATAGTCCATTTCTTTGCTAATATCCCACTTTAAGGGACTATTTTCAAGCGCTGATTTTGCAACAAACTTGTGTGGGGAGCTTGAGCTATCTACTAAGTGATATCCTTCCCCCGCCCCCACCAATCAATGTTGAGGGTCCCAACGACCGTGGTGATGAAACGGTTCCGAACAACATTGAATGGGGGGACTGGGGGGTTGATTTCAACGAAGTCCTCAAAGTGGTTCAACAGTTATTTCCGGAATTGTCTGAGGCTATTGGTAAATGCTCAATATGACAACTGTCTATAGGAAATAACTCGTGTTCTATACATTGCATATTCTTCTAATTTGGAGAGTGACAAGATATGTATATAATTGTTATATACGGTAAAGATAAAGTAAATACGACATTTACATTGTTAGGGACTGGTCATTTTATGCGTGATTATGGCCCGTTTGTATGGTAAATCACTCAATATGACAACTGTCTATAGGGAATAACTCGTCTTCTATACATTGCATAATCTTCTAATTTGGAGAGTGGCAAGATATGTATATAATTGTTATATACGGTAAAGATAAAGTAAATACGACATTTACATTGTTAGGGACTGGTCATTTTATGCGTGATTATGGCCCGTTTGTATGGTAAATCACTCAATATGACAACTGTCTATAGGGAATAACTCGTCTTCTATACATTGCATAATCTTCTAATTTTGGAGAGTGGCAAGATATGTATATACTTATTGTATATGGTAAATATAAAGTAAATACGACATGTACATTGTTAGGGACTGGTCATTTCATGCGTGATTATGGCCCATGTATATGGAATGCGCGAGTGTTACATGTAGTCTTACATAGGGTGCAACGGGTGAAATTCATTATTTGAACTAATTATATGACAGTAGTTTATTATGCAACAATCAATTAAAATCCTTTTCGTTATCGCAATGCGTTTCTTTTTTGATAAGGGACCGGTCACAACCGCATTATAGACGCTATGAAGTAATACCTATTGTGTCAATTATTGTAGCGTTGTATTTGCCATTGAAGTCATGGAATGATTGTATTTTCTTTGCATTTACTTAACTTGACGGTTATAATTTATCTTCCGTGTTTAATAAATGCATTAAAAGTACGAAATGCATTGTGACGGACTGGTCATTTTACATGTGGTAGACAGAGAAAAAGAAGGACAAACAACAACCACCGAAAAAAGTTCAAAAATAAAGAAGAACAAAAAACCAAAAGAGAGGAAAAAAAAAAACAATATGTGACAAACAGATGAATAAAATAAACCAGTTAATGGGCCACGCGAATAACGAAAATGTTATATTAATACCTTATTAAAAACACCAATGGCTCCCGCCATGAGGATTTGAACCCGTGTCTCTGCATAGGAATAGGCCAACGCGCTAACCAATTGAGCTAATCGCCCATCTATGCAATACCAAGCCAAATCAAGTGTCATATTATCTTCGGCTTTAGAAATTAGCACTGATTCACAATACACCTTTCATAGTAACGCCTTATAGCGTCTTTTTATTCAGAACCATGCCCTCGTACTATCAGAGTATGGTCAACCGTTGCGTTTGTCCATCCATTGAAAAGCATGCACATCGGTCGATTGTCCCCGATAAATAATAGAACTATCTCCTATTATCTATTTAATTTAGACGGACAATCGTGTACACGCGTGCAATTCAATACGGTCAACCGTGTAATGGTTGTCCATCACCGCGTCATTAGAATGCCAAAGACAGGGTTCGGCGAATTACCTACAATGTAATGTTTATACCACTGTGGACGATGCTATTTAATATAATTCTCTTTATTTAGCTTTGGCCTTGTTATTATAGTGTTATAAATGTAATAATTCTGTAATAAATGATTGCCGCGGTATGCTACGCGAGCAATGTCGTGCGCTATGTCCGAGCCGCTTGGAGAGATATGCGCGAGGCGTGCCAATCGATGTGCACGAAGCGCTACGCGCGAGACGTATAGATTGGTAATCATGATCTGTACACGAACAATGAATGTAATGACTGAACCTATTCATATCTTGCCTGTATTGATATGTAATGAACCGCAATCATGGCAATGTTAGTTACCATCTCATTGTTCATGTTATTTCTTGGTAACAAAGTCGAGTGCTATGCTCGAAGTTTATGCAAACGCGTAGCGCAAGCTGTAACCAAGGGGTACGCATGGGATTGGGTCGAGCGCCACGCACGAACCGTCAAAGTTGTATTTAAATCATATTTTATAATGTTCTCGTGTTTATCGAGGTATCAGGTGCTTTTTTTTAAATAAATAAGTCAGGCTTCCTTGAATAATAGGAGCAAATATGCAGGTTTAGGTATTTAATACGACCAGTCCCTAAGTCAGTACTGTAGACACCTCTTGATTATGGTATATCAGGAGATCCATAGCATCTCTATTTACTGAAAATTTGATCAAAAAAGACTTACAAATAAAAAAGTTGTGGCTAAAAATGTAAAATCAGATGATTTTTTTTGGACTTCATTCAGACAATTCAGGAAAATTGGTGTTGGACCACATAGTCCATTTCTTTGCTAATATCCCACTTTAAGGGACTATTTTCAAGCGCTGATTTTGCAACAAACTTGTGTGGGGAGCTTGAGCTATCTACTAAGTGATATCCTTCCCCCGCCCCCACCAATCAATGTTGAGGGTCCCAACGACCGTGGTGATGAAACGGTTCCGAACAACATTGAATGGGGGGACTGGGGGGTTGATTTCAACGAAGTCCTCAAAGTGGTTCAACAGTTATTTCCGGAATTGTCTGAGGCTATTGGTAAATGCTCAATATGACAACTGTCTATAGGAAATAACTCGTGTTCTATACATTGCATATTCTTCTAATTTGGAGAGTGACAAGATATGTATATAATTGTTATATACGGTAAAGATAAAGTAAATACGACATTTACATTGTTAGGGACTGGTCATTTTATGCGTGATTATGGCCCGTTTGTATGGTAAATCACTCAATATGACAACTGTCTATAGGGAATAACTCGTCTTCTATACATTGCATAATCTTCTAATTTGGAGAGTGGCAAGATATGTATATAATTGTTATATACGGTAAAGATAAAGTAAATACGACATTTACATTGTTAGGGACTGGTCATTTTATGCGTGATTATGGCCCGTTTGTATGGTAAATCACTCAATATGACAACTGTCTATAGGGAATAACTCGTCTTCTATACATTGCATAATCTTCTAATTTTGGAGAGTGGCAAGATATGTATATACTTATTGTATATGGTAAATATAAAGTAAATACGACATGTACATTGTTAGGGACTGGTCATTTCATGCGTGATTATGGCCCATGTATATGGAATGCGCGAGTGTTACATGTAGTCTTACATAGGGTGCAACGGGTGAAATTCATTATTTGAACTAATTATATGACAGTAGTTTATTATGCAACAATCAATTAAAATCCTTTTCGTTATCGCAATGCGTTTCTTTTTTGATAAGGGACCGGTCACAACCGCATTATAGACGCTATGAAGTAATACCTATTGTGTCAATTATTGTAGCGTTGTATTTGCCATTGAAGTCATGGAATGATTGTATTTTCTTTGCATTTACTTAACTTGACGGTTATAATTTATCTTCCGTGTTTAATAAATGCATTAAAAGTACGAAATGCATTGTGACGGACTGGTCATTTTACATGTGGTAGACAGAGAAAAAGAAGGACAAACAACAACCACCGAAAAAAGTTCAAAAATAAAGAAGAACAAAAAACCAAAAGAGAGGAAAAAAAAAAACAATATGTGACAAACAGATGAATAAAATAAACCAGTTAATGGGCCACGCGAATAACGAAAATGTTATATTAATACCTTATTAAAAACACCAATGGCTCCCGCCATGAGGATTTGAACCCGTGTCTCTGCATAGGAATAGGCCAACGCGCTAACCAATTGAGCTAATCGCCCATCTATGCAATACCAAGCCAAATCAAGTGTCATATTATCTTCGGCTTTAGAAATTAGCACTGATTCACAATACACCTTTCATAGTAACGCCTTATAGCGTCTTTTTATTCAGAACCATGCCCTCGTACTATCAGAGTATGGTCAACCGTTGCGTTTGTCCATCCATTGAAAAGCATGCACATCGGTCGATTGTCCCCGATAAATAATAGAACTATCTCCTATTATCTATTTAATTTAGACGGACAATCGTGTACACGCGTGCAATTCAATACGGTCAACCGTGTAATGGTTGTCCATCACCGCGTCATTAGAATGCCAAAGACAGGGTTCGGCGAATTACCTACAATGTAATGTTTATACCACTGTGGACGATGCTATTTAATATAATTCTCTTTATTTAGCTTTGGCCTTGTTATTATAGTGTTATAAATGTAATAATTCTGTAATAAATGATTGCCGCGGTATGCTACGCGAGCAATGTCGTGCGCTATGTCCGAGCCGCTTGGAGAGATATGCGCGAGGCGTGCCAATCGATGTGCACGAAGCGCTACGCGCGAGACGTATAGATTGGTAATCATGATCTGTACACGAACAATGAATGTAATGACTGAACCTATTCATATCTTGCCTGTATTGATATGTAATGAACCGCAATCATGGCAATGTTAGTTACCATCTCATTGTTCATGTTATTTCTTGGTAACAAAGTCGAGTGCTATGCTCGAAGTTTATGCAAACGCGTAGCGCAAGCTGTAACCAAGGGGTACGCATGGGATTGGGTCGAGCGCCACGCACGAACCGTCAAAGTTGTATTTAAATCATATTTTATAATGTTCTCGTGTTTATCGAGGTATCAGGTGCTTTTTTTTAAATAAATAAGTCAGGCTTCCTTGAATAATAGGAGCAAATATGCAGGTTTAGGTATTTAATACGACCAGTCCCTAAGTCAGTACTGTAGACACCTCTTGATTATGGTATATCAGGAGATCCATAGCATCTCTATTTACTGAAAATTTGATCAAAAAAGACTTACAAATAAAAAAGTTGTGGCTAAAAATGTAAAATCAGATGATTTTTTTTGGACTTCATTCAGACAATTCAGGAAAATTGGTGTTGGACCACATAGTCCATTTCTTTGCTAATATCCCACTTTAAGGGACTATTTTCAAGCGCTGATTTTGCAACAAACTTGTGTGGGGAGCTTGAGCTATCTACTAAGTGATATCCTTCCCCCGCCCCCACCAATCAATGTTGAGGGTCCCAACGACCGTGGTGATGAAACGGTTCCGAACAACATTGAATGGGGGGACTGGGGGGTTGATTTCAACGAAGTCCTCAAAGTGGTTCAACAGTTATTTCCGGAATTGTCTGAGGCTATTGGTAAATGCTCAATATGACAACTGTCTATAGGAAATAACTCGTGTTCTATACATTGCATATTCTTCTAATTTGGAGAGTGACAAGATATGTATATAATTGTTATATACGGTAAAGATAAAGTAAATACGACATTTACATTGTTAGGGACTGGTCATTTTATGCGTGATTATGGCCCGTTTGTATGGTAAATCACTCAATATGACAACTGTCTATAGGGAATAACTCGTCTTCTATACATTGCATAATCTTCTAATTTGGAGAGTGGCAAGATATGTATATAATTGTTATATACGGTAAAGATAAAGTAAATACGACATTTACATTGTTAGGGACTGGTCATTTTATGCGTGATTATGGCCCGTTTGTATGGTAAATCACTCAATATGACAACTGTCTATAGGGAATAACTCGTCTTCTATACATTGCATAATCTTCTAATTTGGAGAGTGGCAAGATATGTATATACTTATTGTATATGGTAAATATAAAGTAAATACGACATGTACATTGTTAGGGACTGGTCATTTCATGCGTGATTATGGCCCATGTATATGGAATGCGCGAGTGTTACATGTAGTCTTACATAGGGTGCAACGGGTGAAATTCATTATTTGAACTAATTATATGACAGTAGTTTATTATGCAACAATCAATTAAAATCCTTTTAGTTATCGCAATGCGTTTCTTTTTTGATAAGGGACCGGTCACAACCGCATTATAGACGCTATGAAGTAATACCTATTGTGTCAATTATTGTAGCGTTGTATTTGCCATTGAAGTCATGGAATGATTGTATTTTCTTTGCATTTACTTAACTTGACGGTTATAATTTATCTTCCGTGTTTAATAAATGCATTAAAAGTACGAAATGCATTGTGACGGACTGGTCATTTTACATGTGGTAGACAGAGAAAAAGAAGGACAAACAACAACCACCGAAAAAAGTTCAAAAATAAAGAAGAACAAAAAACCAAAAGAGAGGAAAAAAAAAAACAATATGTGACAAACAGATGAATAAAATAAACCAGTTAATGGGCCACGCGAATAACGAAAATGTTATATTAATACCTTATTAAAAACACCAATGGCTCCCGCCATGAGGATTTGAACCCGTGTCTCTGCATAGGAATAGGCCAACGCGCTAACCAATTGAGCTAATCGCCCATCTATGCAATACCAAGCCAAATCAAGTGTCATATTATCTTCGGCTTTAGAAATTAGCACTGATTCACAATACACCTTTCATAGTAACGCCTTATAGCGTCTTTTTATTCAGAACCATGCCCTCGTACTATCAGAGTATGGTCAACCGTTGCGTTTGTCCATCCATTGAAAAGCATGCACATCGGTCGATTGTCCCCGATAAATAATAGAACTATCTCCTATTATCTATTTAATTTAGACGGACAATCGTGTACACGCGTGCAATTCAATACGGTCAACCGTGTAATGGTTGTCCATCACCGCGTCATTAGAATGCCAAAGACAGGGTTCGGCGAATTACCTACAATGTAATGTTTATACCACTGTGGACGATGCTATTTAATATAATTCTCTTTATTTAGCTTTGGCCTTGTTATTATAGTGTTATAAATGTAATAATTCTGTAATAAATGATTGCCGCGGTATGCTACGCGAGCAATGTCGTGCGCTATGTCCGAGCCGCTTGGAGAGATATGCGCGAGGCGTGCCAATCGATGTGCACGAAGCGCTACGCGCGAGACGTATAGATTGGTAATCATGATCTGTACACGAACAATGAATGTAATGACTGAACCTATTCATATCTTGCCTGTATTGATATGTAATGAACCGCAATCATGGCAATGTTAGTTACCATCTCATTGTTCATGTTATTTCTTGGTAACAAAGTCGAGTGCTATGCTCGAAGTTTATGCAAACGCGTAGCGCAAGCTGTAACCAAGGGGTACGCATGGGATTGGGTCGAGCGCCACGCACGAACCGTCAAAGTTGTATTTAAATCATATTTTATAATGTTCTCGTGTTTATCGAGGTATCAGGTGCTTTTTTTTAAATAAATAAGTCAGGCTTCCTTGAATAATAGGAGCAAATATGCAGGTTTAGGTATTTAATACGACCAGTCCCTAAGTCAGTACTGTAGACACCTCTTGATTATGGTATATCAGGAGATCCATAGCATCTCTATTTACTGAAAATTTGATCAAAAAAGACTTACAAATAAAAAAGTTGTGGCTAAAAATGTAAAATCAGATGATTTTTTTTGGACTTCATTCAGACAATTCAGGAAAATTGGTGTTGGACCACATAGTCCATTTCTTTGCTAATATCCCACTTTAAGGGACTATTTTCAAGCGCTGATTTTGCAACAAACTTGTGTGGGGAGCTTGAGCTATCTACTAAGTGATATCCTTCCCCCGCCCCCACCAATCAATGTTGAGGGTCCCAACGACCGTGGTGATGAAACGGTTCCGAACAACATTGAATGGGGGGACTGGGGGGTTGATTTCAACGAAGTCCTCAAAGTGGTTCAACAGTTATTTCCGGAATTGTCTGAGGCTATTGGTAAATGCTCAATATGACAACTGTCTATAGGAAATAACTCGTGTTCTATACATTGCATATTCTTCTAATTTGGAGAGTGACAAGATATGTATATAATTGTTATATACGGTAAAGATAAAGTAAATACGACATTTACATTGTTAGGGACTGGTCATTTTATGCGTGATTATGGCCCGTTTGTATGGTAAATCACTCAATATGACAACTGTCTATAGGGAATAACTCGTCTTCTATACATTGCATAATCTTCTAATTTGGAGAGTGGCAAGATATGTATATAATTGTTATATACGGTAAAGATAAAGTAAATACGACATTTACATTGTTAGGGACTGGTCATTTTATGCGTGATTATGGCCCGTTTGTATGGTAAATCACTCAATATGACAACTGTCTATAGGGAATAACTCGTCTTCTATACATTGCATAATCTTCTAATTTGGAGAGTGGCAAGATATGTATATACTTATTGTATATGGTAAATATAAAGTAAATACGACATGTACATTGTTAGGGACTGGTCATTTCATGCGTGATTATGGCCCATGTATATGGAATGCGCGAGTGTTACATGTAGTCTTACATAGGGTGCAACGGGTGAAATTCATTATTTGAACTAATTATATGACAGTAGTTTATTATGCAACAATCAATTAAAATCCTTTTAGTTATCGCAATGCGTTTCTTTTTTGATAAGGGACCGGTCACAACCGCATTATAGACGCTATGAAGTAATACCTATTGTGTCAATTATTGTAGCGTTGTATTTGCCATTGAAGTCATGGAATGATTGTATTTTCTTTGCATTTACTTAACTTGACGGTTATAATTTATCTTCCGTGTTTAATAAATGCATTAAAAGTACGAAATGCATTGTGACGGACTGGTCATTTTACATGTGGTAGACAGAGAGAAAGAAGGACAAACAACAACCACCGAAAAAAGTTCAAAAATAAAGAAGAACAAAAAACCAAAAGAGAGGAAAAACAAAAACAATATGTGACAAACAGATGAATAAAATAAACCAGTTAATGGGCCACGCGAATAACGAAAATGTTATATTAATACCTTATTAAAAACACCAATGGCTCCCGCCATGAGGATTTGAACCCGTGTCTCTGCATAGGAATAGGCCAACGCGCTAACCAATTGAGCTAATCGCCCATCTATGCAATACCAAGCCAAATCAAGTGTCATATTATCTTCGGCTTTAGAAATTAGCACTGATTCACAATACACCTTTCATAGTAACGCCTTATAGCGTCTTTTTATTCAGAACCATGCCCTCGTACTATCAGAGTATGGTCAACCGTTGCGTTTGTCCATCCATTGAAAAGCATGCACATCGGTCGATTGTCCCCGATAAATAATAGAACTATCTCCTATTATCTATTTAATTTAGACGGACAATCGTGTACACGCGTGCAATTCAATACGGTCAACCGTGTAATGGTGGTCCATCACCGCGTCATTAGAATGCCAAAGACAGGGTTCGGCGAATTACCTACAATGTAATGTTTATACCACTGTGGACGATGCTATTTAATATAATTCTCTTTATTTAGCTTTGGCCTTGTTATTATAGTGTTATAAATGTAATAATTCTGTAATAAATTATTTCCGCGGTATGCTACGCGAGCAATGTCGTGCGCTATGTCCGAGCCGCTTGGAGAGATATGCGCGAGGCGTGCCAATCGATGTGCACGAAGCGCTGCGCGCGAGACGTATAGATTGTTAATCATGATCTGTACACGAACAATGAATGTAATGACTGAACCTATTCATATCTTGCCTGTATTGATATGTAATGAACCGCAATCATGGCAATGTTAGTTACCATCTCATTGTTCATGTTATTTCTTGGTAACAAAGTCGAGTGCTATGCTCGAAGTTTATGCAAACGCGTAGCGCAAGCTGTAACCAAGGGGTACGCATGGGATTGGGTCGAGCGCCACGCACGAACCGTCAAAGTTGTATTTAAATCATATTTTATAATGTTCTCGTGTTTATCGAGGTATCAGATGCTTTTTTTTAAATAAATAAGTCAGGCTTCCTTGAATAATAGGAGCAAATATGCAGGTTTAGGTATTTAATACGACCAGTCCCTAAGTCAGTACTGTAGACACCTCTTGATTATGGTATATCAGGAGATTCATAGCATCTCTATTTACTGAAAATTTGATCAAAAAAGACTTACAAATAAAAAAGTTGTGGCTAAAAATGTAAAATCAGATGATTTTTTTTGGACTTCATTCAGACAATTCAGGAAAATTGGTGTTGGACCACATAGTCCATTTCTTTGCTAATATCCCACTTTAAAGGACTATTTTCAAGCGCTGATTTTGCAACAAACTTGTGTGGGGAGCTTGAGCTATCTACTAAGTGATATCCTTCCCCCGCCCCCACCAATCAATGTTGAGGGTCCCAACGACCGTGGTGATGAAACGGTTCCGAACAACATTGAATGGGGGGACTGGGGGGTTGATTTCAACGAAGTCCTCAAAGTGGTTCAACAGTTATTTCCGGAATTGTAGGTTTGTTCGACAATCTATTGAGCACATTCCATAAATATTCCAAATATCTTTTTATCTCCTAATATTGGAGTGGATTCGTTACATCTCACTGTGATACTGGGGAATGATGTTGTAGGGAATAGATAATTATTCCCATGGGAAATAGTATACAAATTAATTAAAGAATTAATAACTATTTATTCTGTGAACATGGTGAACACTCAAGAAGCATTACGATCATATCGCTGCCACCTCATCAGTCTGTCTCATCAGTAATGTCATGATGTTGGGCTTTGTAATGTGAAATCTTTTTCACCACATTTCTTCTTTTTTTTATTCAAGTACAAATACGCGAAGATTAGGGGTTTGAGCAACGGGAGCCGCCAGAACCGAAATTAAGTCCCACAATGCAATGAGCGTTGCAGTGAATTAACTAGACTGGGTCCCCGCGTCCCTCTATATGGCCGCAATCGTTAAAAATAGTGGAACAAAAAGAGGGACTGTGAAAAGATAAATACCCCGATTGGTCCAATTAAAGGCAGTGCATCGAATGATCGTCAAGCCGCGCTAGTTGCCTCCTATTGCGTCACTCATTTGAGCACCCTCGTAGGGGCCGTGTATAAAATAGGGAAGAAATGAAAGTCTTTGAATTAACATTCGCCCGTCACCATTTTGTAACGCAGAGTGCTCTTTGCATTGTGGGATTGAATTTCGGTGCAATGCGGTTTCCGGTGCTGAAAGCCCCGAAACCGCGGAAAGTTACATAAACAATTTTCCAACCTAGAAAATATACACTGCGGTTCTTGAATTTCTTTTCTCAAACTAACACACTTCTCGACCGTCCCTTTAGAGTTTGATCGTGAAGCCAATAAAGTAGTTGAATTATCCCTTCTCTCTCGATTATAAAGTATCAATGACATTATAATGAATGGATACTTTATAAACTTTTATCAACCAGATTCATTTATTTATATCGATCAATCGCAAAGAAGATTTCTTTTGTAGTCCAGCAAGCTAAACATCACTACTTTGTCAACAGTAATTTCCCCTAAACAAACAATGCAAACACATGTTAAAGTAGGTTACAGCTTGAGATCGTCTGACATACACCTTCATAATACATATGAAACGAATTTGATCCCGTCTTAAATATGTTATTCAAAAAATAAAAGGTCTTGAAGAAAAAGAAGACAGGAATTAATTACTTTATAGCGCATTACGCAAACCCCTCAAGGCTCTGTACATCGATTAACATGATAAAACTTACGGTACATATAAAACCTATCATAAAAACAGTTAAAATGTGGATCAAGGCTGTTCTTAAATACCTTCGTTTAACAACATTATCAGCCTTTTATTGCAATGTAATGTCAATGGGAAACCAGTCGACACTGGTGACAGAAATCAGTGGTCATGTGATGAAAATGATGCATGCTGGACAGTGGTGTGGTCATGTGATTAACATGATGCATGCTGGACTGCACAATAAATCTTCTTTGGATCAATCGTGTATTAACTTACTACAATTTCGCTCATCGCTGAAATCTGAACACTCGACATTTCCATCACAAACCATCGTTGCACTGATACACTGTAGACCATTTTCACATAAAATCTCATTTCTGCCACAAATTACTAAAATATATAATTGTATGTTGAACACGTTGTAGTGATAATATTTCAAAATGGACCCTAAAGAATATAATTACATAATACCTGTCGCGCTATATGAGTGTTCAAAACCCAAGTGCGAAAATGAAAGTTGCACTTTGTTCAATTCTTTTCGGTGTAGCGTTCTTAATTTTCGAAATTAATGAATCATATCTCAAATTAAAGCGGAGAAATTAATCCACAATTTACTTTGATATTTTAATGTTGAAACTATATAATAACGTAGTAATTGCCTGGTAAATTACTTTTTTGGGAACTGTACAACCATTAAACGAAAGACTTATTCAAATGTCTCTTTATTGAGATACGTACGTGGTTCAGGACGCCGATAGACCTCTAGTTCAAACTCTTGGGATATTCCATCGCCAGGAAACCCCCTATCGATAGAATACTTTAGACCGATCCATACAACCATGGTAGTGTAAACTTCAATAGGGGGAACAGTTGCTCCTGTTCTGCGCATGTGTACTGACGAGCTGTTACCCGGATCGTCACCAACACCAATCAGTAGATAGTGGAGTGGAAGATAGATGTATTTAATGTCTATCACAATACCAGAGAGTGTAGTGGTTGATACTAGCCATATGCAATCAACAGGAGGCAGGGAAGAGGCAGTCCCAATTGTGTTGGAGTTGATTGTCCATTTCCTGATAGCGTCCAATTGAATCATTGACTCTCCGCATGGTGCTATAAATAACAAAGAGCTTTTACGTTAGATTGCGATTGGTAAAATATAGATGAACATACACAAATCTTACGTCTTACACCCTACGTCCCGGACGATATTGGAACCCTTTACCGTTCATCCCCTTATCCCCGATCCCCTAATTCAATGTTAAGACTTTCCATGCGTCTGCAGACAACAGTTCCAAAATTTCACAAATTGTTCCCCGTCAAAAATATTGAATTTCATCCAAATATGTGGAATCACCATAAGATGTGCATTCAGATAAGTAACATGTTTAGTATTGGTTCAGTAATTCTTGAGATAAGACTTTGCAAAGTTGGGAGAGGTCTCGGAAAAATCTGTTTTGTATAGTATGGTAAAACTAATAGCCGTGAATTTTGGATCAGATGCTACTGGGAGGACTCAATATACCCGACCATAATTAATACTTTGTGAGGTTACCTTAATTTGTTGGTTTGATTTTTTTTTAATTAAGGGCGGTCTCAAGGAGAAAAAAATTGAAATTTTGTGAGTGCTGTATAAAAAAAATGATTGAACCATGACTCAAATGTATATACAAGTATACATTTTTGGAAAGGAAATGGATCAGAGAATCCAAATTTGGCATCAATTTTGGCCAAAATTGTAAATTTTCTTTTTGAGAAAATTAAAAAAAAATCACTTTTTTTGACCCACATTTTTTTAACAAAGCTAACAAAAATATTTTGAGTAAAAAATGTAAAGACACTAACCTATGGGGAAAAAATTGACTAAAAAGTGCCCCACAAAAGTGGCAATTTTCTGTTTTCACTTTTTTGGCAATTTCTCTTGGTCAAAAATATATTAGATTAGGTTAAAAAATGAGAAATTAGTCCCTAATGTAGTGTCTTTACATCATCATCAAGCGGATTGGGCATTTTTACTCAAAATTATTTTTTTTAGATTTGTAAAAGAAAAGTGGGTCAAATAAGTGAATTTGTGATTTTCTCAAAAAATCAACATTGACGCCAAATTTGGATTCTGTTCTGTGATCCATTTCCTTTTCAATAGTTTGATTAATAGTTCAATAATTATAGCACACACAAAATTTATAACTTCCCTGAGCCCCCCCCCCCTCCCTTAAACAAATTATACCATTTTGAGCATTTTCGAGATATCAATAACTTCCCTGAGCGCCCCCCCCCCCCCCCCTCCCCCTCCCTTAAACAAATTATACCATTTTGAGCATTTTCGAGATATCAGAAACATTTGCTTTCCCTTTCGTCGCCTTACCACAGTGAAGCTCATCGTATACATCCAGGCATTCGGCTACACCATTGCAGAGGGCTGTTGTATTGACACAATCTCCAGATCTACACCTGAAGGCATAGTCTTGACACTCACCTGTATGAAATTACATAAAGCTGTGATTTTAAATGGTGAATTGATATTTCAAACAAAAGAACAACCTACAGTCCTCAAAATAAGTCTTTTCAGAAAAACTCATTTCAATTTTCTTTCGTCGTGTTTGTAGAAGGACGCATGGTGGTGCAACATATTACTTTGGTGACTATCGCATGAGCCGTACGCACTGGTTTTGCAGTGGGCCCTTAGTAAAAACAGTGGGCCTTAGTCAAGTTAATATTTTCTCACCGCATGCCATTTCATCGGAGAAATCCCAACAATTCGGCAAACCATCGCATATATGATGTTCGTCCACACATTGAAGTCCAGATTCACATGGGTACTGATCTTCAGCACAGGTAACTGCAAAATAACCACCGCCAAACATGCATTAAAACATTAATTCTGAAACTGAAAGTGTGAGGGATGGTCAAAGAAGATTTATAATGCAGTCCAGACTGCTTAGTATCAAATATTTTTCACGGAATAGATACAGCCAATCCTATACTAAAGTGATACGGTAGGAATTAAACGTCAATTGATAGGCAAAAGAGATAGGCAAAATTAAACCATATTAAACCTCAGATCTAGCTTCATTCGACAAAATAGAATGTGTGTTATTTGAAAAAGATGTAGGGTCTTTGAGAAGAAAAAAATTGGAAAGAAAGGACTGGATTGAAGCCAAATCAATTGTATTATTTACAGCAATACCAATAATTAAGAAAATCCCATTAAAGTATTTCTCTTGCAATCACAAAATCCAGTAGACAGGAATCCGCTGGTCATTTTGCATATCTCATTTCATTTTTCACTTTTTGACATTTGTGTGTCGATTCAAAAAAATGAGAAAAGATGGATTGTTTTCGTTTGTTAATTTTCAAAATGTTTGATAATGTAAAAAATATTCAGAAATAAATTAGAACGGTCCTCCTGAAAACGGATATGTTTGGGAAGGAAAATACCTTAAGTAACTAAAACGAAGTAATAATGAGTTTAAAATCTAAAATTACCTGGATCTTCTTCCGAAACAGTCACAGATATGACATTAGCCATGTTTCCGGAGCTAAATATCAATACAATGATAAGTGGACCATTCACAGCAATGTTCCGATTGATGGCGCTGTTTCCGTTAGAGTCCAAAATGTCCAAGTCGTCATGATGTCTACTTTGATTGGCGGGACCAATAATTAGTCTATCATTGTACGAAGACAAATACTGAATGTGATACTGCAATATGGTTATCAGGATTATATTTTCGGGATGACTTTGAACTACCCAGTAACACGAGGGCTTATTATTTGAATGTGCAAATGTGGGTATGGTCAAATTGTAGGAGAGCTTTCCCCGAATATCGACAGACGAATCTCCGCAAAATTCTGAAACAAAATGTGAAGGGAAAAAAAGTCTGTTTTTCAGTCCAGGTAAATTTAGAGATCTGAAAAGATTACTAAATCTGCAAAGCCCGTTTTAAGGTCGGCATGGTCTAATCCCACAATGCATCTCATGCGTATTCTATGTTAATTTGACAATTTCTGATAGAATATATATTGTGCAATTAGTTAGGATATCAGGCGTAAATTAAGCGATTATTAAATTTAATTTAAATATTACTTGATGCTTATCTTTTTTTTAAATCTTAATTCATTCATTAACCTCACGGTGAAAGAAAAAAGAAATAACGGTAAATTTTCAGTTCATTAAATCATGAACGTGATACGAATACCATTTTTTTCCAAATGAGAAATTATAAAGAATAACAGAATTCTTCCTACATTACGGTTCCATTGCCTGTATTTTTTCAGCCTACCAGTCCTGTTATCCCCGATTCCAAGCTTTATCGAGGGTAATATATCTTGACTTTCTTCAGCCGATTTATTTGATTCTTTTCACCACGCCTGTGTATTTCCTAGCGCGGCTACTAGGATCGCTGGCCAAGCACTGCCCAAGGCTCTATGGGTGGTATCCTTGTTTGGCCCATGGTAGGAAGGACTTGGTACTAGTGAGATCTTTAGAAACATAATTATTACAGTTTTTGCTGATTTTCGTGTTTTAATGTTCATAAATGAATAATGTTAATAATAATTGCTGGTCGAACGAGTGAAATCCATTGGATATTAACGAAGTTAGCTAAAGTAACTGAAAGGAAATGTTAACATTTTACCCATACACTCCTTTAGTTAGATTCAATTGAATTGGATAATTTTCTGGGTGGAACTAGAAGCCCAAAGTCTTACTTTTGTAGGTTTTTGTGTTCACAAATTCACACTTTTAACTTCAATTTATCATAGAAACTAGTGCTATTTCAGATTTTGTAAAATAAAAAGTTCAAAATTCGAAAACAAATCACAATATATTATCCCTGGAGCAGATTTTTGTTTGAAAACTAACCCAAATGTGGCTAAAAGTCACCACGTCTGCCAAGTCATCAAGTCATGTGGCAAGATTGTAGATAGATTGCCTATCCTTGGCCATCCTCAAGGTCTCCCCAGCATGCATGCGATCAATGGTGTTGGATTGACCAATTCTTGGATGGAACTTAATAGAGCCCAACACGCGACATTTCAAAATTCTTCAATTTGTTTAAAAAACTAGTGCTATTTCAGATTTTGTAAAATAAAAAGTTCAAATTTCGAGAGAAGTCACGATAAAGAGCATATTTCTGTTTAAAATTTAGCCCAAATGGGCTAAAGACACATGTGCCAAGGATCGCCGGAGTGTTGACTACCTTTTGGCTCGTCGAGATAGTTGGTCCAGGGTGTTCACACCATTCACACCATGTTCACACGCAAATACTAGCGTCATGACCAGTTCAACCTGTCAGAAAATATCTCAAACTTGTGCTCAAACTATACAGGTAACTGGAACGTAATGTAATTTGAGATTTGTGAAAATAGGAGTGTAGAACATAGGTCCAAAATTTGAAATGGGTCCCAGTTTAATACATTCCACGCGGCAATTAGTGAAGTATATCTAATGAAATACTGAACCAGTACGAGGTATGTTAGTACTTATTTAAATGCATATCTCATGGTGATGGAATTCAATAATTTTGACATTTTTGAAACATTTTGTAAAATTCGGGAACTCTCGTCTGCAGACAACTGCCGCGTGGAAAGTGTAAGAAGATGGAATTATTATTTCGTAAACGAGCTTAATTAGACGAGTTGACGACCCAAGAAGAATAACTCATCTGAAGAATAATAACTTTTATGAAATAGGGCCCTGGACCATTTCTAATTTGGTCTGATAAAAGCCGAAGTAACGGGTACAGTAACATAAAAATATGAATGAATGAATGAATAACCTTAAAACTAAAGCCAAAATATTCCAAAATTGTTAATACTTTCCACGCAGCAGGCGGCTGCAGACGACATTCTAGAATGTCACAAACATTTTCAGAAATGTCAACAACAATTAAAAAATGCATTACCATATTTGGAATCACCATATGAAATGCATTGAAATAAGTACAAATATGGTTCATATTGTATAAGTATTGGTTCAGTAAATCCTGAGGTCGACTTTGAAAGTTGGGAAAGGTTTCTGAAAAATCTGTTTTGTATATGGTATTAGCACAATAGCCGCTTGAAAAGTGTTTTAACACTATTAGTGTGTTAAAACACACCAACAAATATTGAATAATATAGAGATAGTTCTCACCACAGTTGCTTTCATCGTCTCTCATAGGACAGTTAAAATCCACATCACATACATTTATTGGGTCCCAACATATCACGAAGTGATGGTCGCATATGTAGTGTGTTTCGTCCTGACAGCCGATATCTAATATGCAAAACAAAATATAGAAAATACTAATTTTTGTAATAATGCATTTATGTGTTTCACTAATATAGTTCACATATGAATGCGGATATCGTAATGGTAAATCATATAAACCCCCTTTATGAGAAATTAGATTTGGTTTCGTGTGAAAACAGCACACGTCATCATGCAACTGATCCGATATCATCACGTGGGCTTGAAACACGCTGGAGCAGGGAGCAAATTCAACCCCCCCCCCCTCCCCCCTCTCCTAAACCTCAAAATGTCCCTGGTTCTTATGTAAATTGTGTCACCAGGAGCAGCATTTACATTGAAAATTGCCCCTGGTTATTCCTCCTTTGCAATCATCTTCAGGATGACATATTTCGGTTGTTTTACCCTTTGTCAGCCCCTGGTCTTGAAAGAAAATGTATGCACCGGGGGAGCAAATTTGTGTTAAAAATAGCTCCTGGTTTTTAATTCCTTATTTCAAGCCCTCAAAGCACCATATCCTGATATTCCGTTACAGTAACTACTGTAAAAAACCTTAACAATTCCAACACAGTTTTACTGTGTCTATGTAATCACATGTACCATGAGTTACAGACCGCTACAGTTATTACTGTGTCTATGTTACGGTCATATCTAATTTTAATTAAAAATACCTCTGAAACTATATTCATTAACAATTTTATGTCAAAAAACTCAGGGGGTGGAAGGTCGGGGAGGTAAATACAAGGCTGGATCAATCTTAAACAATAAATATTGGATATCCTACATTCTTAAACTATTTTGTCAGTGTTATTTCTTTATTATTCCGTTTTGGACGATATAACGGAATAAATCTAATCTGTAACACAGGCATAGTGACAACTGTAGCGGACTATAACACATGGTACATGTGATAACATAGACACAGTACAACTGTAGTGGAATTGATATGTTTTTTACACTAATTACTGTAAGGGGCGATATCCAAACTCTACAGTGATTTTAAAGCATTTTTCTAGCGATTTTACAACGATATTCCAACGGTATTTCGTTCTATTGTTAAAAGCATCGGAAAAAGATCGGTGATTAACTAGAAACCTCTCTACTTATCTGGCGTTAACAATATAACTATTGTTAACGCAATGACCTTCATTGTTAGCAATGAAGGTTGTGTTATATTCTTTAAGAAATACTATAATATAGTATTTCTTAAAGAATATAACACAACCTTCCTTGCGCCTTTGATCTGTCTGCTTCACTAATGCAGCCATCAAGAGTACTACAATAGTTATATTGTTAACGCCAGATAAGTAGAGAGGTTTCTAGTTAATCACCGATCTTTTTCCGATGCTTTTAACAATAGAACGAAATACCGTTGGAATATCGTTGTAAAATCGCTAGAAAAATGCTTTAAAATCACTGTAGAGTTTGGATATCGCCCCTAACGGACTATCAGGATTGAGTGCTGAAAGGGCTAGTCCTAGTTATGTGATAGCAAAAGTCTGAGTTCCCTGTCTTGTTCAAAGAAGCTCGCCCATAACGCTCGTACAACGTATATAATAGGGTGTACTGTGCATCATAGTTTTGATGGTCCTAACTCTGAATAAGTTAGTAGGGGACAAGAGCCATTGCCACTTCGTCCATTGCTAGTTCGTCCAATAGCCAGTTCGTCCATACCCATTTCGTCCGATCCCACTTTGTCCAGTATCCACTTGGTCCAATAGCCACTTAGTCCAAAAGCCACTTGGCTCAGTTGCCCCTAATAGGACATATTTCTTTATTCGAAATTGTCATTTTTACGCTTTCAAATGATATACAGCTTGGCCAGGTGTTTTTAAGATGTTTTATAGATGCAGCTTCCCGTTATATTGGTTTCTGTGAACTTAAGGACCATATCTCAAAATGACCAAAATTTCAATTAGAACCTTATTTTGTAATTATCAGCTCATGATATATTTGTCTATAACCATATTACTTAACTTATCCTGCCTCCAACTTCAACGCTTTTAATCATGTCCACACTGCCCATAAACAGAAATGTCCTACTGCAGCTTTTGTGAAAACTCATGCTGACGAATGCATGCGGACTTTTACAAAATGTTTCTTCCGTTTTTAAGATTAACGTAGCATGTTGCGTCCAGATTATTTGCATATGATAATAGGACCCTTTTGGCAGAATTTCGATTTAAAGACACACTACATTTTAAACCGATGTATGTTACTTGATATATATGACGAGCTATAAATTACCCCCATGTTTAACGCCATCAACGGCAGGAAAATTCGAATCACGGAAAACATTTATATAAACACCAACGCTAATGGATCTACGGCACATAATCTCCTGGCCACAGTTCGACATACTTAGGCGCACTTCGATCAGGCTGCGCACGCATGCTTGAACTCACAAAATACCGCCAACCAACAACACCAAAGCACCTGATTGGTCGAATTTAAACTAAAGCCTTTTTAACGATCGTCACGCTTCGACGTAACCACCAACGCAGTGGTCCCGCTGCGCTGTAACCACCGACGCAGTGGGCGCGATGGTGCGTGAATAAGCTCATGATTTTTTTAGTTCTCACGTTTGAGCACCAACCAATCAGAGCCGTGAGGTCAAGATTACGTAGTGCGCACCACGGATGACCGTTGCACCGTTTTAAAATGAGGTTGAGGCTCAACCTCATTTTTGAGCTCGCGTACTTTACGCGAGCTTAACCTCATGTGACGTGGGTCCATTGAACATCAAACGAGAGCAAGAGTGGCAATCATTGCCGGTTATCAATCATGTCAAGAACACAGTCAATAGTAAACTAATTATCATGTGCCGCTGTTTGATAAGAAGGAGCTGCAATCATAGAAAAAAGGTGTTCGAACACTGACTCTAATTGCCATGCTTATTGGACCATAACGCTATTTGAGTCACGTGAAAATCAAAACTTGTTTCTGGTAGTCTGAAGTATCCACTTACTCATATCCCTCTCCCTTCCCCACCGATCGATGTTGCGAGGCCCTGTGCTGATGGTGGGCAAATTGTGGGATTCAACATTGATCAGAGGGGAAGGGGGAATACTTTACATTACACCTACAAAGTGTTCGAACACTTTTTTCTAACATTGTGGTTCCTATAAGTCTAACTAATGGGCGTGATTCGATCAGTTTTTGCAAACATTCAACAATGCTTAATCCACCATACACCAACTTACCGGTAGAATTCCTCCATTCAACCAGAATGTGGAAACCTGTTTGAGTAACAATTTCATCACTAGTAAATACTATCGTTATCGAGCTTTCAGGAAATCCGATTAGCCGGGGAACGGAAGTCCCGGTCAGTGTGATGTCATTGTCATTATCGACTTCAGAATAGCTAAAATCACTGCCATAGGAGACTTCAGAGTAGGCAAAACCGGTGTCATTACCATAGCCAATGTGTAACAAATCAAAGTCCATCTCCAAGTCAAAATCCAAAATGCTGATCGAAATGATGCCGCCATTAGTGACTGAAATATGTACTGCACAATAAGTGTCGATGGGATAAGGGTACGGATAGTTCGGAGACGTTAGATCAACGAAGTCGCCTGGTGAGAGTTGAACTGCCTCGATCACACATATATCTGTTGAAAACCATAACCATTATAAATAAGGGAGCAAATCAAAACTCGACCGCGCGGCAACCGCTGGTTCCGTGCGGTTTCACCCGGTTGGACCGCATATCATTGTTTAGAACAATAGAAACCGGCTGCAACCGCACGGAACCGCACGGAACCGGCGGTTGCCGGGCGGTCGAGTTTTGATATGCTCCCTAAGTTAACGACAAATATAGCACACACTATGGCTTCACATGCACGCCCGAATTAATAAAGGCACTAATTAATGCCATAATAATATTTTGCAAAATCCCCTACATACATATATTTCTGAAATAACCATAGAAAGAATATGTATTTTATTGTAATAAAATAAATATATAACCTTAGGATGAGTGTTGTGTTAAAGAATATCGTAGTTTAACATCCTGGGTTAGCCAAGTTAGCCCAATTGCACCACGCAAGTTTCCTAAATCATCAGTATTGACTTCAGTTGAGTATATGCAGGGCGATTAAAAGAAATTTCGATGTTATTTAGTAATTTAACATTTATGTATTTCTAAAATGAATTGTCATATGATATTCAATACAGCACTAAATGAAATAGACACACATGATTCGAATGAAAAGGGGGAAATAATTTTTAAAAATACATGTATTAAAATAGTTGTTTGAAATATTTGGGAATTTCAGTTACATATCACACATCGTAATTCAAACATTTTTTTCTATATCATTTATTGAACATTAACTTACCCGTATAACCAACACATTACATTGTCATCGCTATATTTTAGCATTAGATGACACAGGCACACGTGATTCAAACGAGTGACAATGAATCTCAGCATATTTTATATAATTATTATGAAATATTTGGGTGTTTTTTAGATAAAATATTTTCGATAAAATGTATTGACAAATAATATTGTACATTCATTATCAAAATAAACTATATTCACTATATTTTAGCACTGAAAGGAAAATTATTTCAGTTTTTTTGTCGGCTTTGTTTCTTTCCGAGGTATTGTAATAATGTATATGTCTGTTGAATTGACACGATTGAGATATCGTGTGAACAAAGGTACGCCGAATAATGCAACATTATGTCCTGATGTAAAATGTTTCTAGAATGAAAGTAAAAGCATCAAGTTTGAATCATATTCTTAAAATACCAACACATTTTCATTGGTATATGTAGTATTGCGTTCAGTAATTGACACGTACAAAAGATGTTGTAGATAACAAAGTTCCTGTTCATGCCACAATATAGAAAACAGTTGCAACAAGCTCGCATATACAATGAAAATAAAATTTGGTATGTAAATGGTTTATAATAAGTAGTATCGAAGACTTGGCACGTTACAAAGATGTTAACTTAGACAACAAAGGCGCAATATCAATCAGATAATAATATGCATTAATATCACGTTTTTACTATTGAAAAGTGAGAATAATTATAATAATATACACTTTTATAAGATTCATACAAGTTATGCCAAAATACAGAAAACCTTTGTATCATCCTTCTATATATTGGGAAAACATAATGTTGCAATATTTAATCTAAACAATGCATTTATTATTGTTAACATTGAAAAGTTGACACGTTCAAAATTCTAAATAATGTAGTAAGTTTACCCCAATACCGAGTCATCATTTGTAAAATTTAAGGTTGGCACGTTCTAAATGAATTGTGAAATAGATACTATTTCAAAGTTAGTACATCTCCGGTAAATAAATTCAAAATCGGAATCGTAGTGGTTTCAATTTTTGTCATGTGAATTCGTTCAATTTTGCCACGGGTACACATGAACAATATAATAAATATAATTATCCACTGTTAGACCGTTGATGGCAATTGAATATATACTTTACGTATTTTGAAAGTGTCAATAAACAAGGCTTTGATAGATCAGTATTTTGATGATATTGCATTCAATAGTAACGGCTACCGCACCTGATGGAACAACTGAATTATGATGCTGTCAGCTGATCATTACTATTGTTTTCATGTTTGACAAACTATTTTTGTCTAAAAAAACCAGTTCTAAATAACATTTCAATTTAATTTGACCGTTCTGTAATAAATAAAGACGAGACATGTGTATTTACAACTCGATTCCTATTATCTAAGTGTATTACGTTTTCGTTTAACAAATAAAGTTACTTTGTCCATTTTTCGATAATGTAGCCATAATTATGGTGTTGCAGAGAATAAATAAAAATAGTGAACTCCTTTAAAGAGCAAAATCTGTAATCGATATATTCTTTAGGGTACTGTGCATCGAAATAAAATATAAATGTTGAAAAATAAGGAGTGATCAAATTGGACTTTTAGCAAACTTTGGATCTGTGCCGGCCCACTATGCGCTGTGTCTTGCTATGTAGGTCCCTATTGATTGTAATCGGCAGACACGGGTTCAATTCCCATCTTTTGCCTGTCTTATTTTATTTCATTGTTTAAAATTTGATGTAAGCCTACATGTAGTGATACTTTAATGCCTAAATAAGATATAAATTTTACTCATTTATTACTCATTTATTTATATTTATATTTCTTGGAATATACAGGGTGTATCAAACAAACAAAATTAGGACACTTTTTCATGACGGTGTAATACTTGTTATAACCATTGGACCATGACCAATTTAGTCTCAATGTAAAGCCCAATTAATTATTATGATATTCTAATAATATGAGATCAATCCGATGAAAAATAAGAAAACTAGCATACTTTGTGTAAACCATGTCATTTACTGGTTTGTACAATGGGATTTACATGTAAAGACCAGTAAATAACATGGTTTACGTTTCAATACGGTACAATAATTAAATAGAAAATAATCTATCAGTCAATAGCAAAGACTACAATCAAGGAATAAAAGGTTGGCACACTTTGTCCCAATTAAGGAAAAAAGTGCCCCTCTCCCCCGAGGCAATGTTGATCCGAGCCACATGTCATCAGAAGCTTTGGCAGCTCTCTCAACATTGATAGATGGGGGGTGGGGAAGGATGAGAGAGAGAGGGAGACCTCTGCGTGCTGTTAAAGAGTGCTATGTCCCAAGTCGGTTCTCTATTGTGAGCACAGTGATAGTTGTATTAAATTGTATCAAGTGTGCCAACTATTATTTTCCTTGATTGTAGATTGGTAATCCATATAATTCTGGCACAAATCAATACTGGCTAAATAATCCACAAATCAGATGCATGCATATTCTGTGCAAATTAAAAAAAATCTACCCACTGTAGATGGTTCATTAGCATGATAAGAAGTAGAATTGGCATACATAGTGTGCGCGTTCATGTAACTTTACTGTTACTGTGTGAATGACCATTGTACATACTACAAATAGATTGCCTTGCCTAATAGGTCACAATTTCCTTAATTAATGATGGATTTTTCTCATCTTTTCAGGATTTTATCTTTATCGGTTGTACTTTACATTGAAATAAAAATTGGTCATGCTTCAGTGATTTAACAAGGATTTAAACCATCATCAAAAAGTGTCCTAATTTTTTTGATACACCCTGTTTATTACGCCACTATTACAAATCCGTTATTGTTTGCATATTCCAACTAGTATTAATTATTTCTTCATTTTCACTGTAGGCCTATATAGATCAAGACTAGTTCGTGTAAAGATATTGGTTAATTCAGATTTTTAATATCTTAAATGCTTTCTTTGCTAATTATAATTTTAATTTTGGCTGATAATTTGATATCCCAGTGTACTTTCTTGACAGGAGTATACAAAATGCAATAATGAATTTTATTGAAGCTAATTGCTCTCAGCTAGTTTAAACAAATAGGCTTCCCGTTATGTCCAGGAAACGGTGGCAAAAAGTAACAAGTACCAAATATTTAATGAGATCTCTTTACCTATCTAAATCTGTATATATGCATTCATTAACTCATCCAGACAATTATACTAAGACCTACCTCTTTAATATGTACAAAACCCAACGAATGTTATTGGGTCAGAGAATTTACAATTTAAACCAGCGTTTAATTTAGACACGAGTTTAGTTTTAGTTTTAATGCACACCTACCCGTACCAGGGTTCTCAGACGAACGGTATGCGTTTTAATGCACACTTACCCGTACTGATGTAGACAAACGTTGTGCGTTTTAGTACACACTCCGACGTACAGGCGTATTCAGACAAACGTCGTGTGTTTTAATGCACACATATTCATAACGTTGTGCGTTTTAATGCACGCCCACCCCATACAGACGTATTCAGACAAATGTTGTGCGTTTTGATGCACACTTACCTATATCGTTGTACTCAGGCAAATGTCATGTGTTTTAATGCACACTTACCCTACCGGCATATGCAGACAAACGTCGTGTATTTTAATGCACACTAACACGTACCGGCGTACTCTGACAAAAGTGGTGCGGTTTAATGAACAGTCCGCAGTACAGGCGTATTCAGACAAATGTCGTGCGTCTAAATGCATACTTACCCGTACCGGCATACTCAGACAAACACTGTGTGTTTTAATGCACATAAACCCGTACCGCTGTACACAGACAAAAGTTGTGCGTTGTAATGCACACTCCCCCGTACAGGCGTATTCAGACAAACGCTGTGTGTTTTAATGCCCACTCCCCTGTACAGGCGTATTCAGAAAAACATCGTGTGTTTTATTGCACACAAACCCGTAACGTTGTGCGTTTTAATTCACACTCACTCGTACAGGCGTATTCAGAGAAAATTGCCGTGTGTATTAACGCACACTTACCTATACCGGTGTACTCAGACAAATGTCATGTGTTTTAACGCACACTTACCCTACCGGCGTATTCAGACAAACGTCGTGTCTTTTAATGCACACTTACCAGTACCTGCGTACTCTGACAAAAGTGGTGCGGTTTAATGCACAATCCCCCTTACAGGCGTATTCAGAAAAATGTCGCCTGTTGTAATACACACATACCAGTACCGGCATACTCAGTCAAACGTTGTGCGTTTTAATGCACACTCCACCGTACAGGCGTACTAAAACAAATGTAGTGTGTTTTAATGCACAATTACCCGTACCGGCGTACTCAGACAAAAGTTATTAATGCACAATCCTCCGTATCAGACAAACTTCGTGTGTTTGAATGCATGCATAAATACCCGTACCGGCGTACTCAGACAAACGCTGTGTGTTTTAATGCACACTTACCTGATCCGGCGTACTCAGACAAGCGTCCCACGTACAGGCATATTCAGACAAACGTGTGTTTTAATGCACACATACCCATACAGGCGTATTCAGACAAACATCGTGTGTTTTAATGCCCACTCCCCCGTACAGGCGACAATCCATAGTATATATAAGTTTCTCCTTATATTCAAATGTTGATTACGGTAAATAATACAGGCGTACTCAGACAAACGTCGTGTGTTTTAATGCACACAACCCCGTACAGGCGTACCCAGACAAACCGCGTGTGTTTTAATGCACTCTTACCTATACCGGCGTATTCTCGTACTAAACACGGTTTTAGCTTAAAACCGTGTCTAACTAAACGCGTGTCTAACTTAAACGCAAGTTTATCTTTTAAACAACGTGTTTAACAAAACACGGTTTTAAATTCCGCGAATCTCGTCCCCAGAGTGGTCGTGCGTTACTCTATACAGGTATTTATTTTTGTTGTGGCCTAATGGATTACAACAGATATCGACCGAATGCCTCAAAAGCACGTGTGTTTTTAATACTACACGATCTGAACGTCAGCTTGCAGCAGGCACGGTTGAGTGATCATTCAAGACATACAGTTAGTGTATGAGTTTAGTTAAACGCGCTTTAAGGGAGCACGAAACTAATTCGCTCCCCATACGCTTTACACACAAAGGTCGGCCTATTAAAACCGCTCTATTTCAAAAATCCGTCGCTCAAATTTTATAAAACATTGCAATCTTGTGTGCCATCAACGCTTATTTATAACATATCTAAATATCAAGAAAAGTTTGCCTATTACATTTTTTAGTAAATGCCGCTGAATCGGGAAGTACTAATTCCATCACCTAATTTTCAGTCCTTAGGCTGAAATTCTCACAGTGGCGGTAAATCGGCGGATAAAATTATAATAATTATTAATAATTAATAATTATTTTACAAACTTCACGTACATATTCCACAAAACACATAAATGCAACATTCGAGAGGACAACACCAGCTAATGAGTCAATCTCGCACACTTTTGTACTTAATAGGAACTATTGCTGTACTCAATCCTTTCCTTTCCCTTTTCCCTCATCGCGTGTGTTTTAATGCACATTTGCCTATACCGGCGAACTCAGACAAACGTCGTGGCCCATATTCTCGTATTTTAGACACATCGTTTTATTAGACGTAATTCTCGAAAATTTGTTTAACTTAAAGGAATACCGTTCAATTCATTGAACCATGCATTATATGGTAGGAAAATAATTATCTAATGTGTATTGACCATTTTTATTGAACACAGAACTATAATGTTCAAGTAAACGAATTTAAACTGCACACAATCCTCAACCTGTGATTCTTTGAAATTCGCGCCCGGTTGTCTGTGTCGAAAGTGCTGTTTTGATTTTCGTGACGATAACATCTCAATATTGTGATGTCATCGTCACTAAAACCACCTCATCAGCAACAGGTCGCTGGACGGTATCACGCAGGAGTTCAATGCATACATCGATAATATCAACACATGAAACAGAGATGCGGCCACTTTTTAGTCATAACTTTGATCAATATGGCGACGTCCATACATGTGACTTTTTTCTTTCTAAAGCCGATTTCGTCTTTACGCGGTACTTTTACAAAAATTATCCTACAGAAGTGGTCTGTATAATAATAATGCTACATATCTGAGCGCTAAAGTTCCATGGCACGGATTTCCTTTAAACACGCGTCTAACTCACTAACAAGTGTCTAACTTTAAACATGGGTATAGGGTAGTTTAAAGCGCGTTTAACTAAACTCATACACAAACTGTATGCCTTAATAATCACTCAACCGTGCCTTCTGCAAGCTGACGTTCAGATCGTGTAGTATTCAAAATACACTTGATTTTGAGGTATTCGGTCGATATCTATTGTAATCCATTAGCGCCACAACAAAAAATAAATACCTGTATACAGTAACGTACGACTACTCTGGGGACGAGATTCGCGAAGTGTACATTCACATTCCCCGTACCGGCGTATTCAGACAAATGTGTGTTTTAATGCACACTCCCTCGTATAGTCGTATTCAGACAAGCGCACACTTCCCCTTACGAGCGTACATACCTACAGAATTTTGTATCCGGTAATTATTATTTATAAAGAATGTAACACCTAATTGAAAGATATCTGCACGTACACAAATTTCGCACAATGTTTCAAAAATGTCAAAATATTTGAATTTCATTACCATATTTGGAATCACCATGAGAATTGCATTAAAATAAGTACTAAAATGCCTAGCATTGGTTCAGTAATTCTTGAAATAGACTTTAAAATTTGGGAAATGTTTCTGAAAAAATGTTTTGTACTAGTATATAGAAAAACTAGTAGCCGCGTGGAAAGTACATCGCTATATGAAAACGGTTGAAATACGCGATTTGTAAATACTCTCCTGATATCGTGTGCTTATTGTGTTATGTCTTTAAAACATCGAAAGGAAATCCTTGTAACATGTAACATTGTATATAACAAGGACTTCATGATTGAAAATTGCTGAAGTGAAATATGATGTAAGCATATTGAGCTCCAATAATAAAACATTTCTTTGTTTGTTAGAAATGTGCAGTTTAACTGATCGAATATAGAGGTTGATGTCATTTGTATATCGATATTAAAGTAGTGTGCTATTGTGCGGTTTGCTGTAATTAAATTTGATACAGTAGATGTAACATATTATTGCTAACAGAATTGCAACTAATAAGAAACTAACATGGAATCGATAGGTATTCGTGTGTTCATGATAGAATTCATAGGACAAATTGAGAGCTCTATTTATATTAAAAGCCTGTAAGACTACAAATATTTTATTTTCCATAGTATTCTATCTCGCAGTAGGTAAGTGCACTTAGAGCTGAAAACATCTGGTGGTATTTAAAGCAAAAGATCTAAGGTGCATTTCTCAATTAAATGTGACAACGAAAATATACCGTTGACAAGCCTTACGCTAGGAAGATCTAAAAAAAAGTCGCCGTTAGCCTTAATATTAGATCAACGAATTAGAGCGTCGTCCAAGTAGAAAAAAGGTGGTCGGTGGTTCGAATCTGGTCAGAAGCACAAAATGCTGGGTTTTAAATCATAGGCGTAACTAGAAGTGGGCAGGGTGGCCGATTTGTGCCCCCATGGATGGGTTCCCTAAACTGAATAAGAAAACACACGCAATGTGTAAAACACATACCCTCTGCATAGACACCAGTTGTAACATGTAGGAGCATGATACTGAGAGCTATCGCAAAATATGTTGTAGAGGAGAACTTCATGTTTATCATCTGTCACCAAATTTCTGATTCATCTCCATCTACTTCAAGAGCAACCTGTATACAGAGGTAACGTACTGAATATTTAGTAGATGGCCGTGGAGACAATCCGTTCGGTAAGATAGTATCCCCATCAGTAGAATGATAAGCGAGAATGTTGTGTGTATGCTTTTGCTTGCAGGCAGTCTCATTGGACAACAGGCGTTTCGTAAAAGACCCACTTATATGACAATAGAGGGCGTGTATTAATCTGGAATTGCATTCAGACAACGATGGTCACGCGATTTAATCGTTCCAATATGGCAACGGGAGTGCGCCATTTTGAAATATTTTAACAGTGATCACCCGTTAACGATGAAAATAATTTTTAAAATAGCATTTACAATGGAGTTGGTTAGCCAACTCCAACGGTTTGGGATTGGAAAAAAATTCTTCTAATTATGATGAATTTGTCAAAATGAGAAGATTAACATTCGCGATTACGTATTATTTCAATACGAATTCAAAATTTAGGATTCGCGTGACCATCTTCGCCTGATTGCATTAGCAATCAATCGAGTGTAATGCATATTTTGAAACAAAAATATCTAACATTACTGAGTGATGTCAATGTTGTTGAATAACTTTCCTGTATTATGAAAATCGTATGGACAACGTGAAATTCAGACGGATATCATCTGGGCATTCGCGAGTGGTGACTTTTAATAGACAACATAAATGTTGTTGTTATTCATATATATAATACCAGTGAGAATTCGGTCAATGTCAAGGCTTTACTTAGTGGCCCAAGCGTGATACCACCACTCAATGTCTTCAACAAGTGTCTACTTCCCTCGTATTTGCACACTGCATTTGTTTCACTGTGATGCCAAAATTAATATTAATAATAATAATAATAATAATAATAGTGGAGTCGTATATAGCGCCGGTATCCGCCAAAAATGACGCTCATGGCGCTTGTTGCATATACAACCACTTGAACAAAATAAATATTTATAGTGCATAAAGTTCAAGTCTTAGTAATAGTATATTCATCATAACAAGATGTCTGGAAAACGCAAATCTAAGTTCTTCTGATTGTGTACAAACCAGGACGACATGAGATGTGTTGTTTCGATAAAAGATGTGACATCTACATGATCTTGCCACAGCGATTCTGAAGACGAGCGGGTACATAGATGAATAATGTTCACAGAGGTCTGTTGAATTGGTTCAAATGGAAATAATCAGTTATAATACAGTTGATAAGAAATTCCACAAATAATAAATACCCGGTTTGCTCAGCAGGTGAGAGGAAGATTTAGAAGCACGCGGGAGACATCGACCGTCGACTTGCTGTTTACCGTCCTACATAAACATACTAATTATTAATAAGTTGATGAGAAATGTCTCCTCTTTCATTTGCGATCGCACGCTAAGAATGGTTGATTATTGAGGAAGTTACAATCCCAAATGTAAGGTCGAACGTACGATTTTCATTTTCGCATTTTGCTTTTCTGAAACATGATTTAATATCCCTAACTATCACAACCCCATGCCTGCAATGCTTGGAAAATATTTAACCCAGAAAAAATATTAAATAATGATGATTTTCAATGCCCTTTATCGTGAGTCACGCTGACAAATATGAATGTCCTAGGTAAGTTGTACCAGGCGTGTACGTCAAGAAGAAGCAACCGAAATGCCGCCCTAATTCAAACATTTGGCATATTGATTGTACAAACTTTAAATTAACCTACTTGTAATTTAATTAAGGATATTTCAATCAACTGGTGAGGCGACATTAACTCTTCAATTGAAGTCAACCTTCAGTGGCAAAACTGTAAATCGTATGCTACATCAAATATTGATGATAAAGTCAACTTCAAAGGCATGTATTATGTATTATTCACCAGTCTCCCGTAGTGGATGATTTAATCATATGTGGCAGTGGCGTACCCAGCTTTTGGAAACTGGGGGGAGGGGGGGCAGACTATATTTGTACCGACGAGATGCATGATGTACCGACAATTTTTTTACAGACTCAAAAAAAAAATCGTAAAACATGCACAATTTTTTTCCCGTGAGCAGCTGAAATCTTGACGGAGGGTCGATTTTACCGACGGTGTTATTTCAGGGGGGGCCCTGGCCCCCCTGGACCCCCCCCCCCCCGGGTACGCCACTGGTATGTGGGTTCCCAACAATGTTTCAATTTGGGCCTCGTCTAAACCTAGAATGTTATATGTCGCGCTGATCTGCATTCAACAACGGTTAATTGCTTCAAGGCTACCTGTAGCTAAAAAAGATACGAATAAAAGACCATTTGTGATTCCAAAGCATGACGTTGGACCTGAATTAACTCAAATAATATCCTATGACCCACTCCACATAGCAATGGTAGCTCATAATTTACGATCATATTACTTAAAGGTAGATGTTTCGATCACATTTTCATAACACAGATTCTTTTTTCAAACATATGGAGATTTTCATATCATATGAAAGATCATTATACAAATAATGAATGTTTATGAGTGCAATGGTATGAATATTTTCATGAGGTGAAAGATGAAATGTTCCATTCAACGAAGCGAAGCTGAGTTGAATGGAACATTTCATCTTTCACCGAATGAAAACATTCATACCATTGCTCGAATGAAAACATTCATTATTTGTTTTATATAACAGTTAAATCAGTCGGTAGGTTATTTGTCCACAAAAAAATGAGTAGGCCTAAGCTCATGAAGCTTATTTTGATTTATTTTAATAACATCTAGGCCTAGCGCTCGCCTAGATGGAAGCTTGCGTTCTCACTTACAATATTTGTCTCATGTACAGCATTAACATTAGTCCCATCAATACAAGAAGGCAATTATAAGCCAAGATATGCAGGCAGCAGAACAAAACATAGGGCCTAGGCCTCCCAGCGGCTACGCTACGGCACTTTCACCGCACCGGAAGATTGGTTGTTGGGAGACGTTGCGCTACACACAGGCTGGCCATAAAAACAAACGCATCGTAATCGTGGCGCGGTTCAAATTGGGTATACATGTTAATTGTTATATACGGTATATATTACCGATCACTCTTATGATGGGAAAAATTGTCGGACATTGCTCATTTGCATATTTAATGAGCTTATGAAACTAAATTATAGTTTCAAAGATTGGGTATCATACAGTTAAGCAGTATACCATGTGTGATTGCGTTACACCATTCACATCTGGATTTATAACATTTACGCATATTAATCATTTTTTGATTGCGGTCAGTGAAATTGGTCAAAATGACCAATTTCACTAGGTTATTTTAGCTAAATGCAATATCATTTTAGGAGGGTTGTGACCATTTTTAACGAGATATGGTAAAAAAAATTCAATGTAAATATTGCAGAAAAATTGCGATACTGTTTTCAGTATTTTAGGTCCTACACATCATTTTAAAGAATCAAATCACCTGTATTAATTAAAATTGAAGCCTTGCCAACCACAATAAGGAGTTTATAATGGAGATTTCACCTGAAATGACACAAAAATAGCAAATTTAAAACTCTTCTCATTTTCATCCTTGCAAAAACGTCCGTTGGCCGAGCGAGGTCATTCGCGCTGACTGAAAATGAAAAAAGCGACCATTTGCGTGACATGCTAGCGTGACGTCTTTTGAGTCTATTGAGGGCTCCCTTGTGCATACCATTCGAAATTATGGGTTTAAATTTTTAAACACGTTCGCGCACCCGCCCCCCCCCCCCCCCCCCTTCCCTCTCCGGTTACCCCACCTTCAATCCTAGGGGGTGGAGTACCGCGCCATTTTGTCCCGAAGCAATGGTTATGACGTCATATCTTGGTCGATTTTCTGAACCTTTGTATTGGATTTACTTGCAACATATGCCCTTGGCATCATACTTTCTCAGGTGTATGGGTTCATTTTAAATTTCAGATGTTCTAAAATGGATGGATATCTAACCAATTTGATAAAGAAACACGATCCATACACCTCAGAATTGCAACAAAATACTTTAAACAAGTCCACTTTTTGTGCCTTTGAACAGAGTGTCTCTCGGGAATGTAGAATTACACAGCACGTTAACCCATGACCCCGGTGCATGTTCGCTGTGTATAACAGATCGTAACGTGAATAATGCAATACGTCACGTCACGTCACGTCACGTCACGACTCAACGTTCTAAGCTTCATGGTTCAATCGAGCAATAATTGTGGACCGTATAAATGACGCAATTTTTTGTGTTCGAAAATGTCAACGTTTTTTTACCGTTCTTTCAAAAATAAGGAGTATAATCACATTACAAACACACTTTTGTGCGAGAGAAACACACAAATAATGTGCCTGTTTTCCTATCTCTTTCTGTCCCTTTCCTTTCCCCTTTCCTTTCCTTATTTTGTCTCCTCTTCTCCCTTTCATTCCCTTCCTTTCCCATCCGGATTTTCCTCTGCCCGATTTCCCCGCTCAAAATTGTTTTAAGGGGCGGCACTCTCCCCTCCCTGGCTACGCTACTGCTTGAGATAGGCTTGAAATAGGGGGTGGGGTACCGCGCCATTTTGTCCTGAAGCAATGGTCATGACGTCATTTTTGGTCGATTTTCTGAACTTTTGTGTTGGATTTACGTGCAAAATATATGCCCTTGGCATCATACTTTCCCAGGTGTATGGGTTCATTTTAAATTTCAGATGTTCTAAAATGGATGGATATCTAACCAATTTGATAAAGAAACACGATCCATACACCTCAGAATTGCAACAAAATACTTTAAACAAGTCCACTTTTTGTGCCTTTGAACAGAGTGTTTGCCGGGAATGTAAAATTACACAGTGCATTAACTCATGACCCCGGTGCATGTTCGCTGTGTATAACAGATCGTAACATGAATAATGCAACACGTTTCAGTCGAGCAATGATTGAGTAAGGGTATGGTGTATAAGTCCCAAGTATGCAAATGAGGATTATGAGATTTACTCCGTTGTTGAGTACTGGGTAGATGTGTGGTAGAGTATGACATTGTGTTCATTAAGCAGGCCCGTAAGAAGGGGGGCGATGGTGGCGATCGCCCCCCCCCCCCTTTGAAAATCTTCCCCGGAAAATTTGTACACAGATACGCGCGCATTTGTCTTCCCAAAATGCAATATTCTTTGCTACAAGCTTGTTTAGAGCCAAAATGTACCTCGATCATGCAAAAAATAGGTGCAAATTCGCAAATTTTCGCGCGCTACGCGCGCATATTTTACTCACAAAAATCTTCAGGTGATTCTTTTTTGAAAACGCCCCCCTTTGAAAAAAGTGTCTTACGGCCCTGTTAAGATCATTTGCATACTTGGGACTTCTTCATCATACCGCTACCAATGATTGTGGACCGTATACATTACGCCAATTCTTGTTTCAAAAATTTCAACGTTTTTAACCGTCCTTTCAAAAATAAGGAGTATTATCACATTACAAACACATTTTGTGCGAGAGAAACACACACATTTGGCAAAATGGCACAATAAAAATCCGTTCGTTATAAATAAATGGATATGGTTAAATAATAAAACTTTCACAATTATACTCGTCGATCTCTGTGTGGCGTGCATACGCTGGTCATGTCGTTGGCAATCGGCAATCACGGGTTCGATTCCCGTATATTCCTTGTTATCCATATATTTTTCTATTTTTTAAACTTGATGGTGGATTAATGTAACATCATTGTTATGTCAATTTGTATAAATTATAAAGGCCGCACATGCGTTTATAGTTTTTATTTATTTATCTATCATTTAACTCTTGATTTATTTAACTTGTATCAAAACAATTAAAATGCGTAAACAATTATATTATTGCTCGATAAATAAGTGATTTAACTTGAGTTCAGTTTGATAATGAAAGCAAAACTAGTTGTAAAACCATTTACCAGTGTACCCAACAATTTCTCCTTTGCGCACTTTGTTTATACATTCAGAGATGTCACATTTAGCTTGTTATAGCTAGACTAATATACAATTGTAAGCAAGTTTGTGACCTCTTTGATTACAGGCTGGTAACACAATCCCATAGTGCATTTCGTTCGTTAAAACAGTGTAAATTATTTTTCAACGGTACGTATCACGTGATTACCACAATCGTTTTAGCAAAATATCGCAAATTGGCGCGGTACCGCCCCCCCCCCCCCCCCCCCCCCCGCCCTACTTCAATCCATAATTTCGAATGGTACCAGGGATACTATTTATTTTTGGATAGGAAAGTCCTATACTAACGTACGTAGCGAAAACGGACCCTTTTACATATTTGAATAAATTATGGTAATCGTCCGGAATGCGTCCGTGACCGGCGTTTAACGCGTTTAACAATGTTTAACCAGGTTTAACGGAATTGTTAGTCAGCATAGGTTTTGGGGCGCTGTAGATTTACACAGACGACGCGAAATCTACATTTTGAATTCGTAGTGAATAACACGTAATCGCGAATATTAAACTTATCATTTTGACAAATTCATCATAATTAGAAGAATTTTTATCGTTAACCGGGCGATGACTGTTAAAAATAATTCAAAATGGTGCACTCCCGTTGCCATATTGGGTCGTCTGAGAGACGCGTGGCCAGCGTCGCGTCGTCTGCTACAATTACGCCTTATCGGTAGAACAGCGCCACCAATTCTATGCTGACTAAGTTCAATTTAAAAGTGGACCCGATCGGCAAGCTCAGTGGCATACCCCTGATGGTACGCACAAAGGAGCTCTCAATAGACTTAAATCTGTATCGGTGATTATTGACAACAATAGCCCAGGTATTTCAAATGGGTAGAAAGCCTTTGATACGCTACAGCATTGCCAGGTCATCTATCAGTCAATATTGGGCAACTTTTTGGTCATTTTCCCGCTTAAAACTGCTACGGTAATGGGAAAACACGGTCACCGCAACAACCCTACTGACTGGTTTAACGTTAAGTTCCCCAGTAGAAACACTCTCTACGTGTGTCATTTCTATTTATTTACATAAACTGCCCAGGTAAACACTACGAAATCCTTCATTCATCTTCTAAACACGAAAGGTAACACACTGGATAATAGAAAGAAGACAACCCTAGATCGAAACAGGTGTTTTCCAGTGCATTTATATTAACCTTGAAAGAAGATATTTCTGTCATTCAAATTAAACCATAGATTCCCCCTGGTGTGATCAATGATGTCATGAATATTTACTGTATTTAAAGTATATTTATTTAGCTAAATGTTGACTTAGACAAAACAAACATCTCTATCTCTATTGTTTCATATCACACGTTGTAATATAGTATGGCCCAAAATTCAAGTACCCTCTAATTATGCATTTAATAAATAAATGTTAGCACTTAACACGCGGAAGGCGTCTGCAGACGAAATCGAAATGTTTCAAAAATGTCAACATTATTTAATTTTATTGCCATTGGAATCGCCATGAGAAATACATTGAAATAAATACAAACATGCCTAGTTTGTTCAGTAATCCTTGTGATAAACTTTGAAAATTGGAAAAGGTTTCAAAAAAATCTGTTTTATATAATGGTAAAACTAGTACTAATATAGGCCTAGCCGCGTGGAAAATGTTAGGGTAAAATAGCACTTTACACTTCCACTAGTGAATCACAAGATATGTATTCATATTTCTTTATGGTCATAACATTTGTGTATCACAATCATAACAACCAACCAGATAGATTACGCCATTTATCAGAAAGTGTTACATTAAAGGGGCATTGAGAAATTGCCAAGAAAAATGAAATTTGGAAAAAAGGATAAAAAGGTACGTGCGTAGGAACCCTGTAGTGTAATAAGGGAAAACGGTTTAATGATGACGCTAGATTGAAATTTGGTTGAAGCAAGTTATGTGGTGAGTGATGCAACACCCTGTAGCCTTGCACGAAACAACTGCAACTCTCTCCACACGAAACCACCGCAACACAATGTAACCTTTACGTGAAACCACTGCATCACCCAGTAACCTCCAAGTGAAACAACTGCAACACTCGGTAACCACCAAGTGAAATCACTTCAACACCCGGTAACCTCGTAGTCTTGAAGGCATTTTCATTTATATGATATCACTGCAACCAATTGGATATTTTTAGAGATAAATCAAATTCCCTCAAAATACCTTATAGTCATAGTGCATCGACCTATTCTAAACAAATGCAGAGAAATGCGTCATAGATCATGTTGATATCGATTGAATCGAATCGTACACATTTGGGATTTCGAAATTATTTAAGTGTATTTGAACACAAAGTAGTGAAAACGACCAAAATGAATATACATTTAGTATTAAAATCATATATGAATAGTATAGATATTATCAGTAACAGTTTAAAGTCGTGATTTAGACAATTCTGGTATATTTAGAAACTTTTTTTCTTCTTTTATGCAGTTCAAATTATAAATGATATTTGCTGAATCAAAGTCCAGTACGAAACCGTTTTCTGTCAGGAGACATGTTATTGAAGTACTTGACGTGATAAGAGCAACGCGTTATATTAAGTAGAAAAATAGATGTGTCATCATAGCAAATACAGGCGAATTACAATTCCAGATTCAGGTTTAGAAAATTTGAAAGAGAACATTGTTGTCTTGAGTTTGAAAGATGATGAGATGATATATCTTCAAAACATTGCGTGTCCCACATCATTTCAAATCACTGCATGCATCGGAGTGTCTCAAATGGAAACGAGGTACCTGGATAGATTATTTACCAAATCAATCTGATCGATTGTATTGTCTTATTCGTCATAGATATTTCCACTCTATTGTTTTATCGTGAACATAATTTGGAACAGCCCGTGCGTGCGAGTTTATACATGGTTATCGGGAAGTGTTATGTCGACCCTTTACGACTTGACTGCAAAGTGTGTTTTGTAACTAAAAAGTGCGTTTCAGAAACGATACGTGAGTGAAAATGTTGGACATTAACCATTAACTGTACGTTACGTTACATTAACTGTACGTCACGTCCTGTCAGACATCTTTGCCAAGAAGAATGCGGGAGTTTCATATCAAATATCTTTAACGTCGGAATGTAACAGAACTTATTGTGATGAAACTGAACAAGAAGAAGAATGCAGGATTTTGATAACAGTAATTAGCGTCGTTATGTAACTGAATCTTATTTTGTGGAAACTAAACAGTTACCTACAAATTGTGATCACTGACGACGGATGTGACCATTTTAGTTATCAAGCCACTATTTTGTATTGGATTGTGAAATATATTTTCTCAAAAAGCAGAATGAGCGTCCATATAATGAGTTCTATGCAATTCAGAAGCCTGGTATGGTTGTCTCCACACAACACTACACCACCAGATGAACCCGTATGCGATTACGTCATAAATATAACCAATAGAGAGAGGGCCGCCATGTTACTTTATTTACCAGAGGAGAAGTGGCTATTCCTCTTTTTGTTACCTCTAATATTGGCGTTAGGTCTCATAACAAATAGCGTGTTCCTTTTTGTCATCGGATCTCTGAAAGAAATGCACACGTCTACTAATTTCTACTTAGGTAACCTTGCCTTCGCAGATATGTTGTTCCTATCCGTCTCCATTGGCCAGAATGCAAGTCAATACTTATACTCTCCGATACGACGCGACTGGCTTCTAAGCGGTAGTATCGGCGGATGTTGCTTTACGAATTTCATCGTTTATCTCTGCTACTTCGCGTCGATATTCTTAGTGACGCTCTTGGCGATAGAGAGATTTTATGCCGTGTGTCTACCTCTCAAGCATTTACCTTTAAAAGGAAAACGACGGACGTTAAAACTCACCGTTGGAACGTGGGTTATCTCCGCCGTTTTCGCGGCCTTATACCTCTTTCGTCTCGCGATATTTGATGTGGTATGTCTGCAGTGGCCGGAAGACGAGTATTACGCAGACCTTCCGAGAGTAATGGGAACATGTAGCGCATTATATGATTGGAGCAATATTTTCAGCTCTTTGACTCTTATTATACCATTTTATACCGCCTTCTTTGCCAACTGTATACTGTATTGGCTTATCGTACGGACCTTAAGCAGACGATCATCGGACGAAAAAGAGATGATAGCAGCGCCACCAAACGATACCATCAAAGTTCGCAACAGTATTGCCAAGATGCTTATTGTGAATGGCGTCGTGTTTTTTATCTGTCAAGCTCCGTTTCAAAGCACCGCTTTTGGTAGCGCCATTGTGGATGTTGTGCGAGATGAACCGGTACTAGACTATCGTCAGTATTTGATCTGGACGTGGACGGCAGCCATTCTGCTTTATTTCAATTCGGTTGTCAATCCTGTAATCTATAACGTCATGAGCTCAAGGTAAAGCTATATTGGTAATATAAAGGAGGAAATGCGAAATTGATACACTGAACTCCAGAGTAAAAGTGACTTCAACACTTTCCACGCGGCACGCGACTGCAGACGACATTCTAACATTTCACAAAATGTTTAAAGAATGTCTACACTGAAAAATAATTTGGTGTCATTTTGACACTAAAACAAGCGTCAAAAAATGGGTCCTCAGTTGGCCACCTAAAGGTGTCAAATTGACACCATTATGGGTGTAAAATATGACACCTTTGGGTGTCATATTCATTTTGACACCTTTGGGTGGTTACCTGAGGATCCATTTTCGAAAATGCCATTACACCCCAAATGGGGTGTAATATTGACTCTCTTAAGTGTCATATTGAGTTTGACACCCTAAAGGTGTCAAATTGACACCATGGGTGTCAAATTGACACCATTATGGGTGTCAAATTGACACCATTATGGGTGTCAAATTGACACCATTATGGGTGTCAAATTGACACCATTATGGGTGTCAAGTTGACACCTTTGGGTGTCATATTCATTTTGACACCTTTGGGTGGTTACCTGAGGACCCATTTTCGAAAAATGTCATTACACCCCAAATGGGGTGTAATATTGACTCTCTTAAGAGTCATATTGAGATAGCACATGTTTAGGAGCCGGTAAGACTGGTAAGTACCGATCTGCTCCATTTCCAGACATTTTTGATAATAATTATGATACAATTAGCTTAATGTAAGACGTCCGTATGAAAAAGATGACCACTGAGCCAGATAAATCGGGCTACATGTATGTAATGTTGCACATATCATCGTATGCATGCATGACGAACACACACATAGTACTAGTAGGTCCATGCACTGACACACAGTCCAACAAAATGCTAGTCTCTGACTATGAAATTGTAATTCATTTCATCAGTTAATTGGCGCAATATTAAACAACATGAACAAGGCTTACATTACGCTAATTGTATCATAATTATTATCAAAAATGTCTGGAAATGGAGCAGATCGGTACTTACCAGTCTTACCGGCTCGTAACATGCAAACAAAATGGCGACGAGAAAACGCATGCGTTGATATGTTGATAGACGCCCAATTTGGTGTCAGAATTACACCAATTTGGTGTCAGAATTACACCAATTGGTGTCAGAATTACACCAGTTGGTGTCAGAATTACACCAATTGGTGTCAGAATTACACCAATTGGTGTCATGCTGCTTCGACGCCTCTAAAAACCGTGAGCTTTCCCGCAAACTATTGACGCCCTTGGAGTTATTTCAATTAATCTGACACCAGTTTTGGTGTAAATCACTAAATGATCACTGAAAGGTGTCCGTCGGACACTTAACGGTGTCACCGTAAATTATGTGCAAACCCATATCATTGACGATTACACCAATTTTGGAGTCAAAATAACGCCTATGTAAGTGTCATTTACAGTTGACTCCAAGAAGGCGTCGCTGTGACACCAATTTATTTTTCAGTGTAAATCATTGAATTTTATTATCATATTTGGAATCACCATGAGAAATGCATTGAAGAAAGTACAAACATGCCTAGTTTTGGTTCAGTAAACCTTGAGATAGACTTCGCAAAGTTGGGAAAGGTTTCTGAAAAATCTAATTTATATATGGTAAAACTAGTAGCCGCGTGAAAAGTGTTAAGGGAGGGGTCCAAACACCTGAAATGAAATCGGAAAATCGTCAATCTTTAGTTGTCTATGCCACGAGCTCAGATGACATCTAGACAGTTTCTCGAGATACCATCGGTACCAAAAGAAATGGTACACATTTCCACAGTACCTTCTAAACAACTGACACGTAGTCATTAACTTCTACACAGATTCCGAACAACCTATTTTGACGATATTTGGTGGTGTAAAATAGACACTGAGAGTCCAGCGTATAATTCATTCCGCTGTTTGTTTAATGTAGGTTTCCAAATGGTTATTGGTGTGAAGAAAGCTCAATCCGACGAAATAAAATGTGTCAAATTCGCACAAAATATGTTGTAGATTGTTCTAAAGCGTATACACGTTGTTGTTGAAGCATAGCCTTAACACTTTTCACGCGGCTACTAGTTTTGACATTATCATCATCATCATCATCATCATCATCATCATCATCATCATCATCATCATCATCATCATCGGTCGTCCTTGGACGGAGCAGAGGAAGCAGCTTATTTGCTTCCATCATTCTTTCTTTGGCTGTTTGTTTACTCCATTGGTCTAGTGGAGGTTTGTATAGGTATACATATATTATGTGCGTGTGCACAGACACAGACCGGGATGATCCCCTACCCTTTACGAAGGGGTCTGTGACCTTTTAACGTGCTCGGGGATAGCTCTTCTGATACACGGGACCAACATTTCTACGTGACTTCCGAACCACGGTGCGCCATGAACATGCCTACTTCAGTCTGCACGGTCTGAAGGAGGCATCAGAACTACGGTACACAGCAGTATATTACGACGCTCTAACCGACTGCACCACCTCGCCATTATACACAACATATTTTTCAGAAACCTTTCCCAACTTTCCAAATCTTATCTCAAGAATTACTGAACCAATATTTTAATGCCTATTTTTGTCATGGGTGATTCCAAATATGGTGATGAAATTCAATGATTGTGACTTTTTTTAATCATTTTTGAAAGTTTGGAACTGTCGTCTGCAGACGCCTACCGCATGGAAAGCGTTAACATTCTTAAAATGCCTTTGCACTTCAGCAATTAGCTGTAGGCCTATATGTTTAATGTTTGGTATCGCAATAATTCTGCAAGTAATTTCAATCTATAGTTTGATCAGCTCCAAATTGGCAAAGCCTATTTACAGCAGCGAATGAATACACTACTCTATTTGGCTTCCTCTGGACAGTGACGTAACTTAACAGGCGTAGCTTGTACGCACGCGTATGTATCTTCCGCCTTTCAACGCTCGTGTGTATACGCCAGCGCCGCGAGTAGTCGCGCGCATTAAGTGCTGCAATTAGTAGAATATGCGGTTACGTCACTGTCTCGGGATGGCCAAATAGACTATAATTACTTAGAGACTGCTCATTCCGCATTCCAATACACACAGCGCGCTGAAGCCGCCGTACCCTGACGACGGTCGATCGGCATGACGACGGTCAATACCGTCATGACGACGGTCAATTGCTTGCGCAGCTTGTTTGTCTTCTGGTCTGGCGCAGCTTGTGCGACGGGCTAAAATTAATACCACCAATCAATGATGCCGGAAATGGAATCGCGGAGAGGCTGCAATAAAGTGACGCACTGCTGACACGCGAGTAGGTACGCTGTTCTTTTGGAATCGCGTATTTGTTATTGTCATGGTGCGACGTTTCGTTCTTTAGCTTCAATTTTTAAGCGTCGTGAGCAAGCTCTTGCAACAGATGCACTGTGCATCATGCGTGCGATCAATAGCACATGCGTGTAGCCATAATCTCGCGCGTACGCTTGGATTACTTTTGCGCGCGAAGAGATAAAAACGGCATATTTCTCGCCAATTTGGATCTAATTAAGCTATAAATATGTTTTATTTTCACATTTATGCAAGGACGATATGACGTTTTCAAAAAGATAAGTTCGGGGATATCTTCCACTTTTGTAATTTTGAAAACGGGAGTAAAGATCGTGAGCTCAGTTTACATACTATTTGGTTGCAAAAAGATAAGCAACGCACACTTGATTTAAACTTCATAATTTCAACTTGATTTTATTGTTTTAGATATCGTGGAGCATTTAAGAAAGCCTTGGACAGAAGGAAGAAGTGCAAGTGTGTATGTATCCAGAGCCGTAGTAAAACCTTCAGTATAGGGAGTAGCAATATGGACCAAGATTTACCCAGCTCATCTGAAACGGAGGATACGTATTTGTAAACAATGTGTTTATTGGTTTCAGTCACCTTGGTGTCGGTAGAACTGTTGCAGTTTGGTGTATGTGTATCGCCACTAACGCGAACAGAAATGATTAATTTATCTATTATTGTTTATTACTACTACACTGCAAAAAGGTTGCTTAAATATTTACTCAACATTTTACACAACGTTGTTGAAGTATGCAACCGCTCAACAGTTGCGTAAAATTTACCCAACATGTTTTCACCGACAGTTGAACAATTCTAGTTACTCAAAAGTTGGGCAATTATATTCACTCAACAGTTGTTCAAGTATGCAACAGCTCAACTGTTGAGAATCTTTTAACCATTTGTTTTAATGCAAATTGTTGCTTATTTGTGACAAGTTTTTATTATATAGCAATACGGGGTAGGCAAATAATGGGAATTTTGGGAGATGCAGCAGAGCTACATACATCATATGATATGATGCATATCCTCTCAGAAGTGAATCAGTAACTTGTAATGGGAATTCTAGGCGATGCAGCAGAGCTACATACACCACTTCCTCTCGGTAGTGAATCTGTAATTTCTTTTAACATGTTATTTCTTCTATATCCATAATATCTTACATAGAAATAATAGGCATACGACGGGAATTAAACAAATTATAAATATTTTAAACAGGTTCGCCGTCGTGGATAGAAAAGAGACAATTATGGGAAAACGATCTCGCCCGGGAATCGAACCAAGGACCTCTTGCTTACTTGGCAAGTGCCTTAACCATTGGGCCACAAGACTTCGCATTGTAAAGCATCTGAAATTCAAACCTAAGCGATCACGTTCCCCAGTCTCCTGCCACAAGTATTACCCATAGTAGCTAGGGCCTATACAAGTGTAATAATCAAGTGCCGTCCTCCCTGTAAAATACATAGAAATAATAGGCATATACGACGGGTATTAAACAAATTATGAATATTTTAAACAGGTTCGCCGTCGTGGATAGAAAAGAGACAATTATGGGAAAACGATCTCGCCCGGGAATCGAACCAAGGACCTCTTGCTTACTTGGCAAGTGCCTTAACCATTGGGCCACAAGACTTCGCATGGTAAAGCATCTGAAATTCAAACCTAAGCGATCACGTTTCCCAGTCTCCGACCACAAGTTTTACCCATAGTAGCTAGGGCCTATACAAGTGTAATAATCAAGTGTCGTCCTCCCTGTAGAGGGAAAATACATAGAAATAATAGGCATATACGACGGGTATTAAACAAATTATAAATATTTTAAACAGGTTCGCCGTCGTGGATAGAAAAGAGACAATTATGGGGAAACGATCTCGTCCGGGAATCGAACCCAGGACCTCTTGCTTACTTGGCAAGTGCCTTAACCATTGGGCCACAAGACCTCGCATGGTAAAGCATCTGAAATTCAATACTTGTGGCAGGAGACTGGGAAACGTAATCGCTTAGGTTTGAATATTTTAGCAACGAAATGAGTTTTGACCGAGGGTTTCCCAAACTTGTTACTAAATTGTTTTGCTCAACGTTGGGTAGTTTTTATCTTTATACAACACCTTGATTTCTACATATGATGAATACAATTTAATCAACCATTTACCCAACAGATGATTAAACGCAATTAAGCAACGTATTTTGGCAGTGTATCAGTTATATTTATACATGTTCACATGATTTTCCCATTTCACATAGTTTCATCGTGTTTACATTGCATACCATTACATTTATAACACATTTTCATGCTTTTCAGCATGTTTATATTCATCATTACACGGTATATTATTAATTACACAAGTGCATACTTTGTTGTTGTGTTCGACTAAAATAAACACAATGCGCCAATCTCCGTGCTCATTTGCGCATTGCTCATATTCCTGCTCTGAAATAATAATTTTTTAATAATTGCGTTCATGTTAACAGTATCAATATAACTAATACAAATTCGGATGTATTAGGAAACAAACAATTTGATATCATCGCACAACATTTAAGTGAAATGCATACCAGAGAGAGTTGAGCTATGTTCAGTAGATAGCAATCTCGTCAATGTTCTTGAGCGTGACCATAATCAGAGTATTGGCGTTGTGATAAAACAAATAAAAGAGATAAACTAGAGCTTGATTTTGATCATAGATCACGGATACTAGTCGTGGATGTTGACCTTTGACCCGCTGACGACGGTATACTCTCTTCCGTATGCAAGGAGTGAACATTTACATTTTGACCCCTAGTGACCTTTTTTTACCTTTGACCCCAAAGTCATGGTTTACTTTTTTCTCTTGACTCGTCACTGCGTACAGATGAAACAAGTCCGGTCAAAATCAGAGCATGTCTTAAATTTTACCCCTGTACAACAACCCATATCACATGTCACTTTAAATTGCTGAACTACCTATATGTACATGGATTCAAGAAATCTTTTGACCAATTCTGACAATCATCGGTCATTTCCTCCTAAAAAAAGCATTTTGAGTGCGAGGAGTGAAAATGTACATTTTGACCCCTAGTGACCCTTTCGTGACCTTTGACCCCATGGTTATAATTGATCATTTTTCTTGTCTTATCAATGCGCACAAGATGAAATAAGTTCGGCCAAATTCGGAGCATATCTTAATGTTACCCTCGTATAGGTCAACGATCCCTAGTGACACCATATCACATGTGACATTAATTAGCGGAACTTCCCATATGTACATGGATCTAAGTAATCATTTGACCAATTCTGACAATCATCGGTCATTTTCTCTTGAAAAAAATAGTATTTTCAGTGCGAGGAGTGGACATTTACATTTTGACCCCTAGTGACCCCAAATATTGTTGATGAAATGTTTGATAAAACAAACAGACTCACTATAAAAGTTAAACTCCACTATAAAACCCCGACCGTAGGCCTACTGAATTACCGGGCTGTAGTATGTGCAAAGTGGTATCTGGATTTAAGGCACATGTGGTACTTGGATTATTGGGTATCTGGAACATTTAGGGCACCTTTGATAACTGGATCTTAAGGGCACACATCCCATGAACAACCATCCCGAGAACCGCCCAACACGAGTACCGCCCAATACGAGAACCGCGAATTCTAGTAAAGTATATTAATCGCTTCACGAATAATATAAATCATAATACTATGTTTGGCGAGTCTGTCCGTGCAATGACTCCGAGTGTAGATTCCTCCCTATCTGTCCGTGCAATCGCTATGCGCAGGGATCTACGCCCCTCGTAGCAACCAGTGCCACGCAAGTGTCACGAAGTGTCACGCACGGCCTGCTACCGAAATTATTTTCTTTAACCCGGATAGCTACTATTTGGACTAAAATTGTGACTTAGGGGTGAGTGACATATGGTCTTCACCCAAAATATTTTCATTATGGACATAGCTACATTCCTGTATATGTGGCTGTTCGCTACCCAGACCGTGAGCGTGTTAGGCCAATCAAGGGATGTCTGATATATAAATGGGAATGTTACATGGATATCGATGTGCGCAAACAGGCGTGGTTTAAATACATAGGCCCTACATTAAACGTTTAGGCATGCGTATGGAGGAATAATTAATGTCGATAGGCCGAAAAATAACTTACGGATACGCACAGTTCTCAAGATTGGGCACAGATGATCATGACGATAGACCCCTCCTCGCGCCGACTTTTAAACTAAAAACCCTCTGAAATAAGTACACATCCCATGAACCCTCAACCCGAGAACCGCCCAACCCACGAACCGCAAACTCTACTAGTATATTATTAATTTCAAATCAGTCCTCTTTTATTACTATTACATTTAACGTCAAGTAGTCATATTATTCTAATCCTTAAAGTCACCACTGGACAATCTTTCAGTCACTCACAGAACTGGTTAGTAGAACAAACTCTGACCCCAGCCACCTAGAGCTAAACCTTGTGTTTAATCCATAGAGTAACTGAATAATTATGATTAAAGTTTAAGGCTGGGTGAGCTGTTCTAGCTTAAACCATATCCTCTAATACATATCTCAGGATTGACAAAACCAAATCAGATGAAATAAACGGCATCTCAAAGCCAAGCGTTTAGTCAATAATATGTATAAAAATGTCACACTATATGTTAGAACTTCATTGTCAATAATTTGGGTAAACATGTGCACAAATTGACCCCTGTATGACATTTTATGACCCCTAGCGGACAAACTGCCAGGGTACTATTTTTTTGGTATGTCTGATGGTCATTGCTGTGAAGAGTACCGAGGGTCTCATTCATGCACACGGGACCCCCTCAGACATCCCACTACAACGGGCTATATTCCACATTCCGTCAAATATGCAGACCATCATCTTTCCTATATTCTCACTGTATAGTGTATCGCTCCTCTTGAGAACCTGTTATACCATTTGTAAAACAATAATATTAAGACAATGTACATTTTATCATTAATTTGTTTACAACTTCTTATACCGTAGTAGTTTTGTACTTAACACCAGCAACTAAGAAATAATAAAACACACACATAACAAAACCATGCCTATCGACTTATTCTTCAGATTTCAATTTCTTTATTCTGTTCACATTTCCAATGATTTGCAGACACAAAGGCCCGTATTCTCGTACGTAGTAAAACACGGTTTTAAGCTAAACACGCGTCTAACTTTAACTTTAGACACAGCGTTTAACTAAACGCGATTCTCGTACATTTGTTTTACTTAAACACGCGTTTAACTCGCCAAAATGTGTCTAACTTTAAACATGGGTACGGGGGTAGTTTAACTCGCGTTTAACTAAACTTCTGCATCAAGTGTATGTCGTGATTTTCTTATCGTGATACCATGGTTTAAAAGGAATAAAGATTTTTTAAATGATGGACCTTAACATTTTACACGCGGCTATTGGTTTTATCATATAAAAACAGATTTTCAGAAACCTTTCCCAATTTTCAAAGTCTATCTCAAGGATTACTGAACCAATACGAGGCATGTTTGTACTTTTTTTGTGCATTTTACACGGCGATTCCAAATATGGTAATGGAATTCAATAATGTTGACATTTTTTAAACATTTTGTGAAATTTTGGAATGTCGCCTGCAGCCGCCTGCCGCATGGAAAGCGTTAATATAAAGACAAATATTTAGTTAATACAATAATTAATTATTCAACACATTCATTTGTAAATTCTTTGACCCAATAGACCTAATATTCGTTGTGCTTTGGTTTTTTAAAAGGTGTAGACATTTCAGGGGTGTAGCAAGGTACCAAAATACTTATATTGAAAACTGTAAAGGTAATTGAGTTGGTACCCTTATGTGCGCTAAAAGTAGATTTTTTTTTCAATTTTCGAACTCATTTGGTGCGATCTGGTGTATACTTTTGACCAACATTTTATCAAAAAGCCACCTCTTCATTTCCAGTAAATAGGCCTATTTTGTTTTTTTATAATGCACGAAAGAAGTTGAGCGTAACTGATATATTCTTGATTCAAGTATACATGCTTTAAAAGCTCGAACACGGGGGGAGGGGGGGGGGAGCAATCCCTTTCCCCCGTTTCTAGGCATAGTGATTGTCCGGACGACTATATGAATGACAGGCCTATACATAATTAGATAAGTTTAGTTAAACTGTCTCATTAAATATTTGGTACTCTCTGCCAACTAGCTGAGGACATTTAGAGTAATTCTGTTATACCCTTCACAGAGGTATTCAAAGTGCATGATTTTTAAGAACGACGCATACTACCGATGTTGGTGTGTAGGGTATAACAGAATTATGCCGGACATTTAGCATAAATTGTCTTCAATACAATTCATTATTACATTTTGTATACAACCGTCACGAAAGTACACTAGGAAATCAAGATATCAGAAAAAACTATAAATTTGTATAATTAACAAAGAAAGCATTTTTAAATTCTTTAAAAGATAAAAGATAAATGCTCTTAAAAGATATTAATAACCTGAATTAACCAATGTATTAACAATGTAAGACATGCAAAAAATGGGAATCGAACCCGTGTTCGCCGCGTATAAACAATAGGATCCTGCATGCTCGCCACAGCGGTTGCAGTTGTAAGAGACGTGTTATCGTCGTATCCATTAATTAATTGATCGATTTGTTTATTTCATCATTAAAAGTGTGCTTTTCATGCGATATTTTCATGTGCCTCTCGAATAAATGTTGTTTGTTATGTTGCAATAGTCCTTATTTTGACAAAATAATGGTTAAAAACTGAACACCCACCCACCGGATCGGCAACCGCTGCTGAGACCCGATGGATAGGCCACGCCAGGTACATGTAGTATCGCTAAAATACACGTGCATTTGATGTATTTGATTTTTAACTACGGTGTCTTATCTGGGCCACCATGTATCATAAACCTGCACGAAATTTCCCAACGAGTTCCCTGGGGACGATATTTGCGTAATTTAAAATCGTGTTTTGTTAAACACATTGTTTAAAAGATAAAATCGCGTTTAAGCTAAACACGCGTTTAGTTAGACACGGTTTTAAGCTAAAACCGCGTTTAATACGAGAATACGGCCCATAGCATTTAACGTGGATGACCCACTCAAATTCACGTGTTCCCATAAGTTGATACTATTAGCGTGTTTCTGCTGGGGAAGAAACCGCTAATAAACGCTAAGTTTGCCCAGTAGAAACAGACAGAGCCCGGCAATAATCGGTATTTTTGGTAATCCCAAAAACCTTCACAAACCAGGTTTGGAACCGGCAATAATCGGCAATAAACCCAATACAGGGTGTCCCAAAAGTCTATGCACGACTGTGAAGCTTTGTATTTCAAAAAATATAAGTCGTATTGAAAATATGAATACATATTTAGAAAGAGGAGATGTGGGAAATAATGTTGATACCAAACATTGGAGTAACACCTGTATGTAATGCCACCCTAGAAGTAAATTATGTATTACTGCAAAAATGTAATTTTATATATACTTCGGAGGGATAAAGTTCGTAAATCCATAAAGTAGGAGCCCCAGGCCTCAAATTTAGGAGTTGACCCCTGGCCTCCGAACATACTCTTAAATTTACGTTTTTACGACAGATACATATTTTATCGACAAGAATAAAGAGTCCTGCTCTAAAGATTCTCTTGCGAATGTTCTATTTAGCTATGTTATAAATAACTATCTCAATTTGTGGAGCAGTTCTTCCCCATAGATATGATGTATAGTTATACATACGTTAACATTTATTTCAACTTTTTATGGCGATAATACTACCCCTACCCCTAACACGAGTTATTTTATATGTCATTTTGTCTATGTGAATATATAGGGGAATACAGGTATTGCCAATAATATGAATTCTCAAGAGAATCATAAGAGCAGGACAATTTATTCTTGTAGACAAGATATGAATCTATCATAAAAGTATTCCTTTTGGAGTATGTTCGGAGGTCAGGGGTCAAACCATTTAAAAGCCGAATTTGGAGCTCTGGGGCTCCTACTAATACCTATTGAGATTAACAAAAAGACGGGTAGAGTTGGTTACACGGAAAGTGATCCGTCAATTGTTATATTTAAAATGTTACATAACAGTGATCCCATCATAATAACAAATCTGTCCGCTACTGTAATGTTTTGTTTGATCTGAATCTTGTATGGAAACTTCTTCAAGTCCTTACGCAAAATGCTGTGAATGTAGTTGATCTTTTAATCTTGTTTTCTGCGGAAAGCCGGCGAATAGATCTCTTTGGACTTTTGGCTACTGCATGTCTTATGACATCAATGTGACTTGTTGATCTACCAGTCTTTCTACCACATCGAGACAGATCATGCACAGTTCCCGTGTTCAAAAATGTATCCACCAACTTCAGAATGGATATTCTTCCTGGTGCGCGTTTCACTTCGAAATGTTTTCTGAACTTTTGTTGAGTAAGTTGAACTGAATTTGTTTCAGCGTAGAACCATACAATTTGTATTCGCTTATGCTGTAAACCATCTTGAATGAAGATTTTGCTGTGCAATGTTGTCTACTACGCCTATTTTTGTTGTGAGTGACCGAGTTTGGTAATAACATTAATGTTGCAAGTTAAGCAGTGAACTGTGACTAACGCGCAACGTTGCTCTCAACGTTGCTGTTAATTTATACGCACCTGATTTCAGCAACAATGTGTGGTACTTCGTATGGGTGGGTCTGGCATACGGCCAAAACTGTCAACCAGTTTTATAATGTTGTGGGTCCACAAATAGGTTTGTGTTTGGTATCAAAATAATTTCCCAAATCTCGTCTATCAAAATATGGTTAAATGTATACCATATGATTTATATTTTATGAGATATGACTCTTCAAAAACGTGCATAGACTTTTGGGACACCCTGTAGAGACAGAAAGACGATTAATCTTAGCGGTTTGCGCCGTGAACCGTGACACGGTGGGTTATACACATTGTGAAGCAATCTTTTTCAGGTGCGGTGGCATTGTCAAATCTCAAATGTCGTGGCCCATCGACTAGGATCGATAAACTTAGCGGTAACTTTTCGCGAGTAGAAACAGAGGGGATTAAAAACTGAACGATTGAAACTTAGCGTTTATTAGCGTTTACTTTTTGCAGTCCAGCAGAAACACGCTCTATGGGTGCCAGATACAATATTTTCCCAAATGTAGGATGAAGGTTGTTCCCTTATGTTTTGTTTCCATCACATAAGCTATTGAAGCAATACACAGATAATTATCCTATGTGACAAAGAAGAACTGACATCTGATCAACCATCTGTGAATGCTCTTTTGTCACAAATATCATGTTACTCCACTGCAACTAAACCTTAACATGACAGTTGCCAAAAACATTTTCAATCAAACCACAGATAGTTTGACTATCTGTGGTTTTTGCCGGAAAAACCTTAACCGGATTGTCCTAACCGACATAAGAGGGCGGTAAACACGATATTTTCAAGTCAGTTATTGCCAACGGGTTTGGAACTTGATTGTTTATTTTAAATGTATAAATCGTATTCAAATTAGAAACCAGGACGATGCAGGGGGTAATTCTCAAGCTGCCGAAAGTCAATGGCCCTCTCTATGTTGTTCTCGGCATTTAGCCGGTCCCGTCTGTGTTCAGAATAATTGTTCCTATCAGATTTGCACTTTGTATCGGAGTCACAGCCGCCGAGAATCTCAGTAGCAGGAGCCTGACTCGGTCGTTCCGCCGCACCGACACACACCAGGTATCCATTCAGTAGTCATACTATACATGTTGCGCGTTGCATCGGGTTTTCAAACTAACTTTATTCTTCATCATGGCTAATCATCGATACGTCAAACGGTTCCTCGTCGTAGTAACATTTTGTTTATACTTGGAGTCAATTAGTGCTTCATTTTCTTCTGAAACCCGAAAAAAGAGGAATTACAATGACAACAAAGCATCCGTCTTAATTTTAGGTGCCGGTGCCGCTGGCCTGCAAGCCGCGAGATACTTACATAACTACGGTGTTGATGATTTTATCATTATTGAAGGTGCGGATTATATCGGTGGACGAGTTCGCGGGAGTCAAAGTAGAGCTGGGCGCAAATTGGGCACAGCCAGGAGGAACCACGATAGTTGATCAGGTACGAAATCTTGGTATAGAGACCCATTTGTCTAATTGGGACTCCATGATCATGTTGAATGACACCGGTCATGATGTAACAGAGAAGGCAGATCCCAGTTGGGAAAGATTAGAAGAAGCTTTGGAAAAGACGTCGGAAATAGCCCAAGATATAGTCGATAATGACAAACCCGACATCTCCCAGAGAGCGGCCTTACGACTCAGCGGATGGGTACCACAAAATCCAATAGATCGGGCTGTCGAATGGTTTGATTATGATTTTGAATGGGCAGATATCCCAGAGAGAACCTCCGTTCAATCAACAGCATTATTGGACTATTCCGGAGATGTGCTGTTCGTGAGAGACCAGCGGGGATTTCAATACATCTTCAATGACATTGTTGGATTCTTACAGGAAGACACCTATCTGAACCATATTCGCTTGAACCAAACTGTGTTGACTGTCGATCAATCTTCTGAAGATGAAGTCCAAGTAACCTGTCATGATGGTACGGTCTATACTGGCGATTATGTTTTAGTGACATTCGGACTAGGCGTGATGCAAGATGATTCGGTGGAGTTCATACCACCTCTTCCGGACTGGAAAATTGAGGAATTATACCAATTCATCATGACATCATTCTCTAAAATCTTCTTGAAATGGCCAACGAAATTCTGGGGCGACGAGGAATGGATAATGCACGTAAACGAACGTCGTGGGTACTATCCTGTTTTCTTCAATCTTGAAGCAGAAGGTTTATTTCCAGCCGGGACAAACATCTTAGCCGCGTTTGTAACGGGTGACGAATCAAGCCGCATCGAATATCAACCTGATGCTGAAACCAAAGCCGAGATTGAGGAGGTTCTTCGTGATATTTACGGTGCCGACAATGTTTCTGATGCTGAAGAAATCTTGATTTCCGGGTGGAATCGCAACCCTCTTCATCGCGGTGCATATTCCAATTGGCCAGTGGAAGTTTCTCTCGAGGATTTTGAGAAAATGGAAGCAAGAGTGGGTCGTCTGCTCTTTGGCGGTGAGCATACCGAGGCTGTGTACAATGGCTACGTGTTAGGCGCACAGCTTAGTGGAGAGCGGGAAGCGAAGAAGATCTTACAGTGTCTGGACGGTAATTGCCCGGAACCTATGTTCGGTTCTGCCTCCTCTGTAACATACACGTTGGCAGGTATTCTGCTGGCAGCGTTTGTAGTGATTTTGAGTTAATTGAACAGCACTGAGCATTTCATGATTTCAGGCAGGGTGACTATCATGACTAATGGGGAAAACAGCACGGACATTAACGGACAGACATAGTCGGATAGTTATCAACGTAAAAAAGGCATTTCAATTGTACATAATATAGCAGTCCGGTATAGTATACAGTTGATCTGTAATTACTCTTAGATTCGAGTTACTTTCATAGTTAGTTAGGTTGGCTTACTTTTGAAACAATATTTTCACCATTGCGATTCACCAATAAATCAATAGAACTATGTTCATGATGATAACTATTAGCAATTTTGTAGAAGACAGTACAAAGTATAAAATGGACACTTGATGATAAGTTATGCGCCCTATTTTATTCTATTGATGGCTATATCTTGCTAGACGTCCCGTAGGGAATAAACCGTGTACTACTTCTACATGTCTACGCCTTTTACTAGTAATTGGTTTGAGCATATGCGCACTTTGGTTACGGGATGTCTAGCAAGGCATTGCCCGATTGATAAGTGTGTACGTCTAGATTTGTCTTAGGATTTCATTTATTTTTCATGGCACGGTATACCAAAATATCATTAATATATCAAGGTGTCCATTGTCCCAGAAATATCCAGGGTTCTTTTTCGTCCATGATGAAAGAGGTTTGTACAAACAAGTACTTTGTATTATGATTTTGAACTTTGTTCTATGTGAACTAGATTTAGTACAGACCTACATTAAAGGGGCATTGAGAGATGTATCGATATACTAAATGAGCAAATAACGTAAAGATAATCATCAACATAGCCCAAATCCAAAATATCATACAATTCCGACATCGTCTTCATGCCAAACTAAGCAAATAACGGCACTTCCTGGTTGAGATTTGCCGCGAATCCGTGAGTAAAACTTAGCACAACTTCCGAATGCAGTACCTTTATATGATAAACGGCGAATGTTGGTAAACTGTTTCAGATGGTAGTTAGTATATGCCTAAGTATTACTTTGATGCAAAAAAACTGATTTCCAGGATAATTGAGGGCGCACTCCCATACGTATCTCTCAATGCCCCTTTAAGTTAACCTACAAAAGTTTGAACTTCACGTGAAAAGGTGGTGACAAGAAGATTGCACGAGCCGCTGACATTTAATAACTTTATGAAGCTTAAAGGTAAAACATAAAAGAGATCTCAAAAAAGATTTGACAAATTAAAGTACTCATCGGCTCGGCCAAATTGCATATAAGTTTAATCTTCGTTAATATTTGGGTCTTGAATGACGCATTCCATAATTATATTGCCACCGTTCTCACTCAAATTTAGTATGCAACAGTTACAGTCATATCTTAATGTATCTTAAAGGTATATTATGTGATCTTTTCCAGGGGTACGCCCTCAATCCTTGAAAAAGAATTGGAAGCAGATTTTTTTGCCGGTTTACATTTCTGATCATAGATCGTACATAGTTTCAGGGCGATACGATTCTTAACACTTTCCACGCGGCTATCAGTTTTACTACACACAAACAGATTTTTAAGAAACCTTTCCCAACTTTCAAGGTCTATCACAAGGGTAACTAAACCAATACTAGGCATGTTTGTACTTAATCCAATGCATTTCTCATGGTGATTCCAAATATGATAACGAAATTCAATAATTGCGACATTTTTGAAACATTTTGTGAAATTTTGGAATGTCGTCTGCAGCCGCCTGCCGCGTGGAAAGTGTTAACTAAAATCATGGTTTTAGAGTGAAAATAAACTGTCGGGTTAACTCGACCGTTTCTAAAACTATGATTGTGAGGTAATTAGGAATCGTATCGCACTGACTCTTGGAATGTGTTAATGATTTATGATCAGAAATGTATATCTCCCCTTGAAAAGATCACATAATATACCTTTAACTGTGTAAATTCCATATGGTGGTGAAAAGGAAACACTCTTGTTGCTTTTTGAAACCTACGTAGAGGACATTTAAGGAAAACAACGTACATTCCTTAGAAGAAGGATTCCATGTAGCGTCACTAAAGTTAAATTTCCGTGATTTCTGTATTGAAATGGGCCCAAATGTAGTAATGTCACATCACACATTGATTTAGTTTGAAAAATTAAGTTAACCTCAATATGAATGTCTTAAGTACTAGTACGGAAATGTCTGAGAGTAGCACCCTATATTATGGTCTACATGTTGGGCTGGGTCTACCCGCTAGTCATAAGGGTCGCTAGTCATAAGGGTCGCTAGTCATAAGGATCGCTAGTCATAAGGGTCGCTAGTCATAAGGGTCGCTAGTCATAAGGGTCGCTAGTCATAAGGGTCGCTAGTCATAAGGGTCGCTAGTCATAAGGGTCGCTAGTCATAAGGGTCGCTAGTCATAAGTGTCGCTAGTCATAAGGGTCGCTAGTCATAAGGGTCGCTAGTCATAAGGGTCGCTAGTCATAAGGGTCGCTAGTCATAAGGGTCGCTAGTCATAAGGGTCGCTAGTCATAAGGGTCGCTAGTCATAAGGGTCGCTAGTCATAAGGGTCGCTAGTCATAAGGGTCGCTAGTCATAAGGGTCGCTAGTCATAAGGGTCGCTAGTCATAAGGGTCGCTAGTCATAAGGGTCGCTAGTCATAAGGGTCGCTAGTCATAACGTGTATTTTCCTATACCATGAGTGCGCTAGTCATAAAAGTATCTTAGGATTAGGGTTAGATTTACGGTAGGGTTAGGGTAGGTTAGGGTTAGGGTTAGGGTAGGGTAGGGTAGGGTAGGGTAGGGTAGGATTAGGGTTAGGGTTAAGGTTTATGACTAGCGACCCTTATGACTAGTGACCCTTATGACTAGCGACCCTTATGACTAGCGAGTTTGGCCCTGTTGGGCTAACTCCGATCTGAATTCAGATGCAAATTGGAACATGTGTAAACATTACAAATACGTAAGGGGAGACGTCAAAACTCGACCGCCCGTTGACTGCCGGTTACGGGCGGTTCCGCCCGGTTCTTTCAGGTCAAATGTTTTACTGGTATATGAATATTCGCGCATGCAACACTGAACAACCGCCGGTTGACTTAATGCTGTAATCTGACCAATTTACACTATCAATCTGTTACTTTGCGGTCTATAATCGTTCTATAAAAAAAAAACATTCATAGACTTTCGGTATTGATTTTAAAAAGTTAATTGAGCTATAAACAGATTGAAAAAGCCAACCCCAGCGAAAATCAATAGCTGTATTGTACTGGTGTCAACTGAGACTTTTAAGTCTTAAAAGAGCCCATTACTTCAAGATGTTATTGCTCACGTGTGTGACGAGGCACTTTCAACCGGTCGTGATCACCAGAGTGTTACTATTTGACCTCATTATGTGTGTATATTATAACAGACGACACGTTTTGTGAGAACCGAACGGAACCGGCCGTAACCGGCGGTTGCCGGGCGGTCGAGTTTTGACGTGATCCCTAAACAAATCAGGTTTCATAAAATAAAAGGATCAAGATCGTGGACTAGGACTTTAAACTGTGGTTATATATTTTTCCGTCACTACGAGTAGTGTGTGTGTATGAGAAATTGCCGTAGCCGAGATGCTTTCCAACTTTTTAAATTACACTAAACTTGAGTCGAACTCAAAGTAAAGCAACAGGAGACAGCTCCTTCTGTGTAGATTTTCTTTTTCGTAGATTTTCAACAAGACAGTAATTTTACGTGTGACTTTATTCGCACGGAGTTTAGCATGAGTTTGATTTTAAATTCCATTCATAAATTATTAATAAGAGATTCAAATTATTATAAAATATGTTAGCAACATCTCTTATCTGCGCTGTGACTTTTGGCCAATAACAAATAATAATAAGCAGCGACGACGATAAAAGAGATCAGTCGGGATTACAATTGATTTGGTTAAACCAGGACACGGGGTTTATAAGCTGGTTTTTTTTAAATACCAAGGCAATAATTATTCAATAACCACCCAAAAAAATGCACGACAAGTTACTGTTGCATGTTGGGGAACTCTTTTTATAAGGGTAAAGTTGTGACCATGAGGGGAAATATAATGTTTCCGAGTTCCAGTCGGACCTTTTTTCTACTGGGACACTCAATAACCCATCAGCTATCAGATTTAATTTACGCCTTGCTATTCAATGAGATAATTGACAACAATACAGTGCAATGCGGATTAGGTCTCCACGGCTAGTTCTGATAGACTGGTTTTCATATACTGTGTCCCAAATGAAATAAAAAGCCCTATATGATGTATTATTATTAATATCTATATGATACCGTCAATGGTTGCATTATTAAACAATACCACGTCAACAGACAATTTGTAGTTCAGAGTTTTCTTTTATTTGTGTCACTATCATTTTAACAACAATAAAATAAACGTGCTAAAATACACACTTGTTTGTATGCATGTGTGTAATTTTTTTTAAATGCTTGTTCATGTTTATTGAGAACATTCATTTTTTACTGCAAATCGTTACCGTGACAACGTGTACACGCAAGTCAATTGAATTTGATTCAATATCAATTTGTACTTTTTGTTTGTTTATTTGGGTATTTGTTTTTTCTTAAACGAATGGTCGTCATAGTTCCTTACAGCCTATTAAAGACTGAATTATAATTTGGAAATTAATATGAATATCTTTTTCATCGATTTGACTTTTTTTTTGTCTTTTGAGCTGAGCAGTTCAGTGAAAATAATCACAACCTAAATATTAGTGAAGAAAAGAAAAATACCATGCCCATTAAACTGGTTTCAACAAATAATTGAAGGAACATACTCAAGTTGAAATGGTCTTTTCGCTTTTTAATTGTCACTATACACATCGTGGTCAATCAGAACTTTCATTTTACCGGTAAAAAGTGTTAACTATGCCCTTTTGATCCTGTAGCATATCGTGAAAATCTACCCACCCTTGAGAATAACTCGTTATCCAGGATTTCAAATTAGGGAGGCTATCTTCATGATTAGGGAGTCGCGAATACATTATTTAAAATTAATCCAACCCAATGGAACTTTTTTTTTTAAACAGAGATAATATCATAAAACACATTGACCAACAGATGTATATAGACACAAAAGTCAAATTTTGAAGGAAATTTTTTTTTAAACATTTAAAAAAAAATGACGGTGGCCATGGAAACGGTGGCCATCTTGGAAATTTCATATAATTACGCTTTTTGGGTTTTCTGACTAACCGGTTGTAGGATTTTCAAAATTCTTATTTAGAATGACTAATAATAAGTCACTCTATGAAGTGACAGAAAGAATTTTATGACAAAATAGTATAAAGTACATTTTGAACAATTTGGCTTTTTTGGCGCAAAAGTACATTTTTGGTCAAAAAGTACCGTAATTTTTTTTTTCTTTCAAAAAACCTTCTGTCACTTCATACATACACTTCTCCCGAATATATATGCCAAATTGTACCTTAGTAGGTTTATCTGGAACCAAAATATTCAATAAATAAACCAACAAGTATGGTAAAAATCTGATTTTGAGATATTGGCATTTATAGTTCACACACGGTTAGCATGTAGCATGTACCATTCAAGTGTGTTTCATGTAAAAACTACACAAAAAACTCACAAAAAAGGTGTACTATGTTAAAATATGAAGTATAAGGATTACAAAAATACCAAATTCAGAAAATTGATCTTTGCAACACATTTGTCCATATTCTGGCCTATCATTGGGTTGGATACCCCCTTAAGGATAGTGGTTAAAACGTGCATCAAGTCCGGGGGCACTCAACTCATCTTTTAAACTGATATTTGACTTTCAAATCTAGGGTTATCATTATTTGTTCTTGTATTTTATTTATCTATTTATTTATTCGGACATACACTTTTGGAAGCTCTGGAGAGATTAAAAGACGTCTGACAATGGCTAAAACATCAGCAAATGCCTTGAACCATTTGGAATGATAGAGGAATCACAAAGGCCACAAAAATACGTATTATTAAGGCACTAATATTACCGGTCGCAACATATGGAGCTGAAACATGGTCAGTCGGATTGCAGATTCAAAGAAAATGTCAGCTTTTGAAATGTGGTGTTGGCGCAAAAGCTAGGACTATCATGGAAAGAGCATGAAAAATGAATTTGTCAGAGGCCAGATTGGGAATCAAATTTCTCTGTTTACAAAAATCATGCACAACAAGCTACAATACTTTGGACATATTGCTAGACGAGAGGGTGACAATCTATAAAAGGTGATAATACAAGCAGTGGCGTAACCAGCGGGGGCAGGGGGGCGGGAGCCCCCCCCCCCCCCCCACTTGGAACCCTTGCCCCCCCCCCCCCCCCCCCCCGCTTGCCCCCCCCAAATGAAATCAAGTACGGCTGTAAATGAAATTTACAAACAAAGTACACACCAAATCCCCCCAATAATGAGGCTGTTATTATAGCTCCTCCATTATAGTACCATTTATTACATCCGTCATTGCGTTCGATTATTTTACATGTAGTAAATCAATAAAATCTCACTACACCTAAGCTATTTCATTTAAAAGTTACAAAAACTAATGAAATGGGTATTTCAATTGATAACCGATTACAAATACAAATATAAGGTAACAGTTAATTCACTGTACAGAAACATAAAAAATGTTACTCTACTGATATGTTACATAGCTACAGAATACTCTTGAAAAACTTATAGTACATGTACTTAATTGGTGAATAATTACATTGATACGTCAAGAACCTACAGTGATGTAAAACAATGTTTATTGCCTAGCTACATTTAAACGGTGGGCCCAATATGGATCCTGAAGGAAAGCATGAATACTAATCTTAACAATTTGCCCGTCTGGGAAAAAGGCTGCTTATAACGTGAATGTTGTTGGAGCAACCGGCGACCAATTCATGGCAGCCTCGTAGTGGGGGGAGCGTGCAGGGGCCAAGGGAAAGACTATAGTTATGTGTATCTGACTTCAGGGCAGAACATATTGCCAGAAACTGTCAAACATTTTAAATGAAATCCCAATAAGATTTGTTGTTTGGACAATTTTAGAATCACTTTGAAATCTAAAGAGATAATCACTTTCAGCTTTATTCCAAAAAATATTGTGATGTTTATCACAAGTTAGTCTGATCTTTCTTCTAGCAATGCTATACCATATGAGAGCAAATAAAGATTTCTATATATACAAACGAGCTCGATTAGTTGGGAAGCATAAGCAAAAATACACATCTAAAAGCCTGAACATTTTGATTTTCAGAAAATCCAAAAAGAGCTATCTGTTACGGTGTAAACTGCAGATTTGGTAACGCTTGTCAATGGGTATGATATGCAAATGACAATTTCAGAAATTAAGTTCGCTGAACACAAGTATGACAATGATGTCTTAAAGGTATATTATGTGATCTTTTCCAGGGGACGCCCTCAATCCTCGAAAAAAATTGGAACCAGATTTTCTTGCAGATCATGATAAATCATAAATACATTCCAAGTTACAGAGCGATACGATTCCTAATAACCTTAAAATCATGGCTTTAGAGTGAATTTAGAGTTAAAATTTGACAAATAGATTGTACCGCTCGGTACAATCTATTTTCAAACCATGATTTTGAAGTAATTAGGAATCGTATCGATCTGTAAATTAGAAGATCTTTATGATTTATCATAAAAAATGCAAATCTGCAAGAAAATCTGCTTTCATAGTGAAAATCAATGATAGAGGGCGCTACTTGGAAAAGATCACATAATATGCCTTTAATGAATGTGTGCATGACATTTCCTGCTAAAGAGGCCAATAAGCTGAATCTAAAAGAAAGATCACATATTTGGAGAAAACAACCTTCAGGTTAAGACCTGGACATTCCCATGCCTAACGATGGTAATATATAATGTAGCACTGTAGCACAATACAAACAGTATTTAAAATCTATTTCATAAAACTCTGAATAAAGGGTATGTACAGTATAATATTATAGTGATCATTTATAGTAGGCCTACTCCCCTTTTAATAACTGTCATGTAAAAAAATTATATCTGTCAAAAAAGTATTGTATAGTTATGCACAATATATCAATAAGAATATCTATACCTTTTTATGTACAAAATAATGCATATAATTAAAATAATTAGGGATATACAGGGTGTCTCAAAAAAAACCGTGCACGTGTTTACCCAACTTTTTGACCATGAACTTCTAATATTTGGTGTAACAGTTGTATACATATTGATAGACCCAACACTTAGTTTTCATATGCTGTTTATTTCATCTAATTTGGTTTTAAAAATCCTAAGATATGATCAATTAACTAAAGCTACCTAAAATCGAAGTTGTGCCACTTTTACGGAAAGAATGCTTAAGATAAGCATTAAAACCCTCGTCCTCTTAAGGGAGGGGGACCGCCGATTGCGCTAGAAAGCAAAAAACAGTGACATTCCCTGCGCTCACTTTGACGAAAACAAATTGAGGCTGCCACCTTACCCGGGGGTAGGGTAAGCCGTCAAAGTCCGATAGTAGGGGGGTGGTTGCCACCTTACAAAAAAAAAATTAAATCGCCATTTTGAAAAATATTTTTATTGAATGTTCCTGAAATATTTTAGCATGGGTCTATGTTAGAAACACCATTTCCATCACTTATAAGCAAAAAACCGGGTGAAATTCCGATATTTAGAACTTTTTTGGCGAAGATTTCTATGATATTTCACTGTCCATCGAATACGGCGGGATTTTGAGGTCGGCCATGTTTGGTGACGTCATTGTGACGTCATGCGTGGGATATTTGTACTTGTTTTAGTATGTATGGATAGAGGGAACCTCTAGCTATAACATGGTACCCAAATAAGCATACACTGCATTTCGGATTGGATTTTGTTAGAGGGTGGTAACCCCGGTGGTAACAACCCCCATCTCCGGAGTAACCCTTTCTATTCATTGCAAACTGTAAAGTGGCACAACGTTGACTTTAGGTAGCTTTAGTTAATTGGTCATATCTCAAGATTGACAAAACCAAATCAGATGAAATAAACGGAATATGAAAGCTAACCGTTATGGCTTTCAATATGTATACAATTGTTACACCAAATTCTATAAGTTCACGGTCAATAAGCTGGGTAAACACGTGCACGGTTTTCTTTGAGACACCCTGTAGTCTATTAACAAGAGAACCCAATGTGGGTTAAAAATTTATAATATGATGCCCATTGGCAATTTTTGTAACCCATCCACAAACAAACTATTTCGGAGCTTTTAAGCTGTTATAAAAATCCAAATCCATAGTGCACTGTAGCATCACCAAGGAAACATTGCCAACAATTCTAACATTTGGCCTCTTTCCTTGTTTATACTAGCCATATTCTACCGTTGTGTAAAACATAATAAAGAGTGACCGAAAAGTTACTCTGCCATTTTGGATAAAACAAGCCATCCGCAGATAGCATGTGTCACCTTGTTTGTGTGCATGGAGATGAAGAAGGATGCTCTCTGCCATGTTGTATTGTGAGCCAATTTTGGCATAGTTTAAACACATAAGTAGAAAATATAGTGGTATTTGACATTTGACCTTATTTAACATACAAAGGTCCCATATACATGTACTACATCTGTAACCGACATTTGGTTTCAATTCTTTTTAACTTAGCAAAAACTTAACCTAACAACCTATTCTACACCTTGACCTGAAATGACCTTTGACCTCGGTATGTAACCTTTGACCTTTTTGAAACATGCTACACCTATAACCGAAGTTTGGTTCCCATCGTGACACTGTATCCCACGCGTGATGCGAGCGCATGCCAAAATCGCACACCAACATTTGGATCACTATCATGACTATTGCACGTAGAGATATAAAAACACATTAATGGCAATAAAGAACTGGCTATAAACTATTAGTACGCTAATTAAATATTCACTAACGACTATGTTCTTTATCATAATAAAACATTTATCATAATAAAAACCCAATTGAATGGTAGACAAATACCCACTGCCAAGATGAGTACACTATATAGCAATGTCTCCAGGCTACAATTAAGTTTAAAAAAGGTTGGCACACTTTGTCCTAATTACTGCAAAAACCCGTCCCCCCCCCCCCCCCCCCCCCCCCCCCCGAGGCAATGTTGATCCGAGTTATGTTATTAGAAGCCTTGGCAATTCCCCCAACATTGACTGAACAAATTGTCGAAATTCCATAAAATGGTATAATATCAACCAAAATGTATGATGAAAGTATAGCTTTAACATTGGGATGTATGTATTAGACCGCTAGTAACTCATATCCAGTATATTTGCATTCTAATAACATACTTTAAATCCAAGATGGCCACCAAAATGGCCGCTGTAAATGTACAAATAGTCTACATCGGATGAAATAAACGGCATCCGAAAGCCAAGTGTTATTCTCTCAATATGTATAAAAATGTTACACCAAATTTTAGAACGTCATGGTCAATAAGTTAGGTAAACACGTGCACAGGTTTTTTGGGACAACCTGTAGATACAGAAATTATAACTGATGTACTATGAAAATTGAGTTTTTAGTATTTTTTTCTCATAAAATTAATTACCTTTGATGTAATCAATTAATCAAGAAATGCTGCTATACTTTCTTGAAACTATTTTATAATTCAAAATAGTCTTGGTCTTAATGCCCATAGCTTAACTGTCATCAACTATACTGAGTACAAATAATGGTAAATGTCAATAAAAGTGTAGTACTCACAACCAACATGTTGTTAGCTGAAAGCAAAACAATGTATTTCGATTACCATTCAGACACCTTGCTAGCCAAATCAGCATCAATTGTTATAATCTCTTTTGAAAGATAGTCTTTAGCCGTATGTAAATGTTGGCTAGGAAGCTCTTCTCTGAAATGACAAAGCATCCGGTATGCACACGATCAGTTTGGTGGTTTTGAATGATCACATTGCTCGAATCGATCACAAAGTGAATCATCATAGCCTAGACCTTTTGCCAGATCACGCCATTTCAAAACAACACCTCTTGCTATCAATTACCATTCAGACACCTTGCGAGCTAAATCAGCATCAATTGTTATAATCTCTTTTGAAAGATAGTCCTTAGCCGTATGTAAATGTTGGCTAGGAAGCTCTTCTCTGAAATGACTAAGCATCCGGTATGCACACCACCAGTTTGGTGGTTTTGAATGATCACATTGCTCGAATCGATCACAAAGTGAATCATCATAGCCTAGACCTTTTGCCAGATCACGCCATTTCAAAAACAACACCTCTTGCTATCAATTACCATTCAGACACCTTGCTAGCTAAATCAGCATCAATTGTTATAATCTCTTTTGAAAGATGGTCCTAAGCCGTATGTAAATGTTGTCTAGGAAGCTCTTCTCTGAAATGACTAAGCATCCGGTATGCACACCACCAGTTTGGTGGTTTTGAATGATCACATTGCTCGAATCGATCACAAAGTGAATCATCATAGCCTAGACCTTTTGCCAGATCACGCCATTTCAAAAACAACACCTCTTGCTATCAATTACCATTCAGACACCTTCCTAGCTAAATCAGCATCAATTGCTTTAAGCTCTTTTGAAAGATGGTCCTTAGCCGTATGTAAATGTTGGCTAGGAACCTCTTCTCTGAAATGACAAAGCATCTGGTATACACACCACCAGATTGGTTTTGAATGATCACATTGCTCGAATCGATCACAAAGTGAATCATTATAGCCTAGACCTTTTGCCAGATCACGCCAATTCAAAACAACACCTCTTGCTATAGTCTCTAGTAAAGAGTTGCTTAAAAATGTTTCCCTGTTGAGTTGGACTGAATGAGATTCTGGGGAAGGTTCTTGTTGCGATGATTTCTTGCTTTTGTGTTTTTTAACACCACTGCCTTTCTCTCTTTGCAGCTGCTTACCGCGCTTTTTTCTTCGCTCATCCTGGTCTGATTCATCACTAGAGTCATTTATTTCATGTCCCTCTTCATCTTGTAGCTGTACTTGCTGTTCAATCATCTCTTGTTGTTTGACCTTTCTTGCCTTAGCATTGTCTTGTTTAGCGGTGATATCAAAGAAATAAATTCCTTTAACTGAATTTTTTTCATTACCGTCTTGCTTCAGATCAAAAGCCCCTTCAAATTTATTTGCGTGTTCTTTTCTATCGTTTAGTCGGAATTTAATCTCGCACCTGGCGCCTACTCCCCCCTTCTGTAAATTACGATGCGAAATAAACCCAATCAAATCGTCAACGGGGAGCCATTTGTCTTCCGGTACAATATGCTTAGCACACACCATAAGACTGTATCCGTTGGGCCTCATTGGAAAGAATGACTGTCTCGTACACATACCACTTTCTTCATCTTCATTTTCTGACTCTTTCACTATGTTCTTGTTTGCAAAGTCATTGGATTTCAAGGCGTATACCCTTAATAGAACAGTGTCACTTATAGCAATAGTAGTGACAGGAAACATATATGCCAATATGTCAAGCTGTAATTCGGGATAAAGCCAGTTCCTACCCATTTCTACGGGAACTGTAAGGAAATCATAGAGGGAAAAATGTCGCACTCGGATCTTGATTTTATTTCCATCGACTACGACCTGTATGTCACCATTCTGTTCATCATCGCAACCATCAAACACCATTTCCCATTGTGATACCGACGATGATCTGCTCTTTGTCTTGCACCACACCTGCAGACATGCCTTTGTGATATTTATACCAGAATGGGGCACAGTGATTGTGACAGGCCGATTGAAGTGTTGCCCATCCGGCTCGCAAGATATCACCGGTCCGAGAACCAGTTGACTATCTAGGAACGGCGGATGGGGTTCATTTATATCTACAGTAAGAGATATGTCAACGCCACGAGCAGACAGAGCACTTTGTGGAATGTTTATAGACATGTCCAAATCTTCCAAGTTTACCTCTCCGCCTTCGTTGTCAATGTGCTTTGTCCGAGTATAAATGCCATGTTTTGGTGGTGTTTGTAAAACTTCTTGTCTGGTGGATATAACAGGATCTTCATCTGATGCTTCTTGTTCTGGGTTCGGAATTGAATCAGGTATCAAATCTGTGTCCGATGAATCTAGGGAGATAAATGGGAACTTGTTACTTGTTACAGGCTGTTTACGTATGATGCTTTTCACACGACTTACAAAAGTAAAGAGAGAGAACAGAGAGTCACAAAAGTGTGAGAGAGCACAAAGTGTAGTATTACGAACTAGACGAACACAAAATGGCAAAGAAACTGGAGAGTACACAGTTGTAAAATACAACATCGGAGAGTACACTGTGGCAAAGGACGAAACGGGAGATAACAAAGTGACAAAGGAAGAAATGGTAGCAGAGAGTGATAAAACACTAAATGGGATGAGAGCATAAAATGACAATGACAGACGAAATGGGATGACCACAAAAAGTGGCCTATTAGGAGCTAGGAGAGCACAAAGTGGCAAAGGACTAAATCGGAGAACAAAAAGTGACCGTTGACCGTAAACTGAGAAGGTAACCTTTTGAAGCTTAGGTTAGTGGCCCATCTGACCATGTTTGATTGAAAATGGGATGGATTGAGTATGATACACACATACAAAATGGTATACATTACATGTACATGTATAAGGCAACAAATACAAATTGTTATGTTGTCCTCGACCGCCCGCTCGTCAGATTTAGGGCCGCTCCGATTTTATTTTTATTTATATTTTCAGATTTTTTTTGCAGGGTCCCATCATATAACATATGGGTCCATTTCCCCCCGAAAATTGGTAAATGTTTGGGTCAATTTTCATTTTACTGGTAGCACATCCCTACCAAAAGGTATCTGAGTGTACCTCCCCCCCCCCCCCCCCCCCCTCCCCCTCCCACTCCGGGACTACCCCCGACTTACCATCTGCTGGAGGTTGTTTTTGCGGGGCAGCCATAGTTGTAGCAGTCTTGTCCGATGATTTCCCTGATTTGAAGAGTTTGGGCACTCCTTTGGTCACACTTTTACTCCAGCCTGTCTTCGTTTTTTGCCATTTCACTACGGTTTCATCGGCACCTGAAATGATCAAATAAAGGCAAAGATGAGTATATGAAATATTAATGTTTGGTGATTATTTAAGCAATGGAAGTGGCTATTTGCAATACTTGAGGTCAAGCTGATTGACGTCATACACACACACCACGCCCACATCGAGAAAGAGGAAAACATACTATGGTTTGATCAGTTCCACATTGGCGAAAGCCTCCTCATAGCAGCGAATGAATACAGAAGGACGCAGCGTGCCTGAAGGCAGCAAGCGCACTGTGACTCATCTGCGTGAACCGTGCGTGCAACTAAAATTGTGTGCATTTGGTCATAATCGCGCGCGTACACTTGGATTACTTTTGCGCGCTGAGAGATAAAAAACGCCAATTTGGATCTGATTGAACTATAGCAAAACATTTTTGGATGTACATGTATGCTAGTGTAAAACATGTCATAAATAGCAAAAGTAGTGAACTACCAGTATTATGACAGCAAAAGACCAGCATAATTAGGATTACAGACCATATGGTGTTTGATTGCACAAAAACGTCCACCGATGGATAAAGAGTTGCCCATAAAACATCAAGTTACAATTGCTGGAGCATACACTCTGATATCACAACAGAGAAGAGGGCAACTGGCGTATGGTTGGAGTTTTATACTTTGATGTGACTGACGTTCCGTGACAGAGAATCATACACACACATACAAAATACAGTGGGTTAATTTGACTTGTAAACACACCCAAATATCAAATCAAATATCCTTTAATTAGATATTGAAAATTATCAAATCCTATTTAAATTGAAACACGGACCTATACTGTTCAAACTGATAATACTTTTGTCTTTCACGCAAACAAATATTTGTTTTGGGTAAAAATGTGTTGTTCAATTTCTATTTACCTTGGTCAATTTATTGGACCATAGCTCCCACAGTGACAATAAACAATAAGCCATATACGACACATCCCTGCCATTTAATCTCAATTCATATTTTTGGCAAACCCACAATTTCTGTCTATTTCCCACTCCAAACAATTATATATTAAGGGCATGTTTGAGATTTATTAGGAACCAATTTCTGATCTAAAGACTTTCTTCATAGTTACCTTTTGAAAGAACACTTGATTCCGGCTTAGTCTTCTCCTGGATGTGACCTTCACCCTTAAAAGTATCAGACATCAAACATGGTTAACACTTTCAACGCGGCTATTAGTTTGACTATAGATGAGGTGACCGTTGTTTACATCAGTAGTGTTTACAAATTGATTAGCGCCTGGTCTAAAGACATGCTAGAGGTACTAGTCCATGACTACTGCATATATTACTATATGAAAGCAAAACACACATCACTGAGCGCCAATTTTAAAAGCACATGCCCTTATGGTGCGCACGCAAACCGCCGGGCAATTAGATTTAGTACATGGTCTCTCATTGTGCTTAGGGATGCATACCATGACTACTGCACTATTACACCGTAAGCATGGTAAGTAATGATCAATCAAGGGTGAATTAAAGCACCGTTCCCTGTAGGTGCGCACGCAAACCGCCGGGCACTACGTCACCGGTCACACCATCTATACACATAACAGATTTTTCTAAAACCATTCCCCACTTTCAAAGTCTATCTGAAGGATTACTGAACCAATACTAGGCATGTTTGTACTTATCCTAATGCATTTCTCATGCTGATTTCAGATTTTGTGATGAAATTAAATGATTTTGACATTTTTAAAAACAAATTTAAGAATTTTGGAATGTCGTCTGCAGCCGCCTGCCGCGTACGCGTGGAAAGTGTTAGGAAACTCGACAGTATCATGTAATATAGTCTTCAACTAACTAAAGTCATACACTTAATTTAGGTCCTATGTAACTAAATCCGAATATATTTGCAAGCTTAACAAGCTAAATGAGCATTTTAGGAATCTCTTAGCAACAATTTGGTACCACATTTACCACTAACCATCACAGAACTGATAAGTTATGATTAGCGTCATTTTGGTGGCACTGTTGGCACTGTTGCATGGCCTTGAATGACTCCTGCGGATATCGATAACATACAACCATGCTACATTACGTTGGGTCGTACATAACTGAGTGGGCTATTTGATTCTGAACATTCAATGCATTGCAGCCAAATGCAGTAAACTGGGTATATCCTTGGTGTAAGAAATTCATAAGTTAGACGAGTGTAAAGACCCTATTACGGAATTAAGATGAATAATCCGTCAATAGAGGATTTTGTCCTACGTTAATAATAATTATTCCGTGTTGGACGTCTTACAAGTCTCTAGCATAAAATAGCATAGCATCGGTTGCATTTAATGAAACTGCTTGGAATGTTACCACGACTTCGGAATACACCTTAGCATACTTTTTGTAGATTTTAATGAAGCATTTTGAATAACACAGATTGAAAATGCGCTGTGATCGATACGGGACAAATACGGGATGTGCTTGCATGGTAACCTTTAGGTCTTTTCTCCCGTGTGCTGTGTTCAATATGCGAATTTGGATACGTCATGGATTTGTATTACATGGTGCTAATTGTGGCTTATCGTTGTGGTTTGGTGGCAAAAGAGTGTCAAAAGAGTGTCTATGTGGCATGTTTGGTCGCAACAAATTAATCTGATTTCACTATATAGGACCTAAAAAACTATGACTTTCTTCAGTTGAAATCTCCAGGTCATACCGGTTTGAAAGAAGCCACGGTTGCCCTGGAGCTATAGTCCGGCCTCCATAGACACATATATGGATACACGGAATTAAGCGTGAACTACACTTTACTAACTGTACAGGGCGGACTATGGCTCCAGGCGACCATATATCTTGCAACACCAGTTCTAATACGCCGAGTTTTTGTTAATTTTCGAATTATAATTTAAATTATATTTAACATTTCATTAATTTAAATTGTATGTTTGGGATGACACAGATTTAATGAACACACGCTTTAACAAGTCGTCCATCGTAAACACACTCCAACCAATATCTGACTGCGTTTTGAACCAGGGATGGCAGGAGATATATTCCCGTGTAGTTATAATAGTCCGTGGACTCTAAGTGCCAAACTAGGAACTATAGTTCACCGGACTATAATTTTTAGGAATTTAAGCCCTCCAAGTAGGGATAAAAGTCCGAGGTGGACTATCAGCCCTTAGAAATCAGTGTCCAAGGCCGAGCACGGTAAAACATTTGTATCAAAATAAAATCAGCATTGCTGGGATTCGAACCTAAAATAGACCTTACCGTTACACCACGAAAGGCCGCGATTGACGATCTAAATAACTAGATAAATAGATAAAAAGGTATGGATGGCGAAGTAAGTACTTTCTATTGAAACTACGCTCGTCTCGGATTAAATACGCGCAAAAAAAAAGCCCGTGTAGTCTTTTGCAATATCATGAAACAACTTTTCACAATTCATAAATAAAACGTGCCTCTCGTTCCAATATGCGTTAAGTATTGATTTGAAAAGACGTGCTCGTTGTCCATCGAACTCATGGGTTCGAGTTTAGGTGTTATTAAAACCTGGGTAAAGGAGATGTCTATAAAACTGCACAAAGAGTGTTATATCAATCGCATCAGTGAATGTGCGTATTAATTTAATATATTTAAAATATTAGAAATCTTTTCTCAAACTTTTGTTATATATCCCATCCCTGGTCAGGGACTTTATGTGCTAGGTGTAGATGGACCGTTTGTTATCCTTAAAGGTCCCAGGAAAAGCAAATATAATTGCTGTGATTTGTGATTTGAGTTTACGAGGAGGGACCAGAACGCATTCAATATTTGTGCTAGTTGATAATGATGACATCAATTGTGGAACTATTGATAGCTCAGTGAGTACTATGAAAAGAAAATTCCAGGTGACTGGTTTGAATCTATTCATGATACTCACTGATAATCAATATACCACAAATGATGTCATTTGTGGTGTGTTCATTTTTCTGGCCCTGTTTATTGCAATGGAATGTCCCACAAAGACTTGGAGCAGGATTATCATCCCTTTTCCTGGTACCTTTAAAGATCCCATAGTAATTAGCATTTATACGGGACCAAATGAAATATTTTACGAACTTTTCTATATGTAAACAACAAACTCTAATACACGGTTGCTACGCGCCCGCGTATAAACAAAACATGCGATTGCCGGCGCACGCGTAATGGCGCAGACCGTAAGGTGCGTACGCGTTCGTGGCGCAAACTGGGTCTTAATTTCTGTTATTTCTGCGGGTAAAAGGAGGCAGTTTGTGTCTCCGCATTGCAAACCGTACAGTAGACCTACAATAATTATAATGGCACACGAGGAGACGAGAACAAACAGTCAACCATACAGCCAGGATAGAAAGAAGCCTCAAATTAGCTTTAACTCCCGGGCGTGTTTTTGTCCCGGTTTTTGTATGAGTTACTATGCATCCATATGATCAGGATGAAAAGGGTCAAATGGGGGGGGGGGGGCTCAGTCTCTGCATGCGCCAGTATTCAAACCCAGACCGTGAGCGTGCAAGTGTGTAGTATTGTAGTTTAACACTATAGCATTTCGATAGGCCCTTGGCCAATCATGGGATGTCTGTTATCGCACAGACTACAGTCTGTGATAGTTGGTTTTCGCACAGTAGGGAGCCTGTTTTCACACAGACTACACCCTGACTGAAAAAATTTGTTGATGGTAATTTACATTACTTTTGTTGCTTTTCTTGACGACAGTGGCAAAATGGAAAGAATGTGTCAATGTTCATATGGTTTCCCGATCGAAAGAATGAAATCCATAGGATATCAACAAAGTTAGCTATCAATTAATTTGCTTTGTCTGAGTTATCTATAAATAGCTTCAATAACAGTTTGTATAAGCATTAGAAATCAGCATGGTGTGTGAACATGCTCCACACACCATCAATACATTGTACATGTACAGTGTATGTAACACAGATTTAGGAGGATATCGGGTTGGTGACCTCAATACAAATGTATGCAGCCCTCTTCGCGCAAGAGTATAGCGGTTTGGATTAATAAAAGTATCCCTTTAAAGGGAAAGCCAAATCTAAGATATTTCCGTCAGAAGGATGAATAATGTCCAGGGAATCGGGTCACTGCAAATAATCGTTTCGCCTACTCACAATATGCGCCTTGCACAATGCGTAATAGGTTTTCTTTCAGACTTCTCCATTTCAGACTCAATATTTTATGTCTGTCAATTTTGAGACCTATATCCTTTTGACCTGTGAGGAGCTTTTACGAGAAAAATATTTGAAATATAAATGTTCAACTTGCACTTTGCCGTTTACCAACCAACTTCTCCTTAACATTGACCCTATAGAATAAATCCCTGTTTAAACGAACATTACCAAAAACGTATTGGGGCTCGTGTCAATTGATGGTATGATTATATGTTTAGCTAAAAAACACCTCTCAAATCGTATAGTGTTATTTCATTTTAGTTAATACAGGTGATTAGTATAACTAACATGAACAGCTTCACAGAAAATGGGTTAAGGATCCTTTCCTTTACCAACGTTATAGGAATTTTCATGACCTTAACAAGTAACATATAATAATAATAACCTGATATTCCTCATGAAATTTACTTTCATGGAGTGTATATCTACGTTGAAGGAAGAGCTTTTAGGGAGTATCTACGTTGAAGGAAGAGCTTTTAGGGTACTGCACCGCGATAGAATTCGTTCGTCAATTTTTTTTAATATTCACTGTGAACAAGGTTTGAACGATTTTAAAAATAAATCTCGAATAATAACTTACTTTTCGAGCTACAGCCATTCAAAACACGTGTTTTTAGCCATTTTTGACTACTATTTAGTACACAATCCTAAGGAAATAACATTTTAGGCCACACATTTTTGGATTTAAAAACAAAACTGCTCCGCCAATTTTGTTGTAAATTTAATAAAAGTTGCGCATTAATGTTAATAGGCACTACAGATTAATGAAATAAAAAATAGGGTTACCAGCTTAATTTTCGAAATGCTTCCATAGAAAGGACGTATTTTGTTGGTTCAAAAGTCTTACAAAATGAAAACCGCGTTATGGTAGGGCGTAGGACGCGTCGTAAAGTACGCGCTCTAAAACGCAGAACTAGTCCGCGTTGCGTAATGCGACATAGCATGATCACACTGTCATCCTGCGTATAAGGAATTGGAAGAAGGCCCTTTTTATGGGATTTCAATGGGAATCGACAGTAGTGTTGGGAGGGGGAGCTGGGCCTCTGGCCATGCAAGTATTAAACTAAACGTATACGTGAACTCATAAAACAGGCAACATATCGGGGGAGGTAGGTTTCGATGAAAAAAAGGACAGTATAAACATGATAAAATCAATCCCTTTTCGCAAACTGATGAAGGGTGATCGTTTTGATAAACGGTGTTTTCGCAGGTTGCTCGTGATTAAGGCCCGAGTTTTAAGCGTAATTTCAATGTGGATTTCAATTGTGCAAAACGCAAATAAACGTAACATTTTATAGACCTAGCAATCGAAATGATTATATTATTGTAATCCTTTTTCCTTGGATGTCTTCATTTAAGGCCCTTCATTTGATAGGCCCTTGAAATTATGGGAATCCCCCGGTCTCGCAACTTCGCTCCCTAATGATGTTTGAAGTCATACTTTTTAGGCCTGCTCTTTATCTACGATTCCCTGTACGCCTAGAACATTAGTTCCTTGTTTTAATCGTAGTAATCTATTCACGGTGTAATTATCAAGAAAAATGCTGCATGCTGCAATCAAAGTATGTCTCACGTTTTCAAATAGCGGCACGTACAGAACCTGTGTGTTGATCGGCCGCGCATTGTTTAGCGTACACTTGCGCACGGGTGGCACATGAGTCGCACTCTATTAATTTACGCGCAAGTTTTTTACTTGTAGCGATGCTCGCATTTTCGATTCATAAACTCAGCTGGCACTGTACAAGCGGCACTGCGCGTCGCAATCGTGGTGCAGTACCCATCTTATTCTTTGAAATTAATTTTGAAAATGGAAATGTGTGAGCGCAAACCGATAAGCCTTGCTCTCAAAACTTTCGGGTACCTTGTGTGTAACACTTCACAAAACAAGGGCGATGTCTTCTACTTTCGTAAATATTTGTTATCACATCTTTCTATCAAGCAACAATTATAGATGTCAGTTTATAATGCAAAGTATTCTAAACCACACTAACTGCTTAAAATGGAAGGAAATTTATTTGAAAGGGTAAATTTAAAAAAGGGTTTCATGATTACACGAAGAAAGGGGTATATGTTAGTGTCTAATATGTGTGATTTCTAAAGTTAAAGGGTGTATCTTCGCTGTAAGAATGGGAAGGGACAAGTATTTTCAATTACTTTATATGAGCATGATTCATGAGTTTGGGTACCCGAAACGTGTTGGGAATGGTCACAGTTAGCCTACCGCGGGAGCAAATGGCATAGAAATAATTCACATGAATAAAGAAAATGCTAACAAATACTGTATGAATATAACACGTTTCACTTCTAAGTGAAAATAAATATCCCAAATTAAAGTGAAATATACATGATTCTGTGTTATCCCTTTTAAAGGGATTTTTTATATACTCAGTAAATGGGAATGTTACATGGATATCTGTGTGCGCAAAACATGCGTGGTTTAAATACATGTTCATGATACGTTTAGGCATGCCTACGGAGAACTAATCAATGTCGACACACAGTTCTCAAGACTGGGCACAGATGATCATGACGATAGACCCCTCCTCTCGCCGACTCTAAAACTAAAAGACCTCTGAACTAAGACCCCACTATAAAACCTTAACCCTAGGCCTAATAACACATGTACTGAATTACATGGATATAGTATATGCTCATGGGGTAGCCTACCTAGATTTAAGGGCACATGAGGTTCCTGTATTATGGGGTATATGGAATATTAATGGCATCTGTGATAACTGAATTTTAAGAGTACACATCCCATGAACCCCCAACCCGAGAGCCGCCCAACCCACGAACCGCGAAATCCAGTCGTTAATATTTTTGAGATAAACAGCTCTAGCTTCATAATTTCATAACTGTTAACACTTTCCACGCGGCTATTAGTTTAACAATATATACAAAACAGATTTTTCAGAAAACTTTCCCAAATGTCAAGGTCTATCTCGAGGACTGAACCAACCCTAGGCATGCTTGTACTTATTTCAATGCATTTCACACAGTGGCGTAACAGCCGGGGGGCAGGGGGGCACAGTGCCCCCCCCCCCCTGAAGGTGCTCAGCAGGAAATTCAAACCTACCCACCAGGAAAAATGGGGGAAGGGAAAAAAGGGAAAGAAAAGAGAGAGAGAAAGGAAAAAGGGATGAAAAAGAAAAAGGAAAAGGAGAAAAAAAAGGGGAAGAAAGAAAGACAATTTCGCAGTACAAAAAGCACAACAGTCAACAATTTTTGTTGTGATTTTGTGACCGTGCGAAATTGTGTGACCGTGCGAAATGTTTTGAACCCCCCCCCCCCTCCCCCCCCCCCCCCCCCCCCCCCCCCCCCCCCCACTTACGTGAAATTCACGAGGTGACTGACTTGGAAAAAATTTGGGGCAACCTTTTACGAAAAGTTCCTGGACGGAATTATTCTAATCATGATTTTTTTTGGCTGTGCCCCCCCCCCCCCCCCCCCTGACAACCAACCTCTGTTACGCCCCTGATTTCACATGGTAATATGGTGATGAAATTGAATAATGTTGCCATTTTTGACACATTTTGTGAAATTTTGGAATGTCGTCTGCAGCCGCCTGCAGCCGCGTGGAAAGTGTTAATTGAACAAATAAGCTATAACAAGAAGTAAAGTGTGATCTCAGGTAATAGTTCACACCAAGGAGTAACTTGGAACAGCCGTAACTGACAAATCGGGTGCCAGTATTCAGCGATGGAAATAAGACCCGCCCGCCCGCCCATAGCGGGTAACTTTCGTGTCGGGCGGGTGAAGATGCAAAGGTACCCGTCCGACTGGCGGGTAACATTTTTGAAGCTCAACGTGTATATACGAGGGTCATTCAGTAAGTTATGAAAGTGAACATGGTATGGGAAGCGTGAGTGATTCTATTGAGGGATAGTGTGATCAATACAAAGTATGAGTCTTTCAAATAATACAGTTTTGGATCTAAGTGTGAACTATGACGTCATAGTATTGTCTCAAAGTAAGTACACTTGGGACACTGCTAAATCAGTTATTTGGCGATAAATGTGAATTGTTTGTATGTAACATGTGGTAAGAAGATTGCATAACATGACACCAGAAGCAGGTCAATCTCTATTTTTTTCGCGTAAGTATGATAAAAAAGACAATAACTTTAATCCCTGTGTAATTTTATATATATAGTATAAGAGGAAAAAGAAAGGAGAGGCAATTGAATAAAAAGTATACAAATATCAGTATTTCAAATAGCCAATTTCATTGTAAAATGCCCCAGTCCGTGATTCACTAATATTGCGGAAAATCAAACAATTTAGGACAAATCTAAGCAATTAACCAGTTTGGGAGATTCCATATAATAGCTAACTAATTATCTAAACATATTCGCATGAAACCTGCAGAAAATATGCGCATGCGTAGACGGCAGATCATTTTGAACTGGGCCAAAAATGGCTAAAATCATGAAATCTTACTGTGCCTTCAAATTCTAATCAGAAATAATTAAAAATGCTTAAATCAATGTGTATAAATATTGTGATAGTCAAAATGAAGATATACATGAATGTATCAATCAAAGATGGCTGCCACAACCTCTCTTATTACTTATCTTTAGGGCTACTAGATATGTATTGTTAAAGTAATCGTCACATAATTTCAATGGTTTGAGGAAATTTTATGAACAGCTCCTCATGACATCCCCACTATTATTGCTTTACATCCCACAACAATTTACTAAATTATGATCCCTCCATTGTTCTTTATCCTTTGTTGTTTTTTAAGCTATATTATTGCGGATTTTGCTAAATAAAAGCGTATTTGATATGGTCCCTTCTTGTTTGTATTAAGGAATTCAGATCTAAAAAAGAGTGTCAAACAGAGATATAAGTGTTTGTTCTAACTATGTGCCAAGTGTTATCTGTTTTTATGCTTGCATTGCCGAGATATACGCAAATGTATCAATCAACCCATTTTCAACATATTACATATCTAGCCAAATAATTGACATATTTCAGTCAGTGTCTGAAACCTATATTGTATTTATGTTAATGACGTTACATAACCAAAGGTATCTAACAATCTAAAAGTGTATTGTTTGAAAGACAAAGGTTCATACTTTGTATTGATCACATTATCCCTCAATAGAATCACTCATGCATCCCATACCATGATCACTCTCATTATTTATTGAACGACCCTCGTATAAGTAACAGTAAGTTCAGGGTCATCGACAGACCGTGTGTCATGCTGATAGAGGAGATCAGGTTGATAGGAGCTTAAAGAATATTGGATTGAAGAACATGATGAATACGAGGAGCTGTAACGGGCTAGGGTTACAGTGGAACATACAATAAAGACAAAAACATGTAATTGCAGTTTAAAAGTACTCTTGCTCTTAATCATGTTAATTTTTTGTTGCAAAATATAATGAAAAAACCTTGGGCTGGTGGAATTTTTGTCGGGCAGGTAAATTCTGTGAGTTACCTGCCCGACTGGCTAGTTGGAAAAAATCTGAAGTTCCACCACTGCCAGTATTCCATTCTGTGACATCACTGCGACCGATAGAATAACAGTATTATTGCGTAACACACAGGATTATATTAGGGGGACTATATCTCCTTCCACACCAGTTATTGAACTGCGTGTATCATTATAACCTCAACCTATGTACTCTACGTATAATGGCCATTAAACGATATAAGACACATTGGGGAATTAGTGATATAAGAACTCCTTTTCTTTGAACTAAATTTTTTCAAGCATATCCTCTCGTTTAAATCTTACCGGTCGCTTATGGTATTTATTCAGTATCAACATTATCTCTTCTTGTTCATCCTTTTCAGCATAGTCAAAAGCGTTATAGCCAAGCTGATGAAAAAAAAAACCGACAAAATAATTTAATGGATATGCAGTAGTGTCGATTTTTTAAATATTATTTTGTACAGATGAATAATGTATATCATGTTTGCTGTTGCACTCACGAAATTGCGAAAGCTGCTCGGCAGTATATTTTTTTATCGTGACCGTTTTTTGTCAAGGCTGTCCACTACGGTTGTAATTCTACCGACTTCAAGGAACATTTAGTATAACTCCCTGTGCTAACTGGTCCAAAAAATTAGTAACTGACCCGGTAATAAATATGCTCTCGACTCCAACACTATAGCCTACGTAACAATATTAAATATAAAAGTTGTAAAGAGATTTTTGTTCCCTTTTAGTTTGAGATATTACACGTATGAATATTAACTCAGTAATGAATATTAACTCAGTAAATGTGCCTAAGACCAACACAAAGTCCGTTTTACCATGGCAGCAGTGGCGTAACAGCCGGGGGGGGGGGGGGGGGGGGGGGGGCAGGGGGGGCAGCAGAGTTCCCCCCCCCCCTGAAGGTGCTCAGCAGGAAATTCAAACCTACCCACCAGGAAAAATGGGGGAAGGGAAAAGAGGAAAAGAAGGGGGAAAGGGAAAGAAATCAGAGAGAGAAAGGAAAAAGGGAGGAAAAAGAAAAAGGAAAAGGAGAAAAGAAAGAAAGAAAAGAAGAAAGGGAAAGAAAGAAAGAACGAAAATTTCGCACAAAAAGCACAACAGTCAACAAATTGTTGACTGTTGTGTTTTTTGTACTGCGAAATTTTGCGACCGTGCGAAATTTTGTGACCGTGCGAAATTTTGTGAACGTGCGAAATTTGTGACCTTGCGTAATTTTGTGACCGTGCGAAATTTTGTGACCGTGCGAGTTTTTTGGACCCTACCCCCACCCCTTCCCCCCCCCCCCCCCCCCCCCCCCCCCCCCCCAATGCATCAATTCTGATTAAACGGGACAAAACTTCAGTTTTACATACTTAATGACCCACAAACTATATATTGTTGGAAAGCTTATGATTCAAGGTTTTTCATTTTTGCAAAAAAAAATCAAATTATACAGGGTGTGTAACATTTTTACAGGGTGGAACATAAAAAAGTTGATGGTTTTTGCTCCTCACAAAATATTTTGATAGTTTGTACAATTAGGGTTTAGCTGGAGATAGTCACCAAAATCAGAACAACCGCAGAAGGTGCTACCAAATTTGCTAAGAATCACCTGCCCAAAATGTACACAGGAAAAGTACAGGGTGTCTAAAATTATGATGAAATAATGCATAAAATGAAGGTTTGTATATAATATTCTATGAAATTTAGTTAACATGGACTAGCCTATTTAATTTAAAGGAAAATGGTTATCAAAATGAACTACATGAATATCATTAAAGTTCCTTTATTTTGAATGCAGGGTGGTCCAAAATAGGTCTAAATAGCAAATTTTTCATAAATCTATGAACAATTCTGTGAAGAAACACTTCTGGCTTTTTTAGTTAAATGTTTTACTACCCAGGGTAGAAAAGGACCGAAGAGTCACACAAATGAAATAGAGAGACTGCGATTTGGCCATTGTTTAATCAATAAAATGAATAAAACTGTGTATTTTTTACATTAAAACACTCCCTGAATGGAAAATCATATTCTAGTAGAGAATGTCTAGATAACAATTCAATATTATTATTCATAGTAGCAGGCACATGTTATTAACACAAATGAGAAGTTTGAAAACTTTCCTATGTATACTTTTAAAATGGCATCAATTTCAAAAGTTCTAGTTTTCCGCTATTTTGTGTAGAAACCTATGGGCGCCTCATCCACCGGCGCCTCACCCACCGGCTCCACCCTTGACTCACTCGACGTTTAGATTGATAACTTCACTGTTGCTAAACATGTGGCTTTAATCCTTTTTTTATTCGGTAGCTGGATAAATTGTCTTTAATATGATACCAAAAATGTTATGTTTTTTTGAAAACTTCTATTTAAAATAGAGACACGTATCACGATTTTAAGGATTTTTTGAAACGGCTCCACCTTATTTGATATACATATTATTAGTGACCTGTGACCAGCAACAGGCAGATTATTGATTAATTGGTAGCGACAACTAACGGATCAATAGTAAAATGAGGATTGGGGGATGCTTCAATTGATCAATGCAGACCATACACACAATTAGCTGTCACAATGTCCTGCGTGTTCAAAACCCAAGTGTGAATATGTAAACTGCACTTTGTTCAATCGTTGTCAATGTAGCGTTCTCAATTATTAACCGATCTTCATGAACAATATCTCAAATTAAAGAAAAGTGATTTCTTTACAACTTCATAATTTAATATTTTTACGTAGAAGCTATAGTGTTGGAGTTAAGAGTATATTATTTATTACCTGGTCAGCTACTTATTTTGAGGGCTGTATGTAAAACAATTGTAAAATGTACAAATCCCAATTTGTATCAAAATTGAGGACACAGCCTCAAACACATCACTCAATAATACTGTATCTGTAAATAATGTACTCCTAGCACGTCCCTGCCCAGGTGCTTTGAGGTTGGGTAATTCAAAATAGATAATCGGTACCAAAAATCAGAGATATACAATAAATAAGCAAATTCCGTCTCCGCAGTTTGATACCTCATTCAACAAAATCGAATGGATACTATTAAAGTTATGGCGATTTCAATGACCGCGCATAACAACAGCAAAGTTGCACTAGGTATAGGAAATCATTGATTTGTGTGTGATTACTGTCATAACTGTGTGCTATCTGAACGAGCCACCTAGGTATTTGGATGAATGGGTCTGGAGTGATAACCGCAATTTGCGGGATAACGGGTCTGACTAGCTGTGAATAATAAAAGTCTTTGAGTCTTTACACACACATTTTTACGTACAAGGAGCTATATATTGTTTATACTGTGGCCGTATACCTTATCTTTGATGGTTGGGTCAGACTTGTGCTCCAATAAAACTTCACACACTCTAGGCTCGTACTCTGCTGCATAATGTAATGGTGTTTTACCAGCCTATAATATAAAAGTAATGAACAGAATATGTATACTTATTTCGTGATTCATTCTATAATAACAGAAGAATTGCATGCAGACACTATTTGTGAAAGATAAAGTGTGGGATGTGGGTGTGTGGTGCGTGGGGTGGGTTTTTTGCGGGGTTGCAGTTGGGGTGTAGTTTTATATCCAAACGAGTAATAAATCACCCTATGTTTCTATATTTTATACAATGACACAGTTTTCTGCAGCGACTGCAAAGAAGACTATTTTACTGACCGGAAGTTGAGAGTTTTTTCCTAGCTTAACGTCCCACTCATCAGCAAATCATATCTCATACATGTGGTATCATTCGTGCGTTTGTTACATCCAGCGTGGTTCTTGGCTCTTAAAACATTCTGCTTCGGGTTTCTCACGGGTTAATAACCCACCAATCCCACCGTGTTGTCTTTTCGTTATGTCATCATGAATAATGATGTGGATAAGACCCATGGGGTCACAAGTCATTGCACTTTAACCCTCGCCCTACTGCGTTTTTTTGTAACACGGTTTATTAAATCCAAACAAATATGCGGGGTTATGCTTATTTGGTTCCAGTTTCAGTTTCAGTTTTATTTACCAACAATACATATCCAATAATGTTAAGTACATGCAGGGGTGGGCTGACCAAAATCAGAGCCGAGCTCGTAAATATATTTGGCCACCATCAATTCCTCATCACTTATGACTAACGACCATTCTGACCAGTTACCCTTATGACTAGCAACCCTAATGACTAGCGAGATTGACTCTAATTTGTATTTTACAAATAATATAGTGAAAAAAGGGGAAATATTTACAAAATTATAAAGACAAAAGAATCTACGTTTTTGGGGCTCTGCTTGCTTTCGTTTTGTCCAACATGAATTAATATAAACATGCAAATATAATTTCAGGGCATTGTAAAGAAATATGAAAGACTCATGACTCTAAAATAACTCTGACTTTTAATCTAAAATAGATTTTTGTGAATTCAATGAGCAGGATGAACCTAAACTCTTGACAAGGTGGACTCACTGTGTCGGTACTTTCACTAAAATCCAAATGTAACTAAAGGGTCATTATATTCTGTTTGGTGAACTAACGATTGATGCATTTTCCCAATAATCACCGAAACCTCACCTAACCTGGCCCCAGTTACTCTGACAATTATCCTTTTTTTTTAGGGTTTTTTATTTATCCGGCTTTGTTAGAAATGAACCAATCAAAAAATATGTATGAGGTAATAATAATAATATTTTTGTCAGCAAAACAAAAAGCCAAATCGACCGACCGGACCTGACTTTTTAATTTTCTTTTGCCTAACTGCGGAATCCACCCATATATAATCCTCAAAATAAGTACACACACAGAAATTTTGCGCACGTTAAGTAAAATAACGTAATGTAAAGTAAAATTATGCAAAAAGTACACAATGCGAGGTATTCTTTATTACTAAACCATTTTGTAACTTTTAAAATTACATTTTTGAAATGTATCGGAGATAATTACCGGGGTTTGTAGATATTTTATCGAAATTAAGTAAAACAAAAGTCTAAAATACAATTTAATCGGTAAAAGGTGATTTCGCCCAACATGTTAAGTAAGAATTACCGATATGATTGGTGAAAGTCGTAATCTTTCCCTAATCGCCGGGTAAAATCTCCTCGTGTAATTATACAAGATGGCGAGCGTTAAAGAAACACTCAGCCGGTGGAGAGTTCCTCCGGAATACATTGACAAATTTGAAGGTAAGGAAGTAGTATATCTTTCCACTTTTGGTAATGCCTTTATGTCCTTGTTTTCATGATGTTATTGAAGTCATCTGAAAATCATAAGTTTTGAGAGATTCACAGAAAAAAGTGAAACTTGTGTTGGCACCGAGCGTCGTATCGGGGTCGTACTACACCGTGCATGCGTTGCGTTTGCACATCATTTCATAGCGGCTCATTTGTACATATGGCCATGTGAAACGTGATTAGGGCGTATGTAGTATGTACATAGTTCAAAATGCAACAATGCAAGGTTATTGATTGATTGATTGATTGATTGATTGATTGATTGATTGATTGATTGATTGATTGATTGATTGATTGATTGATTGATTGATTGATTGATTGATTGATTGATTTTTTTTAAAAAAAATTTAATGATTTTCAGATGACTTCAATAATATCATGAAAACAAGGACATAAAGGCATTACCAAAAGTGGAAAGATATACTACTTCCTTACCTTCAAAAACTCCCTTGAAATTACCTAAAACTTACATCCAAATTCAGTAAAAAATACCCAGCAATTGTGTAAACAATTGTCTAAAAATACATCCAAATTCAGTCAAAAATACCCGGTAATTGTGTAAACAATTATCTTAAACTTACATGCAAATTCAGTCAGAAATACCCAGTCATTGTGTAAACAAACACCTTAAACCTACATTCAAATTCAGTAAAAAATACCTAGTCATTTTGTAAATATTTACTAAAAAATTAAGCAAAATTTCCCATAATATTGTGGGTTTTTTACATAACATGTGGTAAAATATTACAAAGCATTTACGTAAAAAAAATGCGTAACTAGTTAAGTAAAATTTATACCTAGCCACTGTGCAAAATAAATACCTAGTGAAATTGCATTTTTATACATAATAGTTTGGGTTATTTTACCAAACAGAGTTTATGTAACATTTTACCTAATTGTTTTGGTGTTCTATACGTGCTTCAAAATTATGTAAAATTTTACATAACTTAGGTAAAAATTTCTGTGTGTGTAGCTGACCAGGCAATAAATATGCTCTCAACTCTGAAAACTATTGCTCGTACGTACATAAAAATATTCAATTATAAATATGTAAAGAAATGCCTTCTCTTTAATTTTGAGACTTGGCTCGTTGCTGGTCAATATTTATATAATATGTGATGGCTCTGAGTGGTGATGCAATAATATAATTGCACACGTCCGAGACAGTGCAATGCAATGTTTTTATAGCGAGTGCAATATATTCTTGTATCACCCGAAAATAAAACATTCAATATTAATATAACATACTGTTTTGATAAAAATAAATAAATTAGCCCAAACTGACCTTAAGATTAAAACGCTGATCTCAAAAATGTACCCATGCGCATCATCTGCGCATGTTATATACCCATCTTATGCGCCGCGCAAAAAATGTTGGACGACAATATTTTAGAATATTGGTCGCATCCGGGTACTTTGGTTGACCAATATTCATTCAATACACAGTTTTATTGTACCATTAAAAGCCTAATATAATGTTATTATTTATATGGTCCTCCCAAACGGTACAATAAAAGTGCATATATGAATATTGTTTTTTCTCTTTCCAGCCCGTTTATAGGGACTTTTTTATTTCATGACATACAACAATAAATCAACAAAATACAAAAATAACACTACACAAAATACATCAAACACAGACAAGGCATCAACATTCAGACGCCACAAGTGCCAGACAAAGTTTTACTATTATGTAGGCACATAATGCTATTTTTTTTATTTTAAAGAAAAACATTATGAAAACAATATTATGAAAACAATATCCCCATCTTTTGTTATAGGATGCCATTCTATTATTCCTTTCTGCAATAACTTTCTCAGATTTTTCAATCATTTTCACCAATGCTTTAAAGACATAAATACTAAGTTTCTTTTCTTCAACTCTGCATCTATAAATAAAACGAATGATTATATTTTTGAAAAAGTCGAAATCTTCATTAAATAAGCCAAAACATATATTCTGATAGTTCACATTGAAAAAGATACTTAGCCCAGTATTCATCCATGTACTAAGATTGCTCCAAAAATCTTTTGTTACATTACACTCCCACATGAGATGTTTTACAGTTTTTCTATTCACTTTGCAGAAACTACATATATCTGTTTCTATTAAACCAATCCTAAACAAAAAATAGTTTGTTGGTAGAATATTATGAATATAATGAAACTGAAAATATCCAGTCATTAATTGGCTGTGACAAATCAATATCAAATTGAGCCTTGCCTTCCCAGTACTGCTTCGCATTCGGTATTACATGGTACCTTATCTTTTCATAGGCAAATTTACAGACTCTTTTTGTTAATAAAATATCCGTTATCAGCTGTTCATTCCTCTCATAATTACCAGTCAAAGTAAATAACTTAAGAATGACTCTTTGAAATTCTTTTTGATACTTTGAACAATTCCAAAATATTCAACAAAATTAGTTTTCACAGCATGATACTTCTTGATAATGATACTACTTAATTCCATGAAACTCATCAAATGGTCAGATTCAATTAAATCTGATAACAAATAATATTACTGTTACTCCAACTTCTATAAAAAGGAGGATTTGGTAGAACAGATAATAAATATGTTAGCTGAGAAATAGCTAAAGATTTAATAACTACTAACACTCTTCCAATAGGGGTAAGACCCCTTTGTAACCAAATGTTTAAGATTTTGCTTAATTTCTGAAACTGGACCTCATAATTTAACTCAAAAAGTAGTTGTTTGTTCAGAGAAATATTTGCTCCCAAGACAGGACCCTAAGACCAGATTAGATTAGCATCTGGATGTAAAATGGTCTCATCATTCTTTAAAGAACCTATCTTTAAAACTGATGATTTAGAATAATATACACTTAAACCAGATAATTTTGCTGAAAGATTTAGGAACCGTAAGGGATTGCACCATCCAAGATAAGAGTGGTATCATCTGCATATTATGTTAACTTAACAGACTCATTTCCCTTAATATTAATACCTTTAATACACTTATTTTTACCAGGCCAAGACCTCCGCGCAAATTATGAAAATGTAACAACTTAAGGGGCATCCTTGACGAAGACAACGCCCATGTTTGTAACACAACTTCTGATGTTGGTGTAAAAAGGAGTGACCCATTTTTTGGCATCACTTCCAAATCCAAACATTCCCAAAACACTTTTGAACAAAAATTCCACTCAAGTTTATCATACGCTTTTTCAAAATCCAAGAACAGAAGCAACCCAGAAAGACTCTCATACTCAATAATGTCAAGTATTAACCTTACATTTTCACCAATATATCGATTTGACAAAAAACCTTTAATACACTTATTTTTACCAGGCCAAGACCTCCGCGCAAATTATGAAAATGTAACAACTTAAGGGGCATCCTTGACGTAGTCAACGCCCATGTTTGTAACACAACTTCTGATGTTGGTGTAAAAAGGAGTGACCCATTTTTGGCATCACTTCCAAATCCAAACATTCCCAAAACACTTTTGAACAAAAATTCCACTCAAGTTTATCATACGCTTTTTCAAAACCCAAGAACAGAAGCAACCCAGAAAGACTCTCATACTCAATAATGTCAAGTATTAACCTTACATTTTCACCAATATATCGATTTGACAACAACAAAACAGTTTGATCGGGTGAAATAACTGAATTGAGAACTTTTTTGAAACGATTTGCAATAGCTTTAGATACAACATTATAATCTACATTGAGCAGGCTGATGGGTCTCCAATTTTCCAAGAATTAATTATCTTTTGGAATAAGAGTAATTACCCCTCTACATTGCTCATCCGTCTTGACAATCATCCTTGCTCATGCTATTTCTTTTACACATGGCCCATGCTCATTTCATCGGTTTTTATTATGAAAAACATTGAGAAAGCAGCTGCGCTCATTATTTTGTATAATCGCACAAAATGAAAAAAGAAAGAAACCCTGTTCTACGGGCGTATACCGTAACCCATATTTTGGAAATTGGTTTCAAGAAGTTTTACACGCAAATGAATACTGCCCAATAATGTGTTGGGGGCTTGTCGATACATTTTTCTTCAAGATGGAAAAGAACAAAAAAGCCCGACTGACCGACTGCTAGATATATTTTTTCGGCGCCCAATCTTCAGTTGTAAAATGAATTCATATTACAATAACAAAGGATATTTTGTGATGGGAAGTGATGTAAAACCTGGGGAAAATATTTGGCAATTGTGGGAACAACTTAAACGAAATTCAGTTGAAAACTGAAACCAGATTTCATCAAGGACCCGACGTGCGACTGAGTAGAAACTTGAAAATCGTGATTTTACCCAAATAGACCTACTTTGAAACCTATCTGGCTATATGGAGCCATGTTTGAATACATCAAGTTACTATCTAAATTTGCTTAATGTATTTATAATAATGGACATGGCAGTATGGCTTGAGGAGCAATGTATACAAATAAAAGACTTTGATGTAACTGCAAAATCCAAAGCAATGTTCAATCAGATCAGATCATTCCGAAATAAATCCACTCCATCAAACTGAACATGTGTAAAAACACAGATTGAGCAGTGCTAAGTGAACCATCAAATAAAATTATGAACAGATGGAGAGAGTACGGTGCCTCACTCTTTGAAAGACCAGATGGAGAAACACCACTGACAAAAATGTACGGAGAATTTGACATGGAACATCCGCCGCTAATGGATAAAGTGATGTATGCTGTCAAGAAACTCAAGGATGGAAAATCACCAGGCCTTAATGGGATACCTGCCGAGCTTATAAAATCAACAGGCCAGCACGGAATTATAGCACTACACCAGTGATGTACATACATCTGGATCAAATGCGATTGGCCAAATGACGGGAAAGTGCAAGAATTTACTATCTACTGATGCCTGTTCATGGCTTCATCTGTTATGTAGTGCACTCCTTCATTTCCCAACTACTGTTGAAAGTTCATGGTTTCTTCTGTTATGTAGTCCACTCCGTCATCTACTGATGACAGTTCATGACTCCATCTGTCTTGTAATTCACCTCTTATCTACTGATAACAGTTTAGGCTGTTTTGTAGTCCACTCTTATCTACCGATGACAGTTGATGGCTTCATCTGTATTGTAGACAACTCTCATACATCTTCTATCTACTGATTGTTCCTCGTTTCAAATCCCTTCCGATTTCAAGGTCTTATCACGAAGTCCCCCCCCCCCAAAAAAAATAATAATAATAATAATAATAATAATAATAATAATATTAATAATAATTCTCCGCACCCTCAACAGGCTGAATGGTTAAACTAATTGCATTTGTTTATTATTATACAGACTTATAAAGCGCTTTTTCAAAACGGACCAAAGCGCTGTACATATCAACAATGACAACAACAATACAATATGTAAACAACAAAAATCCAATCCCATTATGACTTAAAAATAATCACACTGTATTTGTTTTATATTTTAACAAAATATTGTTTCATAATAGACTCTATAAAGACTAGAACAAAAACCACTATCTACATGTAGTAATTGATGACTTGTCATTGTCAAAAAATAGAAAATTAAGGGAAAAATAATTAAAAAACCATCTCATCTCATCAATGTTTGAGACGATGTTTCAATCATTCAGGCCTACGTGCATACGTCGCGTTATTTGTACTCTGCTTACAATTTTGCCTTGCATATGAATAGCTGTATTGTACTCCTATTTACTATGTGTGTACACACATTTCTGTTTAATAATTAGAATAATAGGCTGTGTAAACTTAATCTCCTCGACATTCGACAATAGTCCTAGCATGTTGGCCTATTATTTTAAAGAAAACAATATTAATTACAAATGTAATGACCTTCAGCATCGATTTCAGCTAGTTTTGTTGTATTTCTGGGTTTGAGGTTTGTGGAGTTAGCCACGTAGCTGCGTTGATGAGGGACGCCTTAGACATTCATGTTGTGTGAAGGGGTCGAGCGGGTGGGGTGCAGACGTACTGGATAGAAGCAATGTTTGAGAGTAATGCAAAGCGGTGGCGAAGATGGCGGGGATTAGAACTTGAATATGACATGATCGTCTTCACGCGGCGACTATAACCAGAGACCCCTGTAACAATAAATACGCATGCTTCTGACATTAGGGAACGTTCATCACTTCTTGACTTGACAAAAAGGGCGGTAACACGTTTTTTCATAATCAAGAGGGGGGCGGTCATACTGTTTTTTACGGTTCAAATCCAACAGCCGGGACACAGGGAATGGGATTATGATGATCAAATTAGTACAATAGCACATCATTTGCGCTATGTCGCATGCGCCGCCCCGCCCCCCCCCCCCCCCCACCTACCCACCCACCCCCTCCCATTACATTAATTTAAGAAATTCCTTTAGAGCCAAAATGTACATCAAATCATATGCCGCAAATTTAATTGTAAAAGCAAATATATTCACGCGCTGCGCACGCATATGTTGTGTCGGTGAGGTCTGGTTGGCTCACTTTTATATCGTGCCCCTCCAATGATCTAGCTACTCCACTGATAAAAATTATAAAATGTTGACACCCTCTCTGTAACTACAATTGTGCAGATCCAATGAGCTTCCAGGTTCCCACCAGGAGTCCTTATTTTTATTTGGGGGCCTTGAGGGAATTGCATCAACTTCGGGGGATTGACGGAATTAGAACTTGAATTTCATATGGTTGTCTCCACGCGGTTAATGAAACCACAGAGACGCTTGGCCAATAAAGAGGCATGTCTTCTTTAATGTAAATGTGATGGGCCGGGGAAGGGGTGGGCAGGTGCTACTACTGGCGGACGGGACTCAGAGGCAATGTGTTAATGATAAGGTGGGAGAACGGAGTAAGAACTTGAATTAAACAACGATTTGACATGATTTATAATGTCGGGTTACCACATTATTGGTTGAACCAAAATAAAATCTATTTGTGTGCCTATGATTCGTTCAGAATTTCCATTTTTTAATATTATTGTATTTCAAATTTTGTTCCTACTAACGAAAAATCTGTCACTCATATCAATTCTATTTCGCGGAATTTGCCCATTAAACTTTAAATAATTTATAACAATCGATGGTATCTGTGCCCCTCGCCTTAGAACGGACTATGTCATAGAACTTTGCACGAGTATTATACCACGTAGGAGAGCGTTAAAGATGCACATTGATACAGAAGTCTATGGAAGAAATATTTGTTTGATTTTTATATAACCATTTTTTTCGGGTTTAGAAAGTATGAATTATAACTTTGTTTATTTTATTTATTTTTAATATTATACATGTAAATAGATCCAAACGGGTCCAAATAGATCGAAATGGGTTGTGTAAGCTTCAAATCGGCCATAATTAGGTCAATCAGTCTATAGCACCATGTTACCATGCTTTCAAGATAAAGTCTTTTTTTATTATTAATAATGTAATGATTCAAATATTGTAAATTAATGTTTGTAAATATCGTGATGAAATGTCGCTGTTCGGTATGGCATGAAGTATATACTAAAATAGCATTGTCTATCAATTGCAATATGCAACACAGACACCAATATGGGTGTATACTATACCTCATCTTTGATGTTTGGGTCGGACTTGTGCTCCAATAGAACTTTACAGATCTCTAATTTATGATGCGCCACTGCATAGTGTAATGGTGTTTTACCAGTCTGTGATATAAAGATAATATACATACTATTTACACTCTCATTATGTTATTCATTCAATAACCACAGGAGAATTACTTGTGGAATTATGTTACTCTACTGAAACAATATGTCATCATTCTGTAAAGGATAAATGTGTACGGTTATATCTAAATTACCACTACATCACCTACAATTATTTTAAACTCTTATACAATTGATCCCAATCCGATGCAAGTTTAAAAAGATAAAATACGTTTGGATCATATTCCTGGATGTCTGGAATTTGTCTCTACTGTATAATTCTCATTACGGAATGATTCTATCAATTGAAATTATAGTACTTCAAAATAATGTAATTTTAAAATTAGTAGATATAGTGATGAAATGGTATTGTTAGTTTATAGATCAATCAGTCTATAGCACCATGTTACCATGCTTTCAAGATAAAGTGATTTTTTTTTTATTAATAATGTAATGATTCAAATATTGTAAATTAATGTTTGTAAATATCGTGATGAAATGTCGCTATTCGGTATGGCATGAAGTACTAAAATAGCATTGTCTATCAATTGCAATAATATGCAATACAGACACCAATATGAGGGTATACTATACCTCATCTTTGATGTTTGGGTCGGCCTTGTGCTCCAATAGAACTTTACAGATCTTATCAGGTCCGTATTCATTCGCCACTGCATAGTGTAATGGTGTTTTACCAGTCTGTGATATAAAGATATACATAACATTTACACTCTCATATGTTATTCATTCAATAATCACAGGAGAATTACTTGTGGAATCATGTTACTCTACTGAAGAAACATGTCACCATTCTATAAAAAGAATAAATGTGTACAGTTATATCTAACTAACCTCTCAATCACCTAATTGATCCCTAATCAGTTGCAAGTTTAAAAAGACAAAATACATTTGGCTCATATTCCTGGTTGTCTGGAATCATTCTCTAATGTACAATTCTCATTACGAGAATGATTCTATATATTGAACATTTAGTGCCTCAAAATAATGTCTTTTAATATTATTAGATATAGTGATGAAATGTTGTTATTATTTTGTGGATCAATCAGTCTTTAGCACTGTGTTACCATGCTTTCAAGAATAAAGTGAATTATTTATTAATAATGTACTGATTCAAATACGTAATATTGTCATTTCATGTTTGTAGATATCGTGATGAAATGTTGCCGTTCGGTATGGCATAAAGCAATAAAATAGCATCGGCTATCAATTGCATATGCAATACTGACACCAATATGGGTGTATACTATACCTCATCTTTGACATTTGGGTCGGACTTGTGCTCCAATAGAACTTTATAAGGTCCGTGATGACTCGCCGCGGCTTTGTGTAATGGTGTTTTACCAGTCTGTAATATTAAAATAATATACATAACATTTACACTCTCATTATGTTATTCATTCAATAATCACAGTAGAATTACTTGTGGAATTATGTTACTCTATTGAAGCAACATGTCACCATTCTGTAAAAAGGATAAATGTGTACGGTTATATCAAAATTACCACTAAATCACCTAATATATTTTAAACTCTTATAAAATTGATCCCAATACTCAGTTGCAAGTTTAAAAAGACAAAATACGTTTGACTCATATTCCTGGATGTCTGGAATCTTTCTCTACTGTACAATTCTCATTACGAGAATGATTCTATATATTAAAAAATATAGTGACTCAAAATAGCGTTATTCAATATTAGTTGATATAGTGATGAAATGTTCGTTGTTGCTTAATCGATCAATCAGTCTATAGCAACATGTTACTATTCTTTCAAGAATAAATTGAATTATTTATTAATAATGTACTGATTCAAATATTTGTAATATTGTTTTTTAATGTTTATAGATATCGTGATGAAATGTTGCTGTTCGGTAGGGCATGAATCAATACAATAGCATCCGCTATCAATTGCAATATGCAAGACTCACCCCAATATGGGTGTTTACTATACCTTATCTTTGATATTTGGGTCGGACTTGTGCTCCAATAGAACTTTACAGATCTCATCAGGTCGTACATCATTCGCCGCGGCATAGTATAATGGTGTTTTACCAGTCTGTAATATTAAAAAAATATACATAACGTTAACACTCTCATTATGTTCATTCATTCATTCATTCGTTCGTTCATTCATTCAATAATAAAAATATATAAAAATTACCGCTAAATCACCATATAATGTATATTTTAAACTCTTATAAAAATTGATCCCCATCAGTTGCAAGTTTAAAAAGACAAAATGCGTTTGGCTCATATTCCTGGTGTCTGGAATCTTTCTCTACTGTACAATTCGCATTTCGAGAATGATTCTACATATTGAAAATATAATAACTCAAAATAACGTAATTCAATATTAGTTGATATAGTGATGAAATGTTGTTGTTGCTTAATCGATCAATCAGTCTATAGCAACATGTTACCATTTTTTCAAGAATAAATTGAATTATTTATTATAATAATGTACTGATTCAAATATGTGTAATATTGTAATTTAATGTTTATAGATATCGTGATGAATGTTGCTGTTCGGTAGGGCATGAAGCAATAAAATAGCATCCGCTATCAATTGCAATATCCAAGACTCACCCCAATATGGGTGTTTACTATACCTTATCTTTGATATTTGGGTCGGACTTGTGCTCCAATAGAACTTTACAGATCTTATCAGATTCGTTATCATTCGCCGCGGCATAGTGTAATGGTGTTTTACCAGTCTGTAATATTAAGATAATATACATAACATTTACACTCTTATTATGTTATTCATTCAATAATCACAGGAGAATTACTTGTGGAATTATGTTACTCTACTGAAGCAACAAGTCACTATTCTGTAAAAAGGATAAATGTAGGCGACTATATCAAATTTACCACTAAATCACCACCTCATATATTTTAAACTCTTTTAAAATTTATCCCCATCAGTTGCAAGTTTAAAAAGACAAAATACGTTTGGCTCATATTCCTGGTTGTCTGGAATCTTTCTCTACTGTACATTTCGCATTTCGAGAATGATTCTATATATTGAAAATATAGTAACTCAAAATAACGTTATTCAATATTAGTTGATACAGTGATGAAATGTTATCGTTACTTTATCGATCAATCAGTCTATAGCAACATGTTACTATTCTTTCAAGAATAATTTGAATTATTTATTAATAATGTACTGTTTCAAATATTTGTAATATTGTAATTTAATCTTTATAGATATCGTGATGAAATGTCGCTGTTCGATAGGGCATGAAGCAATAAAATAGCAACGGCTATCAATTGCAATATGCAATACTGACACCAATATGGGTGTATAAACTATACCTCATCTTTGATGTTTGGGTCGGACTTGTGCTCCAATAGAACTTTACAGATCTCATCAGATACTTTATGATGCGCCGCTGCATAGTGTAATGGTGTTTTACCAGTCTGTAATATTAAGATAATATACATAACATTTAAAGTCTCATATGTTATTCATTCAATAATCACGGGAGAAATATTTGTGGAATTATGTTATAACTCTACTGAGGCAACATGTCACCATTCTGTAAAAAGGATAAATGTGTACAGTTATATCTAAATTACCACTAAATCACCTAATATATTTTAATTTCTTATAAAATTGATCCCCATCAGTTGCAAGTTTTAAAAAGACAAAATACGTTTGGCTGATATTCCTGGTTGTCTGAATTTTTATCTACTGTAGACTAGTCATTTCAAAATATAGTAACTGAAAATAATGTAATTTAACATTGGTATATCTAGTGATGATTTTTTTTGTTGTACTTTACAGACACTGACATTTGTAAGCTCTGAACACAATGGATCTACACTGTTGGATCTATACCTACCTTAAACGGTATACTTGGGTCAGCGTTTGAACTCAACATAAGTTGTGTAACCTTGCAAGCATTATTTTCATAGGTTGTAACAGCTAAGTGTAGAGGAATTGGGTTAATCTGAAAATACACCATTAAAAATGATTACGAATTTTTCGACTAATGTTCAAAATTATTTTGTATTGTTGTTAATTAACCTCATACGACAGCCCCCTTGAGATTTTGGAAAATGTCAATCGAGTCAAATAATATCCGTACATTTGGGTTGAAGCTATGTGACAAGGTAATATGATTTGTTTTTTGATAGTCTTTGGCTTCAGTAAATATATGACTGAGCTTAAAAATACGTACACACAAGTAGATATTAGTTTTATGCTAACCCATCTCTACTTGTTTGTTTTATGCTATGTATCGCAGCATTCTTCATACAATTCCATAATAAATAAATATTGTTTGTCATTATTATGTTGTTCATGTTTGTATGCGCAATAATGTTTACATTGTGTGGCCATTATCATAATGAATGTTATGTTATGTTAAGTGTGTGTGATGGGTTATTAATGCAGGTCTATGAATAAGATATAGTAAAGGGTTGCAAAGCGTCGGCTTAAGTCTAGATAAAAGTTTGTTGTTTTTTACGGTATTGAGCACTCTATTCAAATGTCTAGTCTAACCAGAAATGGTTGTCAATAATAATTATTACGCTCTTGATTTATCAGTTGAGCGCTCTCTGATTATCTTTTGATGTGTATTGACCACTTCGGGAATATAATGTTGTTTTGACCGCTGGTCTAAAATATACCATTGATTGCGATCAGAGAAACATCTATACGCCTGAAGATTGGACAAAATGACCGTATTGGAAAGTTTAGACCTTCCGAGAAAGGGAGTCGTTACTCTGAGTTTCATGCTTAACGCAATCGTCAGACGACAAGGATACTGATTGTGTGGCTGGTTAACCCTGGACTAGATTAGGATGCATACACTTTCAATGGTGTTTAATCACTAAAAGTGTATCACAACCAGACCATTTCTCAGGACCGGTCTAAAAGCTTCGAGATAGCTTAAAAGTGCTCAACTGATAAAAAGTCAGGAGCATAACATAAAATGTCATGAACATCGAATCGATTTCATGGATAGACTATCTTTCGAATCAAAGTGCTCAATTCCAATAAAGGAAGAGCTATATAAAAATTCAAAGTTTAGACCTTCCGAGAAAGGGAGTCGTTACTCTGAGTTTCATGCTTAACGCAATCGTCAGACGACAAGGATACTGATTGTGTGGCTGGTTAACCCTGGACTAGATTAGGATGCATACACTTTCAATGGTGTTTAATCACTAAAAGTGTATCACACATTTCTATAGCCCGTAAGCCAACCAGACCATTTTTCAGGACCGGTCTAAAAGCTTCGAGATAGCTTAAAAGTGCTCAACTGATAAAAAGTCAGGAGCATAACATAAAATGTCATGAACATCGAATCGATTTCATGGATAGACTATCTTTCGAATCAAAGTGCTCAATTCCAATAAAGGAAGAGCTATATAAAAATTCAAAGTTTAGACTTTCCGAGAAAGGGAGTCGTTACTCTGAGTTTCATGCTTAACGCAATCGTCAGACGACAAGGATACTGATTGTGTGGCTGGTTAACCCTGGACTAGATTAGGATGCATACACTTTCAATGGTGTTTAATCACTAAAAGTGTATCACACTTCTCTAGCCCGGGCGTAAGCCAACCAGACCATTTCTCAGGACCGGTCTAAAAGCTTCGAGATAGCTTAAAAGTGCTCAACTGATAAAAAGTCAGGAGCATAACATAAAATGTCATGAACATCGATATAGCTCTTCCTTTACTGGAATTGAGCACTTTGATTCGAAAGATAGCCTACCCATGAAATCGAGTGTATGCATCCTAATCTAGTCTAGGGTTAATCAGTTACACAGTCAGTATCCTTGTCGTCTGACGATTGCGTTAAGCATGAAACTCAGAGTAACGACTCCCTTTCTCGGAAGGTCTAAACTTTGAATTTTTATATATATATATATATATATGTATTTCCATTGCTGCATATATATATATATGCAGATATATATATATATATATATATATATATATATATATATATATATATATATATCTGCATATATATATATATGCAGCAATGGAAATACCCACATGACTACCTCCCCGACCACCCCTGAGTCTTTTAACATATAATTTAGAATAAATAAAGTTTCCAAGGTGTTTTTTAAACAGTATTATGCGGTTTATTCCGTGAGGGCGCTCTATTGTAGTCCATCCAGGGTAGATCAACCCCGGGACTGTCTACCCCGGGTGGAAAGTCATGTGGGTATTTTCATCGCTGCTATGCATCTATATCGGGCTAGGTAGCAGGAATCTAATTTAGATCATACTACTTCAGCTAGTAGTATATATGAATAAAATGAGCGATTAAAAACGAAGTTACGGACTCTTTTGAGCAGTTTATTATGAGTTAATTTGGTATATACAACATCAAAATGAAGATAAGCCACTTACATTACGCAGATTGCATTACATACATCATGCATATGCAACATATTTGATCAATGCTGGCCATTGTGTTGATCTTACTTGTCTGAATTATGAGGTTATGAACCATAAAGTTATTTATCATCCAATGTTTACATAAACAAAGCAAATCTATATATTTTGCGTTGGATTGCATTGTAAGTCCGGATGTCTACATTCCTAAGACATAAGACCTAAAGACCTAAGACCTATGTTACGCCACCCCCCACCCCCCCCCCCCCACCCCCCCCCCCCCCCCCCCTCCCCCACACCTCTCAACTTCTTACCTAAGACCCTATACTTTGTGCCAAAATCGACATTGATGACATATATGATGGGGTACTAGGTTAGTAGACATCCGGGGGAAACCTAGGACCCTCGTTTTGTTGGCGCCAAAATCGATATTAATGACATTTAGAGGGGGTCTTAGTTTTTGGGTCTTATGTTGGGTCTTAGTTCATAGGTCTTAGGTCTTAGAAATGTAGACACCCTTGTAAATCTACCCTGAACCGACTACAATATTGCTTACTCGTAATCCAGATTTAACAGCATTCTTTTGAAGATATGTTTGCAAAGTCGACAGATCCCCACCTCGTAAAGCTGATACGATTGCCTGTGTAAAATGAAGAACTTTCAATGTTACGACTTTAATATAAAAAAGAAGAGTGGTGTGCATTGATTAGACAATAGTATTATAAGGCAGAAAGATCGGGTATTGTTCTGCAAAATGTAAACGAAAGTTCGATATCTTACTATAATTCACGTAATGTTGTATGGATGTGGGTGGGTGTTTATGAATCCTTAAAAGGTTAATTAAACATGACTTAGACTACAAGACCTATATTGAAATAGGTTAAACATTTTGTATAATACAATGTTAGATGTTAGTGTCATTCTCAGCTTTCGGCGGCTCATTTTAAGCTCATCACATTGACTAAAGAATTTTCAAAGTAGACTATAAACTATAAATGAATATCGATTCTTTATTTTGAATTGCGGGATTATGGTAATACTTCCTGAAAATGAAGGCTTCCTTAACAAGTAACCGTACAGAACTGATGTGAAGATTACGCGTGTCTTTCTCCTCCAAATTGACTTGCGAACGAGAAGAAGAGCTATTGCACCAAAATTACATCGAAAATGACTCATAAAAAGTACCTTTACGTTAGCTAATGAAATATTGATGGTATTGACCAAAATTCGATTTAGACGTTCATGCAATAATTGAAAACATCTATACAAAACAGTGACAGGATTTTAAAATGTACTATACCCTTTCATCCGAAATGGTTGACTTTGAACACGTGCGTATTGCATCCTATCTACAAAATCACACACAGAAAATACCACACCAATAACAAACAAAACGATAGCAACAACACGTGTTACGCCTTTTTTGTCACGCATGTTTCAGTATTATATTATTTGAGATTTCATGCCAATAGTACGTACCTCTTTGAAACCTTCGACTATTACAATATCTGGGTATTCGTATAAATCTAATGGGTCAGATGACTCAGGAGATGTATCCATTATTTCTGTAAGAAGAGAAAAGGATATTGGTAATACATCTTACATGATGACATGGTTTTAAGGGAGTGTTCATAAATACTTTTGTGGGTGGGTTGGAAACATGAGGGGGGGATCCAAAAAAAAGTACATAAAAAAGTACATACGAATATCGTCATAACATAATTTTGCAAGGGATTTAATAACTGCCCCAGGAATTATTATTTGTACATGTAGTTTTGATTAACATTTGATATCATTCATTTATTTATTTTTGTATTCATTTTACGTTTTGAATATTTTAATTTCAATAGAATATCTACCATGCCAACAATAACACCCGAAACAGCTGAAAAATTGTTACAAAAAGCAACAACCAAACATTTAAAAAAAACATTTCAAGAAGGTCAAGTTTGACAACGTTGTACTCATTTTAGAAGATGAGACTAACGTTGTGGTGTATCCTTTGTGTCAGTTATTCATAAGTTAGACTTGTGTATGGCTCCGTTACGGAAAACAAATCTGTAAAATCCTTTAAAATAAAAGATTTTGATCTAGGTTAACCCACGCTAAATGATGAGATGAGGATAAGTAGCAGAAAGGAAAGGAGCGGTGAACAATAGCCGTAGGTCAATTATCACCAAAACGAACCGCGCAATTTCGAACTGTACACTTTGGGTACTATAATCGGTTTCTGCAAATTTGTCACCTCATTAAAAGTTTTGGACCTGTCCGTACATTGGGAGAGGTAGTAACTGTTTCCCGAATAAATCAGTATAACTTCGATCCTGGAAACAGGCCAAAAAGGGAAACTGTATGTTACACCGTGGACGTATTACAGTTTCACGCGCGCTTTAAATTGAATGGGCCTTATATTAAACATGTTGTTATACGCTTATCATCAATTTTCACTTCCAAATACTTAGTTGTCTTGAACATCACTTGAGTTCGATGAATCTGTGTCGTGGTCTAAATCCTCAGATAATTTGATAATTTGGGGAATGTCAATATTTTTCCCAGTATGAATTTTCAATTTCCCGGACGTGACGACACGCATTATTCCAATCTGATGGGGACACTTTTTTCAATGCCTTATCGAATATTTTTTGCATGTCATTAAGTGTTATTGAAAGTGAAAGTTTTGTTGTGCTTTGCAACATGTTAAATTTGAGCCCATATTAGTTCTTCCGGGTTTATCACAATGATAGGGTGGCAGAGGCAAAATGTCACGACCAAAATGTCATTTCGCTGTCTATCTTACACCTTTGGAAACGTGGTTTATATCGTTTAATGCTGTCGTAAAGGTCTGGTTTCTTAAGGTTTGCTGAAAAGGAAATGTTATTTCTTTTCAGCCATTCCTGCATATCAGACTTCCGTAAGCATGGTAAGTAAACACACCAATATTATATATTTGGCCTAATACTCACCTGTGACTATAAATAATAAAGTAACGTTCTGAGTAAAAAGCTCAAAAGAATACTCAGTGAGTATTCTTTTGAGCTTTTATCTTTAGAAAGACGTATCGATTATTGGTTACTCTAGCGCAATATTTAAGAAGATCTCTAGCGCAATATTTAAGAAGATGAACTGGGTATTAAGCATGACCGATTATAACACCGAATTTACCTCCCGCGGAATTTGGACCTTCGGTTTCAAGAGTAATCTTGAGATGAAATCAAAGTCTTTTATGGAGATCAAGGTCTTGAAATACTCCTTATAATAGGACCTGTCTTGCAAACTTATTGAAACCAGTCTATGACATCTACCAGAACATTTCACATCGGCATCTTACTAATTCGTTGATATCAAAAATGAAATGTTGCAAAGTAGTGTATAAATTGATATGCCAAACAGCTGTCTTAACCAGCGAAATTACACAGTTTTCATGTATTTAGATACATGAGGGTTTTAGTAGCTATTATTCTTAAATCGATTTTACGACGTGACCATTTTTAAATGAGTACATTAAAAGACATTGTAAGAGAGAGCAACATTTGGAACAATTGCGCTGGCATTTTGTCCATTTCTCCATTCATGCGAATCGTATTCAATGTTGATTATAACTCAGTGTTTGCGGACTGCAGGCTATGTAAACTCCGCACAAAAAGAAAGTAACCACTTTTTTCGAGACACCCTGTGTTTAATTCATAAGACCCTTAATAAATTCAAAATATGGGCAAGAACTGGAATTTTCTCCTGCGCATTTTGACATCTCGTTTGTCACAATATCACCAACATTGATGAAGCAGTGTCCATTTGAATACAAAATGATGCAGATTCCATTGTTGCGCTTAACCCTATACCCATGAAATAAAGAATAAGTGCACATACGCAAATGATAAGGATGATAAGCAAGGTTTGATTTGCATATGGGCTTCGTTTCATCAAAACAAAAAATGAAATTAAAAAGTATTGTCAAAATTAACCACAAATCCATCAGTATCGTGAGTGTCTTCCTCCTACAGGTGTTGGAAACAATTGACGATGTGAGATGTTCGGATTATGATTTTCTTTTCATGGAGAAAGGGAAGTGGTACACTTAAGATTTATTGTTTTGATTAAACGATCTTTTCATATGGGTATAGGGCTAAGTACAACAATGGAAACTGCATCATTTCGTATTCAAATGGACACAGCTTCATCAATATTTGTGCTATTGTAACAAATGAGGTATCAAAATGTGCGGGAGAAAATTTCTGTTTTTTCCCATATTTTGAATTCATTTAGGGCCAAGGAATTAAACACATGGTGTCTCGAAAAAAGTGGTTACCGTCTTTTTGTGTTGTGTTTATATTAGGATGGAACCTCGTTTTGAGGGAAATGTTTTCCAACTTGTAAACTAACGTTACAAGTTCCCCAAAGAAACCATGGATCAGCAAAGAAGAGTTGAAACTAGCCGAGGAAAAAAGTCAACTACGCAAGCAAATCTCACCAGCCAAAGTAGAGCGATATAAAGAAGTGCGTGCTGAAATTTAAAGACAAATCAGAAGGGATAAGGCAGTACACACAGAAAAATGTTTACATAATTATGTTAAATATAGAACTCCATAATTATTATGTAAACCTTTCACACAGTATTTGTGTATAAAATACACAAGTTATATATAAAAATAACTTGTGTATTTTGTACACAACTTAATTGTGTATAAAATACACAAGTTATTTTTACATAACTTGTGTATTTTATACACAAATACTGTGTGAAAGGTTTACATAATAATTATGGAGTTCTATATTTAACATAATTATGTAAACATTTTTCTGTGTGTATGGCTTGAAGAGCAATGTCTACAAATAAAGGACTTTGATGCAACTGGAAAATCCAAAGCAATGTTCAATCAGATCAGATCACTCCGAAATAAATCCACTCCATCAAACCAAGCATGTGTAAAAAACACAGATGGAGCAGTGATAAGTGAACCATCAAATATCATGAACAGATGGAGAGAGTACAGTGCCTCACTCTTTGAAAGTCCAGATGGAGAAACACCACTGACAAAAATGAACATAGCATTTGACGATGACATGGAACCTCCACCGCTAATGGATGAAGTAATGTATGCTGTCAAGAAACTCAAGGATGGGAAATCACCAGGCCTTGATGGGATTCCTGCTGAGCTCATTAAATCAACAGGCCAGCACGGAATTAAAGCACTACATCAGTTATGTACATGCATCAGGATCAAATGCGACTGGCCAAATGACTGGACAGTGCAAGCATTTGTCATGCTGTTCAAATCAGGCGACCGCAAACAGTGCTCCATCTTCAATTGCCCTCATCAGCCATAAGTAAGGTGCTACTGATGATCATCATCTTACGCCTGAAAGCCAAACTAGATCAAGACTTCCAGAAGAGCAAGCCGCCTACAGGAAAGGCAGGGGTACTGTCGATATGCTGGTTTGTCTGCAGATCTTGATGGAGAAAATCATTGCAATAGGTCAGAAAACTTTCATCATGTTCATAGATTATACTAAAGCATTTGACTCAGTGAGCCACATCAAGCTTTTCTCTGCAATGATAGAGATGGGATTTCCAGCACATCTTGTAGCACTGCTTCAATCCCTCTATGTGAATCAGAAGGCAAGGATCAGATGGAATCGTGAAAACACAGATGAATTCAACCTAGGTATTAACGGTGTGAAGCAGGAAGGCATTGCTTTACCACACATGTTCGTCTCCTACACAGAAAAAGTCATGAGAGACGCTGATGTAAACCAGTATGGGATAAAAGTAGGCGGTACACCAATTTCAAATCTCAGATTGCCGATGACACTGCACTTTTTTGAAACCTCTGAAGACATCGAGAGGCTAACATCAGCCGTAAATGATGCAGGCAGGAAGCTCAATCTCAAGCTCAATGTCAAAAAGACAACACTTCTAACAACTGGAGAAGAACAGCCTGTGCATAATATCTCAATCGATGGTGAGGATGTTGAACAAGTCAGTCGCTTCAAATACCTAGCTCTGTGAAAACCACATCTGCCAGTTGCACAGCTGATATAAGAGCTATAATCGGAATGGCCAAGGGAAGGATGATAGAACTCCAGGACCTATGGAATGACCGCAACCTCACAACAAACCTTAAAACAAAGATTGTAAAGCATTGGTATGGAGCGTGCTCTTTTGCGGTCTGGAGGGATGGACTCTAACCAACGCAGATCGAAAAATCGCACAATGGCTGCTAAAATGTGGATCTGGAGAAGAATGTTAAGAGTTAACTGGAAGGAGAAAAGAACCAACATAAGTATCCTGAAAGAACTTGGTGTAAGAGACAACTGCTAGGAGAGCTTATCAAAAGAAAGCTGGCCTACTTCGGGCACATCACTAAAGGCAGTGGTAGCTTACTGGCACTCGAAGAAGAGAAGAAGAAGAAGAAGAAGAAGAAGAAGAAGAAGAAGAAGAAGAAGAAGAAGAAGAAGAAGAAGAAGAAGAAGAAGAAGAAGAAGAAGAAGAAGAAGAAGAAGAAGAAGAAGAAGAAGAAGAAGAAGAAGAAGAAGAAGAAGAAGAAGAAGAAGAAGAAGAAGAAGAAGAAGAAGAAGAAGAAGAAGAAGAAGAAGAAGAAGAAGAAGAAGAAGAAGAAGAGAAGAAGAAGAAGAAGAAGAAGAAGAAGAAGAAGAAGAAGAAGAAGAAGAAGAAGAAGAAGAAGAAGAAGAAGAAGAAGAAGAGAAGAAGAAGAAGAAGAAGAAGAAGAAGAAGAGAAGAAGAAGAAGAAGAAGAAGAAGAAGAAGAAGGTACAAACAATGCGGCAACTTTTGTCTTAACCACTGTGAATATTTCAAACACGCAGGATATCAAATAACACAATATAATGTGCTACTGCATGGATTGATTTTTTACGACGTTTGAAAATGAGGGATTTACAGACGTTTATATCTGAACTTGGCTACGATTTCTTCCAATTCATGTACGTTTTTACGCGGATGTAGTCGCATAAAATTCCATATTTCTGGACGTTCGTCAATTAATATATTGATTCGCTGTGATAATATAAAGTGGAACAGATATATATACTTCAATGTAGGTTAGTGGTAGAGGATAAACGATCAACGGTCTCGTTTTGTGTTAATTTGGGAATGAATATATTGCTAGTTATTTCGATGTACGTAATCCAATAAATTCGATTTTTGTTTTTGTTTGTGTGTTTATGTTAGGACGCCCCGTAGTAGATAATTTTGGGGTAAGACGAACTTGCCTTCTAACTAAAGGAATGATCTGTTTGAATGTATGGCCGTAATAATTTAAAAAGGATATATACCAATATATCGCTAAAGAATTAATTGTGACTTCTGTGCAATTGTCATTATACAATTGTGCCGTGCCTGATAATCAATGGGGGTGAAGTTGGTGCATAGTGCATATTGCATGATGCAAGCAAATCTATATAGATTAATCAAAAGCGTGTCAGACTCATCTCTTGAACTATAATTATATCGATATATTGTAAGAAAACATGGGTAGAAACCTTAAACATTCCAAGCCTAGTCGAAATAACAACCCCTTACAGGATGTGCTGTTATGATGATGCGCGGCTCAGCATGGTCATATTAGTATTCACGCTATAACGTTTAGAAGAGAATATGGACAGATCCTTTGATTATTTTGTGGCCGTAAGAAGCTGAAAGGATACGTCAAATATATTCGCTTAAAGAGTTTATTGTGAAATATGTATAGGCTAATTGTATGCAGTTGTACCATTCCTGCTATTAAATGGGGGTGATGTTGTTGCTTGGTGCATATGTGCCTGTGCAAAAATGAAAAGCTTGTAAGACTCATCATGTAAACTATATATTGCGATATTGTATGAAGAAATGGGAACCTTAAACATTCCAAGCCTCACCGAAATAAACAAAATATACAAAAAGGGATGTGTACTACACGATGATATGCATCACATGCGCGCGCGGTACATCAATGGTCATATCTTTCATTTCAGAATCGCTCCACCATAAGCTGGGTCATCGTGTGTATTGACATTTCTGTATAAAATAAACAAACTCGTCGCCCATTTGTTTTTATTGACATAAATCCTTATAGCTAACAATTTACAAAGGAAGTGTGAGGAGTAGTTTTTGAGATATGTCACAAAATAGGATCCAAAATTGCGGAATCGATGACTTGATTTATGGTGCAAGGTTTGTGCCATGTTTTATCAATATCTAACTTTTTCTAAATCTGATTTTGATCTAAATATGTATATTTTGTTAGGGGTCTTACTATTTTAAAGGTGTATGATCCGATCACTTTTTTTGGCTATGATTGTTTTTCTTCACATCATGATATTTTGATATCCGAAGAATCCCTATATTTTTCTCATTATGTCTGTAAAATCTTGGGGGAAATCATAGGCTAAAATGTGGTGAATTACTGCCAAAGGTGGTTTACCACCAGTCAGTTTGTGTACTACTCAATGAGCATAATTCTTGTGACCTTGTGCTTCTAAAATTAGAACTATTGGAGTTGTGCAACTCAAATTTTGGAATGTGAAAATGTTAAGGATGACCTTTCATGTAATTCGTAGTACTCAAAAACATCAAGTTGAAAATAAGTTGGCTAATAATACCTATTTACCGCTTGATCCAATGGGACATTTATTTAGTGTTGTGCCACGTTCAGTGCTTCGAGTTCTGACTCAGTCAAACTATCCTCTTTGGCAAATTCATTGGTTTTATGTGTTCTGTCAGGAACTCATGTATTGTACGTGGATAAGGCATTTAATATTTAATTAAAATTTTGTTCTTTAATTCAAAATGTTTGCATAGTTATTGTATTTTGAAACGTATCGTGTTATAGCAGTTTATAGACACATTAATTAATAAACGTACGTTCCGATCCTCGTGGAGGTCAATATGAATAATATGATCCCGGCGCGGTTGAGCTATAAGATGGAAATGTAATATTTATTGGTAATACAGGCTGTCCCAAAATGATTAGTACCCATCGATGCTCAAAGTTCAATAATTTGTTTCATCATTAAAATCAATGAGATTAGATCCGGGGTTTTTTTAACCATATTTGCTATACTGTACCCTTTTATTATAATTTTAGATCATGAATATCGGACTTATTTTAATGAAGTTACACTCCATTGTGTAAGACATGGTGATTTCACCTTTTTGGCAAAGTGCAAAAAGAAAATGTGTTTTTAAACAGCTTGTTTGAAAGAAACTAACATTCTTGTCTGCTAATATCTGTGGTTCCTTTCTAGTTTAAACTGCTGTTGTATCATATTGTTGTTCAAACCATTAATACTTCTTCATTTTGATTCAATTTGAAGAGTAAAAATGGATCGTCACGCATGAGCGACCCCAAGCTCTGTTTCTATAATGAGCTAGTTTTGAGGCTAAACTTGAGGGACATTTAAACAGGTAAAGACGTGATCATGGGTAATTAGCAGTGGCTTAGACTTCTTTTTCCTATTGGGGGTGCAATTTCCTATAAACATGCTAAAAATAATATAGTCCCTTAGTGTTTAACCTCACGAAATCCATTCTCCAATGTGAAAATGAAATATAAGCCACTAGTGATTCACCAAATACCACTAGTCATTTAGAAGTCCCTAAACACTTGTCAAATAAAACAATGCATAGGGTCACTCAAGTGTGACAAACTTCTTTTACCCGTTTAATTAAATATTTAATTAAGGAAAAGAATTATTAATGATTTGAACACCCATAACTAATAACAGATACAACAGAAAGACACACAAGATTATATTGAGTAGATTTTGAGAATACACAAGTTTCTTTCAAACAAGCTTTAATAGCACACACATTTTTTTAGCACTTTGTCAAAAAGGTGAAATCACCATGTTTTACATAATGGAGTGTATCTTGAGTTTGATAAATCCGATATTCATGATCTAAAATTCTAATAAAATAATACGGTATGACAAATATGATGTAAAAACAACGGACCTAATCCTATCGATTTTGATGATGATAAAAATTATTGAACTTTGGGCATCGATGGGTACTAATCATTTTGGGACAGCCTGTACATTGTACATTATTATTCGCCAAAAATGAAATGTTAAAAAAGGTAGTGTTTAATGACAGTTGATTCCGAGCAAGTAGTGAAAAAGGGGGGGTGCAATGGTATTGGATAATACTGAATAATCAATAAGAGGACACATCATTAAATCTGAATATACAGCATTTTAAGGGGGAAAGTGAAGAGAACGAACACAAATGCCCCTGAATTAGGAATTAAAACATGTGTTAAATTATTGTTTATATTTGTAGCTTCGAATACTTAATGTAGAAGTTGATACATTAATCAAATTTGACTATTTGTCGTTACATCATTTGACTTATTTCTTGAGCCTTTTGCTATAAAAAAAATCCTAATAATAAATAGTTTTGTAATTATCTTACATCTCTTTTTAAAATATCTTGTTTTGATAAACCTGGTGACAATCGAATTATTTTAATCCTCGAGTCCTACATTTACGCATCAACACACTGCGCTACGCTCGAACTGGCCAACATAACTGATTCAGTCTAAAAACGCAATCCCTCCGATCCGATACGGTCAATACGGCAAAGTCCACTCTCTAAATTATCTTTCCTAAACATAATTATATAATTTCAATCGTAAATAGCAATAAAATCGCAATGAAACATGGTCATAGTAGTATTGGAATTTTTTTCTAATTAGCGTCATTAGGGCTAATTAGCGTCGATTTGGACGACGGACGCTTCTACGACGGTAAGATGACACCTCGAGTCATGTGCGCATGCGTCGACTTAGAAATCCGTCGGTCGTCCAATTTCTGGGACCTGTCTTCGACCTGTCTTGGGGAGCTTTCGATTTGCACGACGGATGAATCTAGGACGGTTGAATGACATTTTAAGTCATGTGCACATGCGTCAGTTTTGTCATCCGTTGGTCCTCTAAATGCTACAACGCATAAAGGGACTAACAACCGTCGTGGTGACGATGGCAACGTTTTGTTTACCGTCGTAAAAGCGTCTGTCGAGCAAATCGAAAGCTGAAGACAGGTCAGGTCCCAGAAATTGGACGACCGACGGATTGCTTAGTCGACGCATGCGCACATGACTCGAGGTGTCATATTACCGTCGGGCGTAGAAGCGTCCGTCGTCCAAATTGAAAGGTCCCTATTATCCGAGCAACAGTCGACGAATATATTTCCTTTGTAACACCGTAACATGTGATACGACCTGAAGGGTGTAATGGTTTGCCTGCCCGCCTGTCACGCATCAAACCAAAATTCAAGTCAGCTGGCAACCAAATTCTTTTTTGTATTTTTTTTTTGTACTTGGTTTTTCGAGTTGATAAATCTGTGTCGATTCGATTGGCATAGTTTTTGATAAACCTGGTAAACTATGACAACGGAATCGATAAACCTATTTTTTCGATCGAAAAACCTAATTTATCTATTCTATTGTGTAAACATCTTGCTATAGTTGCCCCCAATACAATAACAAAACAAAAAACATTGGTTTAACAGTACTGTTGAGTTTTTTGATAATTGTTGTAAAGATTAGTTTGCAGTTAATCTGTTGATTTCCCATCATGAATATTTTGTACTAACCAACATATACTTTTAAATATTTATGATATGGTATGATATGATATCATTTGTATAGCCCTCTGAACTAGCAGGCCTGCGAGAGTTTTTAGGTATCCTATTTATCAATAGAGTGACTGCATTAACCCTAACCCCGAGGCAACTTTCCACACAAAAAATTTCGCGGCCAAAAAGCGAGGGGGAAAAGGGCCCCCACGCCCCCGGGGCTCGAACCCCGGACCTCTGGGTTCAGAGGCGAGCAATCTACCGCTAGGCCACGGGGGTCAAACATACTTGGCTTAGTATACTTCGCCAAGTATATAGCCTGGGCCATTATTTCATCGAAAAACTGCCACGCCGGGTGACACAAGCACAACGCATCGTAGTAATTCGTAGTACTCAAGAGGGTTAGGGTTAAATCATTGCCCCAGTATTGCGTGCTAAGAATTATAATTATTATCAAATGTAAAGCATAAAGTTGGCAGTACGAACTAATATATTCGCATTTTGTGGTATAACTCTCTAAACGATACATTACCATTTGTAAAATAACTGACCTGCTGGTGCCATTCTTGTACTTATTGACAAGCTTAACAGGTCATGTCCAGGAACATCAAAATCTCCAGCATCTTCAAAATATTCAAAATCATCTTCAGCTTCAGCTTCTTCATAATCTTCAAAATCATCTCCAGCATCTTGACAATCTCCAGTAGGCCTATATATGTAAGAACCGGACCGTATGTTTGAAATTCTTTAACGTAAGGCAACAAAAAAAAAGTTGACTTGCCCTTTTTTAAAGTCATATTTTGGTTAAGAAATAGCAAAACATGTTCTGTTTACCTTTAAATACGGTATAAACACAATCATAACATCGTCATTTACTCACATACGGTACTTTATATCAAGTGTCGCATTGTATTATTTATTTCACTTGCGCCAACGTTGTATAGACCGCGGTTGCTTTTCTGCTAAATTTACACGTGCTCGCCGAAAACCAGTTGGGCGATGGTCTGTGTATAGGTATATATAATTTTATTCACAGCGCGGGTCTTTAAATCTTGGAAGTGACTATACAACCGATCACCACAGAGCTTTTCATGGGAAAGAACTGTGCCGCTTGGATGATGCAACAACGAAGTTAGCGTTTATTCCGTATAGAAGAACACATCATCGGCTGTATAGCTTTTCCCGAAATAGCTGCCCGATCATCGCCCAGACAACATACGGTATATATATTGGCACAATATTGGCCCAACATTGGTAATATTGGCATTGGCATTATCTTGTTGACCAATATTGGGCCAATATTGGGTTCCCATTGGCAATATTGGCATTGGCACTCTCTTGGCCACGAATATTGAACCAATATTGGTTTTACATTGGCACGTTTCAATTGGCATCATGTTGGCAACCAATATTGGACCAATATTGGTTTTACATTGGCGCTCTTCAATATTGGTGACCAAGTGAGTGCCAATGGCATTGGCGCGGTTGGCACTCTCTTGGTCACCAATATTTGACCAATATTGGTTTTACATTGGCGCTCTTCAACATGTTCAATTGGCATAATGTTGGTAACCAATATTGGTCCATATTGGTAATGTGCGCAATATACCAGGGGCGGTAAATGACACCATTGATTTGATATTCAAATTATGACGTGGTCAAAAAAAGGCGGCCGTTCTCAGATTTGCTCCCTTGTCTTAGGCTCGCCCTTGGCCAAATTGGTCCTGGCCACGGGTTGGCCCGGGGTCCGCTGACTCCTCTTTGGGAGAAATAAAACAATATAAAGATAGAATTCTTCCTACCTAACATTTCTCCAAGATCGCCCAATTTTGGCCCAAAATTGACCCGAGCTTGGCCCACATTGTCGAGTGCCAATATTGGGCCAAGCTTGGGCCCATGAGCAAATAATATTGCGCTAATATTGTAAGCCAATATTGGGCCAATATTGTAACGTTGTCTGGGCGGCTGTATAGCTTTTGCCTTAAATCTTACTACTACTACTTTTTAAGTAGTAGTAAGATTTAAAAATACTCATGTTTAAGGATTATTTAAAATCGTGTTTTTGTGTAGTATCTGCTTGTTTAAAAAAAAATCCGACCGTCCGACCCCGGCACATTCTTGACCTGAAAGGGCAAGTCAACTTTTTCCTTTTCTTTTTTGGCCTAAGGCACATTAAGCCTGGACCTATTTTACATCTGTTGCGACGCGTCCCCCAACCCGGCGCAAATAAATCGACCTCCAAAACTGACTTTACGCTGTTGTGAACTTATTTTGGTCATTAATCGTAATTTTGTTTAAATGTCACAAAATTCGCAATTCGCAAAATATGGGTTGATCGGGCCCGTACACTGCAAAAAGGTTGCTTAAATATTTACTCAACATTTTACACAACATTGTTGAAGTATGCAACCGCTTAACAGTTGCGTAAAATTTACCAAACACCGTTGGATAACATGTTTTCACCAACAGTTGAACAATTCCAGTTACTCAGCAGTTGCACAATTTTAATTACACAACAGTTGGGTATTATTAATTAACCATTTGTTGGGCATTTTGTGACTGTTGCTTAATTTGTGAATTGTTTTCATTATATATTGAGCATTTTTGTATAGCAACTGTTGCTTAATTTATCAAATATAGCCATATGTTGGTATTTTATTTGTGTCAAGTTTTTATTATATATCGAGCATTTTTGGTATAGCAACACGCAGTAGGCAAAATAATGTGAATTCTGGGCGATGCAGCAGAGCTACATACATTATTTCCTCCCGGTAGGGAACCGGTAACTTGTAATGGGAATTCTAGGCGATGCAGCAGAGCTACATACACTATTCCCATTCGGTAGTGATCTGTAATTTATTTTAAATTGTTATTAAACTATAGCCTTATACATGATATCTGACATCTCTTATCAATGGTGTTTTACTGTGAACGTTTGCCAAACGTAGTCTTGCTATCTGGGTATGAAGGTATAAATAGTCCATATCATATAATACATAAACATATTTATGTGATTCTTTTGGTGCAAAATAGATCACATGACATGAACTATTCAGTATATGTCCATGTCGTGTATTTTTTGGCTATAAAAATCGACTATTCAATATTAATCGCTAATGACGTCTCTATACCACCGTTGAAATGATATTCATAAACAAATATATGTCAAACAAGGATGGCAATTTTAAACTATTTGTCAGTGTATTCCGTTTTGGATGCCAAGACAGAATAAATATAATTGTGGTCCTGCGCTACAAAATGGCTGCTTAAATATTTACTCAACATTTTACACAACGTTGTTCAAGTATGCAACCGCTCAACTGTTAAGTAAAATTTGCCCAACCGTTGGATAACATGTTTTCACCAACAGTTGAACAATTCTAGTTACTCAAAAGTTAGGCAATTATATTCACTCAACAGTTGTTCAAGTATGCAACAGCTCACGAAATTGGCTTTTTGGACAACAGTTTTGCGCAACATATTTTAGTAACAGAAACAGTTTCCACCAACATTTTAAGGACACTGTTTTCGACGAATTGCTCAACCCTGAGGATTTTTTACTTTTATACAACGCCTAACTTTCTACATATATTGAATGAATTTTAATCAACACGTCAACCAACGGATGATAAAAGTACTTTTAGCAACGTATTTTAAGCAACCTTTTTGCAGTGTAGAACAAGGTTTGTTTCTTGGTCTAATCGATATCTATTCTTAAATACTCGTATATAAAGTGCTCAACAAAAGAAAGTCATACACTTTGTTTAGGTCCTTTAACTTCCGATTATTTTTTGACCAAGCAGACTAAATAGACATTAGGATGAATCTTTCCGGCACAATTTGATACCAAAGTTGCCACCTAACAACAAATATAAACCATGATTAGCACCATTTAAAGAAAATTAGTTACTTTTCAAAAGTCACATTTTCAATACACTACACGGGAAGAAAAGACCACATGTCACCTGTTCATAATCAAATAGCCCGCTCATTCAGGCACTACCCAACGCAGTTGCCCTGTGTGATCAATATCCATTTAATTCCCGGCCATTCAAATGCCACGCATAGCATTTTCTCGCGGGTTGCGTGCGTTTAAAATGTGACTTTTGAAAACTGACCAATTTTCTTTAAATGGTGCTAATCATAGTTTATCTTTGTTGTTAGGTTGCAACTTTGGTATCAAATTGTGCCGGAATAATTCATCCAAATGTCTATTTAGTCTGTTTGGAGTTACTCTAAAGGACCTAAACAAAGTGTATGACTTTCTTTTGTTGAGCACTTACATTAAACAAGCAAGTGTCTTCCACGCAATAAATAAAAATTGGTTGGATATCCTTAAAGATACAATGATGTAATTGACTTTTAGTGTGCTCGACAATGCTAATTTGCCCAAAATATAAAATGGTAAAATATGTCCAACAATTTAATAAAACTTGAAGGCTTGTGGTCATTATGACGTCATAGTGGCATAATATACAAATTGCATGAATTAATTAAAAAATGTCAACAAAATCGGACTTTTGGTTACTATACGGTTAATATGAAAATCCTCTAGGCCCGTATTCCCGTACGTAGATAAACACGGTTTTAAGCTAAACACGCGTCTAACTTTGACTTTAGACACAGCATTTAACTAAACGCAATTCTTGTACATTTGTTTTACTTAAACACGCGTCTAACTCGCCGAAATGTGTCTAACTTTAAAGGCCCTGTCACACCATGGGGTATCGCCTGAACGTATGCCAACGTATGCGAACATATCAAAAAATACGTTGGTGTACGTTGGTGTACGCTGATATATAAGTTAGGGGTAAGTTGGGGATACGTCGTTTACGTTAAGGGGGTGTGGACTCTCAGGTACAGCCTCCGTAAAACTGTCGTAGCTTCTTCAATATTCATTTAGGGCCGTATTCTCGTACGTAGTTAAACACGGTTTTAAGCTAAACAAGCGTCTAACTTTGACTTTAGACACAGCATTTAACTAAACGCAATTCTTGTACATTTGTTTTACTTAAACACGCGTCTAACTCGCCGAAATGTGTCTAACTTTAAAGGCCCTGTCACATAATGGGGTATCGCCTGAACGTATGCCAACGTATGCGAACATATCAAAAAATACGTTGGTGTACGTTGGTGTACGCTGATATATAAGTTAGGGGTAAGTTGGGGATACGTCGTTTACGTTAAGGGGGTGTGGACTCTCAGGTACAGCCTCCGTAAAACTGTCGTAGCTTCTTCAATATTCATTTAGGGCCGTATTCTCGTACGTAGTTAAACACGGTTTTAAGCTAAACACGCGTCTAACTTTGACTTTAGACACAGCGTTTAACTAAACGCAATTCTCGTACATTTGTATTTACTTAAACACGCGTCTAACTCGTCGAAATGTGTCTAACTTTAAACATGGGTCCGGTACCGACGGGGGTAGTTTAATGCGTGTTTAACTAAACTCGCGCACCAACTGTTTGCCTTGAATGATCACTCAACCGTGCCCGGTACAAGCTGGCGCGCGGATCGTGTGGTCTTTAAAGGTACCGTGTATTTAAGGCATTCGGTCAATATCTATTGTAACCAATAAGGGCCACAATGAATTAAATACCTGTATACAATCAACGCAGGACCACTCTGGGAACGAGATTTGCAGAGTTTAAAATCGTGTTTTGTTAGACACGTCGTTTAAAGGATAAACTCACGTTTAAGTTAGACACGCGTTTATTTAAACACGGTTTTAAGCTAAAACCGTGTTTAGTACGAAAATACGGCCCTTAATCTTTATAACGTATACAGTTTTTTGCAGAAAAGGGTTCAATGAATCCAATCATGATAATGAAATTGACCATTTTGGAAAAAAATTATAAAAAACACATTTTTTGACCCATATTAGGTTTGGAAAAGATAACTCAAAATATATTTTGTTAAATTTTGTCATACTAGTTTTATGATAATCCTGATATCCTGATAATATCTTATTTTTTATTTTTTGAGTTACAGACCAAAAGGTGCTAAAAAAGGTGATTTTTTACCGCCAAAATCATGAAAATCACAATTTTTGGAGAAAAAAGGCGTATCGCCTGAACGTATGACAACGTATGCGAAATATCGAAAAATACGTTGGTGTACGTTGGTGTACGCTGATACAAGTTAGGGGTAAGTTGGGGATACGTTGTTTACGTTAAGAGCACGCTGTGATTTGGAACACGTCGAGCCCGCGAAAAATTATTGAGCATGTTCAAATTTCTCGACGTACTCAACGTGTGCTTAACTTACGTTCTGCATAAGTTCCCGATAGGTTCGTGGTACGTTAGACATACGTTTACAAACGCTGACATACGTTAGACATACGTTGTGTACGAAACTCAATTTCTGCAGCGGCATAAGTCACGTGTTCGTTGTACGCCGAGAATACGCTGAGGATACGTCGCACACGGCAGACATACGACATACATGGTCATACGCTGTGATACGCTGTCATAAGTTTGTTTTAAGTTATTGATACGCTATCAATACGTTATAGTCATACGCTATATACGTTCAATACGCTATGGATACGCTGTGGATACGTCCATTCCATCACCGATGTCGACTTTTCGTTGGGAAGTTGGACGTTCTTGGACTCTGACAAATTTCGAGCTATTTTTTTAATACGTCGGCATACGTTCAGGCCACGTTTAGGCCATACGCTATGGTGTGACAGGGCCTTTAAACATAGGTACGGGGTAGTTTAATGCGTGTTTAACTAAACTCGCGCACCAACTGTATGCCTTGAATGATCACTCAACCGTGCCCGGTGCAAGCTGACGTGCGGATCGGGTAGTCTTTAAAAGTACCGTGTATTTAAGGCATTCGGTCGATATCTATTGTTACTCAGGGCCACAATGAATTAGATACCTGTATACAATCAACGCAGGACCACTCTGGGAACGAGATTTGCTGAGTTTAAAATCGTGTTTTGTTAAACACGTCGTTTAAAGGATAAACTCACGTTTAAGTTAGACACGCGTTTAGTTAAACACGGTTTTAAGCTTAAACCGTGTTCCTCATAAGTCAAAGTGTCGGGGGTCCCTTTCCAGGTCCAATAACCTTGACGAAAGTCCAGTAATGCACGCCCACCCATAAACCAAGTGTTTTGATGGTTAAATCGCTTCTCTTCTCCAAGTTTCTTTTCGATTTTCACTTCTTTCCACTTATGTTCCCTTCCTTATCAACTATCTACATAATTATTGTTCTTCCCATTGTGGACATTTTTAATTAAACGCGTCATTGTATCGGATTTTGGATTTTGGGGCCAGTAAAACTTCTAGGGATTAGTATTCTTTGGTCATTACATAAAGACATCAAAAAAGTAACTATACAGGTATTAAATGGGCTTTTAACTCTAAAAATATTTATCCTGCCTAAAATTATTAAATTATAAAGTTGTTGAAAAATGTACCTTCTCTAATATGAAATATTGCACGCTAGGATTGGGTGATTATTGAGGAAGTGACATTTCAAAATGTAAGGTGAAGTCCTATTTTCATTTGCACATTTTTCTTTTCTACACGCGGACCCAGCTACGGGTACATTATCGATTACCGGTAGTGCAATTGGGGATGCATGCGCAGGTTGGATAGTCGGCCGTATTATTCCGATGGATCAATACGCCATACACACGCTGTCTGTCATACTCTCCCCCGTGTTGAAAAGTAAAATGTGAAAATGAAATTGCGTTTTACCTTACATTTTGGATTGTCACTTCTGTCGGGCATGTGTGGCGCAGTGGGTAGAGCACCGAACTCTTAATCTAAAGGTTGTGGGTTCGAGTCTCGCTGTGGTCAACATGTTGTGCTCTTGAGTAAGGCACTTTACCGCAATTACTCCTCTCTACCCAGGTGTATTTAAATGGGTATCGGCATTCTGCAGTGCTGGGAAGGTAATAGACTCGCGGTGGAGGAGGTGTAGCGAGCCCCACACAGCAATATTATAAAAAGGAGTGAGTCTAGCCCTATCGCTTTGAAAGAGAGATGGGCACTCCGCTCCTGGATTTACAGGATCGACCACCTTTACCTTTACCTTTACATGTCACTTCTTCAATATTCAACCGATCCTAGCGTGCAATATCTCATATTAAAGACGATAAATTTCTCAACAACTTTCTTATTTAATATTTTTAGGTAGTATATAATTATTTGCTTTAGAGTTAAAAGCCCATTAATCACTTTTTATGACTGTAGTTGGTTAGGTGTTTCGATCATAGTAACATTACATTAGTAAGGGTTGACCTTTCCTTATATTACTACTTGTCACAACTTACCCATCATCAGAGAGTGGGGATGAACGAGATTGTTTGGTTCCATCTCCTGGTTGATCCAAATTGGCCATGATTCAGATCAGCGGTTGTGTTATACTGAGAGTGATATAGGAAAAAAGGTTCCAGGTACATGAATTTACTAGTATTGGCCAACACTGAAATACCCAGTAGACATATTGTTCGATACTGGAACATATTCAGTGTTCCATTCGAAGAAACTCGTTGTTTTAAAGTTAGTGTTCTATCATCCAGATACCACAGCAACGAATTATATACGGTAGTGGTGGCATCACATACACCAAGTGTCGCCCATTACTGGAACATAAACACGTGCTATTATTGTTATGTATGCGTATATAGAACAATAAAATGTCCCACAAAGTTCAGAAGAAAAAAACACCTTTGAAACTCATAAACTAAGACAAATCGTTGAAACTCAAAATAAAGTCACCTTTTACTGTATTGATGTAATTCGTGAATTAACATTTATTATTTCTGGCTGATTGGAATTCTCCAAAAACAGTTCGGTGTTTTCTGGGAGCGATATGGATTCATTGGTGTCAGTAAATTTTGTCAGACCCCTCCATATTTGATACAGATATAAACTTCAACACTTTACCATTACATCTACGAGGGTCATTCATTTCTCGATGGCCTGAAACAGACTAGATTAGAAATATAAACATGATAAATGTGTAACAAGGTAGGGGAAGGTGGGGTAATGGCGGACGCGGGGTAATCGCGGACAGGGCTGTATCTAAAGGCAGGTGAAAGAAGGTGGTATTTTGCCACCCTATGATGTTAGGTGCCTCTCCATTGAAATCACACAAAACCTAAATGGGATGGTTGTCTCGCAAATTCTCGCGAGAATTACACAAATCACTTTTTGGGCAAGTTGATATTTTGGTGCATTACTTTCTCTTTTAAACTGGTATTTCTACATCAAGGAAAACAAAGTCTTATTATTTTTTTATTTAATGTATGATACCTTCTGATAAAAAAGAAATGAATTCGGAGTCACAATGATGAGCATAATAATAAGAGAGGATGTGCCCATACATTGTACATGGATTGGGGTAATCCCGGACATGTACCGTTTCCATGGTAACCAATATGGGCGTGGTCAATTTAACATCATAAATCGGTAATAGTTGTTGACCATATAAATATGTGACATTGTTCTTTGATTTCTGCTACACTTTTAAAAAGGGTATTTTTTAACTCCCATTGAAATACTGTATTCCAATAAAAAAGAGGGCTGCCATTGAAAAATACGGTCGGGATTACCCCCAGAGTGTGGGGTAATGCCGGACGACGCCATTTTTTGTATTGCGTCGTAGCTTCGAATTTCAAAATGATGAGTTGATAAAAACTTGATAAAAGGTAGAACCATCACAGTGCTTTGTGTTTACATGATTTTTATTGTTATATGACGTATTATATGTGTGTTATACCTCTCTGACAAAAGGTGTCCGCCATTACCCCACCTTCCCCTAATACTTGAAGATAGTTCATTTGCAAAAGGTTTGGAATTAACAATCCGATTTCAAAACGAAATTCAGAACCATCCGTTATGATGATATGTTTTAGGTGAACTCGGGTGTTTTCACCGATCTAAGATGGCCCTCCACTCCGGTCTTTCATTGCTGTCTCTATGTCACAGGTATTCAATCCAGTGTATTGCTTGAGAATGTCGATATACGTCAGGGCAGGTCTTCCAGGTTTTCTTTTCCATGCATGGGAATCCAGTGCACAAGTTGGGATACTGGCTTCTCAATTCTGAAACAGTGGCCAGCAAACCTTGTTCGTCTCCCCGGAATCTTCTGGCTTATTTCACCATAGGCCTACAATGTGTACCAGCTCGTCAAAGTCATTATTATAATACATCCCTCTGAGATACTTCGTTTCGTTTACTACGTTTTGTTTCATTTTAAAGGATCACCTACAATGGATTCTCACCTCAAGAATTATGAAGAAAACCGTTCTAAAAAGTGTCCCCAAGAATGCTTTTAGCCTTTTAAGCACCAGCTCGGCCAGGTCCACATAACAAACCGTGAACAGCTGTGACTGTCAATAAGGTTCTTTGACAAATATGAAGACTTGAAACAAAGGTGTGAATTACTCCTATAAAACATTTCACAATAAGTACCGGAATGAAAATAAGTGACAATCAAAGCGGTCCCAAATTTGGTTGATGGGACTTTCCACAGTTTTAAAAATAGATTTATGATTTTGTTTATGAATGCAACGGTAATTCCAACATATTGCAAAATACCAGAGGCTATCTTTAATTAGCATATTAATACATGTTTATATCTCTGTAATCATGGTAATCTCACTTTATTTGTATATCATTTTGACCACTTTAAACTATACAGGATATAGGACAAAACGGTATACTAGAATTTGGGATAGAGCTATTAGTGGATTAAAAAAGCCACACTTTCTGAAACCCAAATGGTCATGGATGCAATCTGATTGAAGAGTTGTTTATAAATATGATTTCCAAAAGTTACTTTTTTCGAAAACAAAGACATAGATAAACGAAATGAAATAAAACAAAATGGAACCACATTTATGGATATCTCGATATCAAATCTATGAAAGTTGTACCCGATTTTAACTGAACATAATTTCTTTCAATATAACGTATTGCGAAACTGAAATGTAGAAAGATAGATAAAGATGCATTCATTACACCCCTTTATTGTGCATGAATTACAAAATTAAATTTTATTCTAAAGCACACCATCCGTATTACAATGATCCTTCTGACATTGTTCATACAGAAGAAAGTCTCGTTTCAATTTCCTTCATTTTTTTAAACAAAAATTATCAACCAAACTTAGTTTTTACCTGTACAAGTTATGCAGAAAAACCTAGAAGTGTCCCCGAGTCGTGTCCGTTCAGCCTTGTAGTGACCAGCTCGGACAGGTCCACGCGCCAACCCGTTTAATAACAGCTGTGGCAGTATTGGAAAATGTACACCAACATCCTCTAAATAATTTTGGAGAATTACCAATTTGCAATAGAGTTTTATATCATACATGTATCTGAGACAACTTCAGATAAACCTTGAACCAAGTCTAGAAAACCTAAACCATATCTGAGACAACTTGAAATACACCTTGAATCAAGTCTAGAAAGCATAACAATAGTACATTGTTGGTGTAAAATACCGTAATGAAAATAACTGACAATCAACAAGGTGGGATTTTCCATAGTTTAAAATAGATTTATGATATTTATAGATGCGGGTGTATTTCCCAACATTTTGCAAAATATCAGGACTATCTTAAAGTATGCTACTAAATTTATATATTGCTGTAATCTCCATTTGCGAGTTTAAAACTCGACCCTTTTAAAATTAAATACGCAAATTAGATAGAAAGCTACAGAACAAAATACAATGTATATCAAAAATCGAGAAATAGGAAGGATATCCGAATCATGAATGTAAACGCCAGGTTGCACGTTTTAAGGAATAGTAATTTGTATTTGGTGTTATAGGGAATTAAGGTGTGTCATTTCTTGATACTATACACGTATATATTGTATTAATACAACGATGTGAATGTTTTTACAACGATATGAATGTGTTTGTCCCTGATCTACTATGACAGCATACATAATATAATTGTCCATTCACTATTTAATTCCTATCTGACAAAAACTTTGTACTCCAATTCTTCTGAAACGTAAAAATAATATGTAAAATAAAATAGAATAAAATAATAACATAACTAAATCACTTACCAACGCCGGTGAATAAGCATGTGTATTCAATAGTCACTTCTATTTAATACAACACCATTTTCATGGCGTAACGAAACGATCCGTATACCATTGACACTGAGCGTGTTTGATAATGGCATTGCAATACACTGTGAACCGTTTTGCTATGGCTGACAGAACACTTTGAAACACAAATTTGCATACACTTGTCGTGAATGTCAAAGGTTAATACAAGCTACAAAAAGAAGTTGAAATGTGTCCTTCATTTGCGTCGTGAATTGCGTAACGATGCCCAGAACTAAGTACTTATAGTCTAACCCTACCAAAGCCGAAAATATGCTAAATAAGTGTCTTAAACACTCTTAGAAAAAAAGTGCTTCAGGGGTTCTTGGCTGTCCCGTATATGGAACCCTTTATAGCACCTTAAAAGGTTCCAAAAGGTTCCAAAAAGAACCATTTTAAGGTTAAAAATGGGCAAAATGGGTCTTTAGAACCTCTAAAGGTTTTCTACAGAACCTTTTTTGGTCCTTTAAAATCAAAGAACCGTTAAACCCTTAGGGTTCTATATACGGGACAGCCAAGTACCCCTGAAACACCTTTTTTCTAACAGTGAAGGGGCACAAAGAGCTCCTTCATGCAAGAAGCCCTCAATTGTTTTCAGAAGTTTGGTTTTTCACATACGTAATGGTTACATACGAGGGGCATTCAATAAATACCTGCAACCATTGAAAATCTCTGAACCGTGACACGTGTCAGTAAAATAAACTTATGATACTTAAACTGTAAGTCTTACTCTTTTCTCACAGAAAATTTCGAACACGCAGGTCATTTTTATCATTAAATTTCAGCACTGTAAATACCGTGATCTCAGGGCACTGGTTAGGGAATTAAATGTTACAATGGCGGGAAATTTGAAAGACAAGTTTATGGTATGCATTAAAGGGACACTAAGAGATGTGTTGGAGGCAGCGCCCTCAATAATGATAAAAACTGAGATTAGTTTATTTTTATAATTGTATTACATGTATGAACTTACACCTATAAGGATTAAGAAAAATCAGCTCTCTTTGTACAAGAAAACGTCGATTCAAAAATACTTATCCCGCGGGATAAGTATTTTTATTTCAAACAGTGTTCGGCTCAATTTTCTTCCTGATCGCCTCAATTTAGGATACAGCGCCAACTTGTGTCGTGTATTTTCAACCGGAAATGCCTTTTAGGAAAGGTCAAATTTACGTTACCAAACGAACAAAGGCGTTGTAACATTAGGAAACGAAATCAAATGGTCAAAGCCAAGCTTTAAAAAGATCGATTTGAACAGAAAATTAGCGATAATCAGAAGAAGAAGGGGGTAAAAGGGAACCCGTATACCCCGAAAACGCAACGGGCGAGGAAAAGTGATGCCTGGAAACGACAATCATCACACCGAGAATTACGAATGATGGTCCCATTTGACGTTGCTAATGAATTTGAACTTTGAAGCAATCAAACAAGAGATGAACGCTACTATCAGCAGATAGTCATGAGAATTCTAATAGATGCGTAAGTAAATTTTATCACTTGGTTTGGAAAGTGCGATACCTCGTTGATTTTTCGCATAAATTATAGGCATGAATATGATCATAAAATCTTGAAAATAAAATATCTCTTTGAAATTCAAAATCAAAATGGAATAAATGTCAATCAATACACTACACTTCTGTACAGTACAGGAGGCCTAATAAAAGTAAAAGCTAAGGCTAAGCCTATAATAGCCTACTAAATATGTGAGCCCGGAGTGACGTCACATGTCGTTGACCATAAACTACGTGAATTCAAACAAATTCAGATTGCACCATCACCAAAAGTAAAACGGCAAAAATGTAACCCTTTTCGTACCTCTGTGAAATGTTAATTACCATCGAACAGAATATTTGACAAAGTGACTCCTCTACATACTCACTCATGAGTCGTGTATGTTATCATATTAATAACACATAATGCAAGTTTTCACTGTTTTTTACATGTCAAAGTCTGAAAATCGAGTGAAACATTTTACGAATTTCGTAAATATTGCTCCATGTAAACAACGGTCGCTTACACAGCCTCACAATCACATATTATGGTCACTACGTTCTTCTGTATGGTCGAGTAGTAGAGCGTACGGTATCGGTAGTAGGCCTAATTTATTTTGATGCTTTGTTGTCAACGGCAAATTGAAGGTCCATGCTGACCTATAGCCTCGGTAAATTAATAATTGAACGAACATCACGAACGCAATACAAAGATGAACGCGCCCGGAATATCACGCGATTTGTTGTGCGTGCTTTACCCAATGTACGCGATCGGCGATACGCTGCTTAGTTGTGTTCGTTCAATTATTAATTTCTAGTTCTAGTACAACAAATCATTAGTGTTATGCACTTATCAATTGCAGTCCCGGTCCCGGGGGACCCGGGGCATGGTGGGGACTATGCGGGTTTTGTACGCAAACGTACAAAAAACATGGCACGGCTATGCGGGGGCGTGTACCCGGGGCGTACAAATCGTACCCCCGCTAGCCGGGGCGTGTAGCCGGGGCATAGCGGGGACGTACATTACTGGAAAAATAGGCCGGGCATTGTAGCGGGGGCGTACGCTAGGGTACACGAATGTACACCCCGGGGCATAGCCGGGACGTACCCATACATAGCGGGGACGTACGCTAAGGTACAAAAAATGTACACCCGGGATGTAGTCGGGGTGTAGCCGGGATATACGCACACATAGCGGGGATGTACGCTTCATCCACACCGGGGCAAAGAGATATAAAATACAGACATGCACTATATTAAACTTTAAAATTAGTCACCGCGATTGATCAATGCCTGGATTTTCTACCATGACTACGGTAAACTTAATACAATTTGACCATATAGTGCTTTTGCCTGGAATAATGTACACGGTAGGGCCCGGATAAATAGACAACACCTACTTGCAGGCCCGCAAGTCAGGGAGGGGGAGCCCACCCCCTCAATTCCCCCTCCCAAGTCCCCAAGAAGGTCCAAAATCCCCCTCCCAAGTCAATTAGATCGATCATTATGTTGTCGGTCCATTTTTAAAACTTAAATACTGTTTGTTCATAATAAATAAATTGGATCAAAACTTTCCAATGTTGCCGGTGGGTACGCATGATCTATCAAAAATAAAGCTACCCAATATGATGTCCATAAAGTGATTTTTTGACTCGATTCATTTCTGGTTGACAACAGACTGAGATAGATCATGCCAACATTAGTATTTTAAGTTTTAGGCCTCTGGTAAGTTTTATTCTGGAGCACTGTATAAACTAAACTATTCACAAAACCATATAGTAGTGAACGGTAAATCATGAAAATGCTCGCAGCGAACCGTGTAACATGATAACGATTCGCTAATATTGGCCCGGCTGTCTGAGGCCGGGCGTAGCTGGGGCGTACACTATGCCCCGGCCATGGGGGCCGGGACCGTACGCCGTCGTACACTTTGTCCCGGCTATGGGGGGCCGGGACCGTACGCCGGCGTACACTTTGTCCCGGCCATGGGGGGCCGGGACTGTAGCGGGGGCGTACAAAAAGTGGTGCCCCGCACTGCGGGGACCGTACACGACTGTAGCCGGGACGTCACATCGGCAATTTGTACGTCCCGGCCCTAATCCCCGCTATCCCCGGGTCCCCCGGGGCCGGGGCTGCAATTGATAAGTGCATTATTTGTCATCAGTTGGTATTATTCATCATAGGGTGTTTTGCATGTTTCACTATTTGTCCCCATCAGTGTTTTCACTCACCCTATACAAAGGGTGATACCCTTCACTTAATCACTTTTTACTTTCACCCTTCAATTTTTTTTCTCAAGAGTGACAAATGTTGAAAATGTCATTGTTTTACTACCTAAAACACTGAACGACAAATCATACTTAGTACTAATAGGACTCCAGCTTCTTGTACATGATGTAGGTGGGTGCTGTTCAATATCTAATAGCTCCAGTATTATTTGCGCTAGGGCTGTGACAATTGAGAGTAAAATGTCACAAGTTGTCGGGGGGGGGGGGGGGAGTGCCGTGTTTTTCTGCTTACAACGGGAGCTATATTGCGCAATATCAAAGTTAGAGCAACTGGCAAAAACTTCGCAAAAATTATTATCGATTAGGACTTAGGTCACGAAAGGTCATAGGTTATTCTGATATCTGCAACAACAAAACCACACAAAACAGCGAGAGCAGCGAACTAAATCAGGTGTTGATTACGATTACAACGTCAAAAGTTGACATTATGAGAGTTTAGTGACTTTGTTGTTAGTAATAAGCATCTATAGGCTAAAAGCAACAAAACCTCCCAAATTACCCCGTGGACAACCAGCAATTTCCCTGGGTTTATTTCTCGAGGGTGAAAAACCAAAATGATGGCCAGAATGTGTGTTCGCGCAGTGTTTTGGGCAGTAAAACAATGAAATTGTCAACATTTTTCACTCTTGAAAAAAATGTTGAAGGGTGAAAATTAAAAGTGAAGGGTATTTCACCATTTTTATAGGGTGAGTGAAAACACTGGACAGCATAGCATGATCCGTGAGCATGAGGATGATATTTGAAACAGACTGTCATGATCATGATGGCTGTAGCCTGTGGTGACGTGATAGTATTAGATTTTTTTTAGAAGACTGTAGGACAGTACAACTACAATATGCAGAATTCGGAAAAAGTAATTAATTCGCTCGGCTCGGTACGGCAGAACCTTTATTTCTAACAATCTGTTTATTATTATTGGTTTGTTGGTCCACTGCTAGTGAGCCTAGTCACACGAAACATGATCCCCAGATTTATATATAACCAACAATTGGGCATCTCCATTAGTCTAACTCTAATAATATTAATAATAATAGTGCTCTTATCATGCTTTGACTAATAGACTTAGGCCCTACATGTATACTTATATAGACTCTAGAAATTAGTGAAGTCCAAACCATGTGTTATTCAAAACAAAAAATTGTCGATCATAGCGTCATGATCCGAACGCTTGCGATTGCTTGCGATCATTACAAACAAAGCTAGGTTGAGAGTTTCCTTGCATGCAGTGCGTTCCAAAACAGTCGCAACAGTGTAGGGTGTGGGGTCTTGTTGATTAGGGCCCGCAATTGGTCAATTACCTATTTGTTTACAAGTAGGCCTACGTCACATCTTCTGGTTTTACTGCGCCCTTGCCATTGCGAATGACGTGGATATGCAACAGTCGCATGGGACCCTGGGGAATCGTATACACTGTGATCGACAAACTTTTGTTTTGATTATAGCACTATACTCTGTTTTTTGGCCATCTCGAGACAGTGACATAACTTAACAGGCGCAGCTTTTACGCATGCATGTGTATCTTCTGCCTTTCAACGCTCGTGTTTGTACGCCAGCGCCACAAGTAGGCGCCCACGTTATGTGCCGCAATTTAGAATACGCTGATATGTCACTGTCTCGAGATGGCCAAACAGAGTATAGGCCTATTTTTAATTTTTAAATAAAAATTACATTTTCTTCAGAGTTAAAATTAAATAGTTATAAATAAAATAAAGACCTACAATATTATAGGCCTTTATTTACAGTTTCACTCTATAGGTAAATTAATAATTGAACGAACACAACTAAGCAGCGTATCGAGTACATTGAGCGTGAAGCGCGCACAACCATTCGCATGATAATTTTGGGTGCGTTCATTTTGCGTTCGTGATGTTCGTTCAATTATTAATTTACCTATAGTACAACAGGTCAAGTCATATCGTAATTTGGTGATCATTTGGTAATTATATAATAATAACCCATACCAGTGATGTGATGTGATATTTTAAAGGAATAAAAAAGAATATCTGAATCAATTCTTATGCCTATAATTCAACATTGTATCAACATTTGTCCATGTATTGTATAGGGATGCGAAGGTTAAATGCATCATTATGTTGACTTCACTGATATGTTGGCCTAATTATACGTAGATCTAGCAAAATTAATGACATGTGATCAGAACTTAAATACATTATAAGGACTCGTGACTCGGACTCGAACATGAAGGACTCAGACTCGGACTCGGACAGTAAGGACTCGGACTCGGACTCGAGAGGTAAGGACTGGGACTCGGGTAGGGTGGACTCGACTACAACACTGACGGTGACTGACCCATACGGGTCGGATATTAATACTATAGTGAAAGCAATCCAAAATAACATTTTTTTTGTGGCATGGCCATTTGGTAATTTAATGGTATAAATGTGTTTTATATATAGCATGAAATATTGACACAGGCAGAATTTGGAATAATTCATTCGATAGAGCTCTCGTAATACCAATCCCTGTTCTGTTTATTGTTTGCTTGCTTATATTGCCCTGCTACTGCCAGTCACAAGAGACATGCTCCCTGCACGCGGTACTAATATTCCGTCAATTGCCCACTCCTACCAGACGAAAACTTGCATAGGCTTAGACAGTGGGAGACTGGGAGTCATACATTTACTGTACGTTTGAGTCAGTCTATGAAGCTGGAATTAAGCAATCATGGAATGAAAGCATCTGCTGTCAGCTTCAGATATTTTCATCAATATTTTTCACCTTTTCTGACTAAATTTGTCAAACCTTTGCTTCAGATATCATACCTCAACCTATTTCAATTTCCAAGAAATAATGGCTTGAATTTGGATCGCCCTATTCCTGCTACAGCAAAATAATGATGCCGACGCTGTCTATGCTAGTTTTTGTAGCTAGGGCGATCCAAATTCAAGAAAGTTTTTCTTGGTAATTGAAAAAGATCAAGCTATTTAACCAAGGCATGCATATTATTTAAACATTAAATATGATATCTGAATTGAAGCAAGTTTGGCTATTTTTGTTCAGAAAAGTTGAACAATATTGATGAAAATATCTGACTTCCAGTTGAATAGGATCATTAGAGCTATGTGTCAGAGCTAGGCCTCTCCTACTAGTGCAGTCCAACCACTATTTTCTTTGGTTTTAGGCTTAGCTTAGCTTTGACAGTGTTTTACAGTACACAACAGATAAGGCTACATTACATGTATAAGTATCTACCTACACAAAACTATGAATGGAACCCATTCAATTGAGACATCAAGTATTTTAGGAATAATTTAGATACCTATTTAGAACCATTGTGTTTGAGCTTCATAGCTTTCGAGGTTATCACGACCCCTCATTCAGCGAGATTTAAATCTCCCTCCGTAACTAAAACCATGGCAGGTAGGGTCATTTGGTCAGGTGGGTTTTTGCTGTTGTTTTTTTCTAAAAATAATCGTGAATTTTCAACAATTTGCAACAATCTTCAATTTGTTTTAATATAAATTTTTGTAAAACAAATTCCCCTAAAATGTTTCTATTGTAGTGTAGGTGCATGGTATGGTACACATCAAACCAACACTGGGGTAAGGTACGGCTTGACCTATTATGTAGGTCAGGTTCGGTGGTTCGATTCCATCACCAGTAAGTTTTACGTGCCTGTGCCCTGTACTTACTTACACTGGATACCATTAGGCGACAGAAAAAAGTTCCAAAAGCAAACAGACCTCTCAGGTAGGGTCATTCGGCCGGGTGTTTAGGTTAAATTGCTTCCTCAAAATCAAGAATTGTGGGTGATTTTTCAACAATTTAAAAAAAATCAAAAAATCAAAACAAAAAAAATCTATTTTCACACAAGAAGCCCCTTGAAGCTTGCTCATGGGTTTTCATCATTTTTAAGGCAAATATTCAGCATTCTGAAGCAAGAAGAATTAAGGTGGTTCGAGATCCATTATATTGAAACCTGTATAAAAAATGAGTGCAAGCAAAAATAAAATCAGTTTACAATCTTTGATTCTTGCATAAAAGTTAGTGGGGAAATGGGCAGGGCAGAAAATAATATTTTGTTTCTGGGAACTTTCTAAATAATGTGTCAATAAGGGTCAGTCGGTCAGGCGTGTTTTGTTTTTGGTTTACAAACATTTAGGGAATTTTGGGGGCATTTTCAAAAAATTGTAAATTAAAAAAAAATCTAACACAATTATTTGGGAGTCCATAAAACGACATATTTTGGGTTCAGGGCCTATCAGGGGCATAGCCCTGGAAACTAGTGACATTTAGCCATGGTGGTGCCTGCATCTACATTTTTGTGTAGAGAACCATGATGAAACTGACTTGGGCAGGGGAGGGGCTATGGAGTCGGGATTATCGGGCTAAAAAAATTGAAAGGAAGGGAAGAAGAAAGTGAAGAGAAAAGGAAAAGGAAAGAGAAAAACGAAGTGTAGGTAGGAAGGAAAGAGGGGGAAGGAAAAGAGTATTTTAGATAGATGATAAGGAAGGGAAAATAAATGAGTGGAAAGAATTGAAAATCAAAAAGAAACTTGACTTGGAGAAGAGAAGAGATTTTTAAAAGGTAGATGTTCTGACAGCTGGCCTGATTTTCAACTTGATGTTTTCTATGTGACATGGAAGGTCATCCTTAGATTTGTCACATTCCAAAGTTTGAGTTGCATTTAACTCAAATTTTAGAAGCACAAGGTCACAAAAAATGTACCCATCAAGGAGTACACAAACTGGCTGGTAGTTTACCACCTTTGGCAGTAATTTACGGTATTTACCATCTTTTAGCCTATAATTTTTAAATGGAACATTTCTGGCCTATAAGATTTTACAGACATAATGAGAAATATATAGGGATTCTTCTGATATCAAAATATCTTGATGTGAAAAAAACACCATAGCCCCCAAAAAAGTGATCGGAACATACACCTTATTCTACATGAAAGGTCATCCTTAAAAAAGTTGTGTTCCAAAGTTTGAGTTGCATAGCTCTAATGGTTCTTATTTTAGACGCACAAGATGCTGTGAACTGTACCCATTGAGTAGTACACAAACTATATCGGTGGTTACCACCATTCGCGGTAATTCGACGTTATTTCATCGATTTCTCCGTAATTATTCCGATTTAGGCCGTCAAATTTTAGTTTGATGATGAGAAAAATACGAGCTTTCATATGATATGAAAATCTCCGTATGTTTGAAATAATTCTGTGTTACGAAAATGTGATCGGGTCATCTACCTTTAAGTTGCCCAGTAGAAACAGCCAGATAACGGTAATTAACGGTAAGTTTTGTAACCGCAAAAATCTTCACAAACCAGGTTTGTTACCGATAATAAATGGTAATTTTTTTCAGTAGAAACAGCTACCCGTTTAATCTCAACGTGAAGTTCTGTTCTGTGACCCTGACGTATACAGGTACATGCTGGAATCTACCCATTGTGAGGCAGTCTTTTTCAGGTGGGGCAGCATTGTTTGGTATTTGAACAAAAGGTAAAATGTCATGGCCCATCGACTAGGATCAAACAACTTAGCGGTAACATTTCGCGAGTAAAATCAAGGGGATTAAAAAGTTGGCGTTAAAATGTACCATTAAAATTCACCGTTAACTTTGCCAGGGGTGTGAGAGGCCACAAATAAAAAAAGAGGAAAACAGACAAAAACAGGGTAAAATTGGGTAAAAATATAAAATGTAAAAAAGATGAATCCAACAGAACCAGGAATAAAACACACCAAGGATCAGAAAACTGATACAAGAGGATATCTCAAAAATAAAAATATGGGTAAAAATGCCAAATATGGGCTGAAAAGAAAAGAAAAGGCTGACATAAGAAAAATGTAAACAAAGAGGAAATCAGCTAAAAAGAGACCCTCTCACGCCCCTGCTTTGCACTGCCCCAGTAGGACCGGGTAAGGGATCCCCTCCCCCTTTAACTTTGAGTGAATTGCGCCTACATGTATTTGAAAAATCTAAGGGATTCACTTTTCCCCATCTAAATGGCAATTGCCAATTTGCCCCATACCTGGTTTGATGATGGGCAATTTAGTATTAAAATGGCAAAATGGACCCAGGCTGTATTACGAGGCGAATAGCATTGGCAGCCGTGGTGTAGTGGAATGTAGATTGGCTTTGGTGCAGAAGATCTGTGGTTCAAATCCTAGGGGGTCGACTCAGGTGACCTTTCCGGTGAATTTTCTCAGAGGGAAAAAAATCTGTTGCCTTTTGCCTTGTGGTGTTATAGAGTTAGGGTTAAGATTCAATCGGGAAAATAAGTCGAAATAAAAATAAAAATAGGTAGCCAGTGTCAGTACAGACAGGCACATACAATTTACTGGTGATGGAATCGAACCAACAAACTTAACCTACATAACATAGGTCAAGCTGTACCTTACCCCAGTACGATTTGATGTGTGCCATGCACCTAAACTACATACCAAGCAGAGATCTATAATTTGGGGACCAACAAAACCCTGTTCTCAGGTCAGTTTTGAATGGGGGAGTGTAGAGGTCCTGATTGCCGACAAGCACCCCCCCCCCCTAAGGACCCAAGGACATCCCCAGAAAGGGGGTGTGACACCTCCCATTAATCAAATCTGTCGGCAAAATCTGCCCTATTCATCAAATCTGTCTGTACAAACGAGCTTCCGTCGATACATTTGTGTCGATAACAATTCTGTAAAAAAGATTAAAAAAATTGTCGGTGGGGGTGATTGCAGTAGCGTGCTCAAATTTGGGGGCCAAGGTGGCCGCTGATTGGCCATTTGTTGTTGACTGTGTTTGCTTTTTTGACTTTGCGATTTGTTAACTGTGCGAAATTTTTTGACCGTGCGCATATTTGTGACCGTGCAATATTTTTTGATCCTACCGGCCCTACCCCCCACTCATGAGGAGACTGCCAAAAAAATTGGGGCTATCCTTTTACTTTTTTTTGAGGTGCTTGTCGGCAATCGGGACGTCTACACACCCCCCCCCCCCCCCCCCCCCCCCCATTCAAAAGGGTCTGGGGATGCCCCTGCTGGGGCCATTATTTCATCGAAAAAGTGCCACGCCAGCTCACAACAGACGGACTGCACCATGGCCATTTGTGGCACTGCGGGTGGTTAGGTGTAACAAAAAGTAGTTGGTTATGTCCTCCCCCACCCCCATCCAAAATTTGAGAGTCAAGACCCTAGTTACGCCACTGGTTATAAATGTATTTGTAATTGTTTGTTAATTTTGCAAACCACCAATTATAATTTTCATTATTGATATTTAAACAATAACCACAATCCACTTACTTGGTGATATTTAAATTATATTGACTGTTCTACTGGTACTATCAACAAATATGCATCTCAGAATTGCTTCAGTGCGTAATGGCGTTCATGACTTGTATTACGCAAAACACATACGCAAATTGATCGAGAATTGTTTGCTTCTATCGATTATGCTTGATAATTGGCCTCCTGGAAATCCCCACAATATGTAAGAGCAACAAATTAAAAAGTCCCATTTTATAAATTATAATTATTCTTTTAATACACTGTAGGCCACAAAAATAAGAGGTTTGTTTGATATAAAGTTGGATGGATTGAGCATTCGAGCTATGAGTTTTTAAAAAAATTGTGCGAGACAAAATCGAGCACAATATTTTCAAAACTCGTAATGAGACCAATTTATTTGTGTATCAGTATCAGTATGCGAAAAAATCCATCCAATTTTATCATTATTATGTGTTGAGAATCTTACTTGGCCAAAAAAAATTGGATAAAAAAAAATTATCAATGCATAATGATGCCCAAACACGTCTGACCCATACAAAACCGGTCATCAAAATCAAACATGAGTTTAGCATTACATTTATAAGGCAAGTGCTTATACTGCGCTAAGATTTATCTTTGGCTAAAGTGGATACATCAGTGCATACTACTTACATGTAGTAGTTGCTGGAAATTTAGCCCTTAACATCTACGCGCCTGTTAGCATCGGACCGTGTAGTCAACTATTGAAAGTAAGCATCATCTACTACATGTATAGCGGGAATTAGTTCCGAGTCAAAGCTCTCCGTTTTCTGATTAAAATTAATAAAACCTTAGTTTAATATACCAGTAAATCGCCCTATTCCCATTTCCCACTACGGTTAAGAAATGACCGATGCCGGCTAGTCTAGGCTTGTTTCCGTAGCCAAGGGCAGGGTTCAAATTAACTGTTCAGGCATCGAAGGCAATTTGATGCCCCTTAATTTCTGGCTGTTTTTACTCCATTCAAAATTACATAATGGCCTTGGATAAATTTGGTGCCCCTTTCAAATTGCTTTAAATTGCCCGCCCTTTTCATTTCTTATTTTGAGGCCTGGCCAAGGGCGATTCAAATTCAAGTAAGTTTTTTCTTGGAAATTGAAATAGTTTGACTTGAGCCATAATTAACCCAGGCATAGGCCCTAAATATTCTTTGAAATGTTCAAAACATAATAAATTAATTAAAGCAAAAGTTAGACCAATTGTAATTGTAATCAGAAAAGGTGAAAAAACCCACATAACATAACAGTCGCTTACACAGCCTCTCATGCGTTCTTCACTAGGATTCGAACGATCTTGTTGTGTATAAATATAATGCACCGGGGATTGATAGCGTGGATGAGGGCCGGGACATACAAATTGCTGATGTGATGTACCACGTACAGTCGTGTACGGTCCCCGTGGGGCGGGGCGCTATTTTGAGTACATCACCACTACAGTCCCAGCCCCAGTGGTCGGGACAAAGTGTACAGTCCCGGTCATCCTTACCCAGGACAAAGTGTATGCCCCGGCTACACTCCATGGGTTGCTTAATTTTTTTCTGCAACACAACAATAACCCTAACACTACCATATACCCCAAAATACCACGACTGGGCACGTTGATACCACCCGGCGTGGAAGTTTTTTGATGAAAAAATGGACCCAATACATACAGTCTGGGCAATACACTGCCCAGAACTGTGCTTGACAGCCGTGGTGAATTGTGGAATCCCTCGTCTGTGGTGCGAGAGGTCCCTGGATCAAATCCTGAGGGGATCGGGGGGGATATTTTGGTCGATTTTCCGCGTTGAAGAAAAAATTCTGAAAAAAGCGGGGGGAAGTGTTAGGGTTAACATTAACAGGATGCATTTATAATTATAATGTGTTCCTTATTAGGCTTGTATTACGACCGCCAAACATGATTTCTCAAAATGACATCCAAATAGGCATTGATTTGACATCACTGTTTTGAGTGTTTGTGCGTGAAACTCTCGGTGATTGATTGATCGAACGATTGAACGATCAAAATCAATCAATCAACACTCTGAAAGTTTCACGCACAAACAGTGACATCAAATCAATGCCTTCTCTTCTGTAAGTGACGTCATTTCTAGAAATCTGGTTTCGCCTTTGGAATAAAAGCTATGTATAATGATGTTTTGCTTTGTTGTCCATAGCAAATGACTTTAAAAATACCCAGATGACCAAAGCGACATGTACTGTAGTCGGATTTATAATTGAATTATAAAAACACATTGAATTAAATTGAAGAATTTAGAAGCAGCGTTTTGCGTACATTCAATGTGCACAACATGACAACCATGACTCATGAGCATTATTTCGAGCGTGATCATCTTTGTGCTGCGTTGCGTAAGTGGTGCTTGCTCAATTTGTATACCAGGAAAGGTGGCTTCTCACCTTTCCTGATCAATGTGATCATGCTAAATATTAATCAGCCTTATAAATAATATGATCATTATGATGCTACATGTACATACATGTACATGATGATGATGTACATTTACTCCCTGTCATAATAATGCCTTGGACATAAATTAAATTCCATCAAATCATGCGTATGTATGTGCGAGTTGCGTACGTTCATATTGTAATGCGTAGGTGCCAAATGTGCGTCAAACGCTGTGATTAACGGCGCTTAATTAGTTATTCGCGGCTGTCACTGTCAGTGACAGTGTCAAGCATTTTGAGTTTTGACGCCGCGCCCCACAAACAAGAACAAAATAAAAATACGCTCGCATGAAATAACGCGAATTATGCCCATACTACTAGTACTATTTGACTTTGAGTAGGTCTGCAACACTTCATAAGTTGAAGCCACACGCAGATGGTCTACTAACAGTTTATTATAAAACATCATGACATTGTCAAACCATGGACTTATTCTATAAGTCCATGGTCAAACGATTTCAGAATACGGAGACGTTTCAACAGTTGAGTTCGGTTTGACTTTTCCCTCACATTTGCAGGGAAATAGGTGGGGGAAATAATACTTTAAAAAACTACCGTTATTGTCTGTGGTCCGTCTGTAGCCTAAAAATGCTTGTTATTTCCTATGGGAGAACCGTAGATCAGTATTAAAACAGCTCACACAGAAACTTCCAAAATAAATAAATCAGAGGTCAACAGTGTTTCGATATATATTTTTGAATAATTATTTCTTAAAAATCAAAATTTCTTTCCTTTTTGACGATTGAAGCCAAAATTGCGCTACAAAATGTAACAATTCGCTTTTATTTGAAGAAAACAAAACAATTTAAGGCATTTACACTTACAAGTAGTATTTTTAGATCAATAGAACTTTTTTCTTAAAAAAAACACGTCGAAAGCCGATTTAGACAGTTTTAGACTGTATCCTGAACGCAAATCATATCTAGAGAGAGGGCGTTTTTTAAAAAAAAAGCCAGGGATAGCGATGGTTTAGGGATGGTATTTCAACAAATTTCAACATTGTTTTAATCAAGTTTTGCTGTGTTTTTGTGAGTAGAAACAACATTAATGGCAATTTTTAATGTTCATCTTGCATACTGAAGTAAATTAATAAAAAATAAAAAAATGTCAACACCACTCAGTGTCCCTTTAAGATACATGCATTAACAGTGTTAATATTGGCGCTTGATTTATAATGCTGATTCCTGTACATTTTCAGTGCCCAGAGACCATTATGTTTATAGTTCTGAAATTACATGATAAAAATGACCCACAAGTTTGAGATTTTCCGTGAGAAAGGGGTAAGACTTACAGCTTAAGTATCATAAGTTGATTTTATTGACACGTGTCACGGTTAAGAGATTTGCAATGGTTGCAGGTATTTATGTAATGCCCCTCGTATACATGTGTACTAAGTACCATCTAAAATTATAGGGCTTAATTTGCAATATTTTATGTAAAATTTATGGATTTAATAGCGATTTGAATTTCGATGTAAATCCCATCGAAGTTAGCCAAATTCATCAAAAAGGCCACCAGATGGCCTTTTACTTATTTGTGATAATTACACCAATAGCTGGTTGCGTGGTGCATATTTATGACCTACCTGATTCAAATAGTGGTGATTTTTAATCAAAATACAAGAAAAGTGAATCTCTCCATGCCCCTTTGATGTGTCTTAGCTATGATATCCGCGTTAGTTTTTTACGGTGAATAGTGAAGTATAGGTACATTTAGATACGCCCACATGGCTTGCTGACGCGGGATCCGGGATTGGATAGCAACGTATCGCAGAGCTGTTGGGCAATCGGCGCAGGGGCACGCGCAACGGCGCGGGTGGGTTAGAAATGTAAATTTGGTATGCCTCGCTGGACCAACGTCCCATGGCTTTGATTAGCCAATCAGGCAGGCCGGCTGCAGCTGCTGAGTAGCTGCTGTCCCTGGCCTGAAATTAACTATGTGACGAATACTTAAGACAATATATTTAGTTGCTTGTTTCACAAACATGTTGAACCTCTTGCGTCTGTTTTCGAGTGTCGAAGGACACAGGACAGACCTCCCTCTGCTGCTGTTCTAGACATGAATTCAAGTCCTTATTCCCTCTCCTCCACCAACCATCCCACGCCCAGTACCTGAGTAATAGAATCCCTGACCATACCCTCACCTGTGCCTATGTTGTCGCCCGCGATCTCGCTGTGAATCACACACGCCAAGTAAAACCGCTGGAACAGAAGTACTCTGGCCGGCCGCGCCGCCCGGCCCTCGCTAGCGACTTCGTCGCTTGCAGCTTCGCTGCTGCATTAGCCGCTCCGCTGCTTGTGTGTTGAGCTATCAGTTGGCTATCTGTGTGTTGGGATTGAGCTATCAGCCCGGGCTATCAGTTTGCGGGGTGCGTACGTGTGTGTAAAGCTACGGTGAAAATTGCCACTAAAGTATGTATACCGGTTCGGTTGGTTGTTGTTGGTAAGGTGTGGTGGAGGAAGTGGACAGGATGGGGGTGGAAGAGGATAGAGTCCCCTTGAACCAAGGCTACTGTTGTTCCCACATCGAACGGCTGGATATGAATATTTGCAGGGGTCGGCAAAAGTTTCCCTACCCGGAAAACCCAAAGAATGAAAGTGAACAGAAGCGTGCTCAGTCGAGGCAGTGTTGATCAAAAGCATTGTAAGAGGAGACGTTACAAACAAAAGCCGTAAATACGTTGTAGAATGTCAATTGTAATCGGCAAATGAAGACGAGCGTTGCCACACGTAGCGCCCGTTGTACGCGACACATAGACTTCATATCCATAGCAAAGTCCTTCAACATGTGAGCATGTGCGATTGCTGCAGTATAAGTGCGGGTTGTCGAGAGCCCACAGAGAGCCCAGCAATGAAAAGGTACATGGTGCGTTCTGGAGCTGGGTGTTGAACGAAAGTAAATGTGCGTAATGACGGGTGGGCATTAGGAGCGTCGGGGAGGTTGAAGTGAATGTGCGTGATGACGGGTGGTCATAGGAGCCTCGGGGAGGCTGAAGTACATGTGTGATGACGGGTGGTCATATGAGCCTCGGGGAGGCTGAAGTACATATATGTGTGATGACGGGTGGTCATAAGAGCCTCGGGGAGGCTGAAGTAAATGTGCGTGATGACGGGTGGTCATAGGAGCCTCATGGAGGCTGAAGTACATACATGTGTGATGACGGGTGGTCATAGGAGCCTCGGGGAGGCTAAAGTAAATGTGCGTGATGACGGGTGGTCATAGGAGCCTCGTGGAGGCTGACGTTAATATGTGTGATGACGGGTGGTCATAGGAGCCTCGTGGAGTCTGACGTAAATATGTGTGATGACGGGTGGTCATAGGAGCCTCGTGGACATGGTGGAGGCTGAAGTAAATGCGCTTGATGATGGTGGTCATAGGAGCCTCGTGGAGTCTGACGTAAATATGTGTGATGACGGGTGGTCATAGGAGCCTCGTGGAGGCTGACGTAAATATGTGTGATAGCGGGGGTTCGTAGAAGCCTCGTGGAGGCTGACGTATATAAATATATGTGACGGGTGGTCATAGGAGCCTCGTGGAGGCTGACGTACCTATGGCTATTAACAATGATAACCCAATCCGATGAGTGCACTGACCTTTGACGGTATTGGGCCAGGAGTATGGGGCGCAGTTATATTCCCCAGCATAGCGACGAAGCTACTCTTCGCTAGGTTATACATTCTGAATTACTTAATTTTACATGTTTTATACCCGTATACATAATAAATAATTCACAGCCCATGAAACTGGTACACTCAATGTTATGATTTCAGCTCTAGGGACACTTTGTTTGCAGTGGAAATATTGGCCATGTTCACTTGTACACGATCCATGTACCAGCGTTGATGTCAAACAGACACTACATGGAATACCCTACCCAAAAACAAAACAAAATCCTCATACAATTGATACCAGGTGAATTCAATGGTAGGGTAATTCTAATCTTAACCAGATAAACCACCAGGCAAGGGGCAGGAGCTGATGACATATATGTCTGGCCATACAGAGACAGCTAGTGTTTACATCATGACAGCTATTAATCAAGTTTGACACAGTGGGACTATTGGCCTCACGGGCACTCATGGATCAACTTTTGCCTGCTGGTAATCATGCACAATGTAGGATTCGTTGAGAATATACATTGGCTTTGTTCATTATTAGTGATCTTTCACAGCTTCTACGGCTCTCAAACTCGACACTTCATAAGATTTATTTGACGAACTTCTTTGTGGTCACCTGGGCAACTTTAATGGTTGTTACGGAGACAGCGAGACCAACGAAACACAAAGTTCACTCATTATATACCATGAAACAATTTAGTTTAATCCTATCCTTACTTTCACCGGATCCGTTATACATTCTTCATTGATCCTGTTAGGTTAATCTTCTTTAACTCATGGTTAAATGCTGAATCTATGAAGCTTCGGTAAGAGACAATTTCGAAACCTGCTAGCTATGAGGCTGCCATATTGAGAGATGACGGTCCCACAATGCATAGCGTCTAATACCGCTACCTATAAAGGGAATTGCAATTTACCGCAACAAACATTCAATAGAACTTTGACTTAAATGACTTGGGACATTACACACAATTTGGTAAAAGTAACTATCAAATGTTGGTCCAGTTTCAAAAGTGACACTTATCCCTATTGAAAAGCACGAATCTGATCATTCTAAACAGTAATGCAAACCTCTTTCTATAGGATGATTGTCACTTTTGAAACTGGACCCACGACCATTGAAATGACAATAACTCCGCTCCGCATCATCGTATCTCATCGATCGAGGTGTCAAAATGCGCAGAACAAAATTATGCACTTGGATATTTGCTTCGATTAATGCATACCTTTCGAGCCGTTATATATTGGATCATTTCTAAGTGTTTCGATACTTTTTGTGAGCAGTTTATTATAGGGCCCTGTAATATTCGGATCGTACTTGTCGTTTCAGTAAGCTTTATCATGTTTTTGATATTAAATCAAACGATACTTCTAATACATGAATAGGTCGCAATTTGGCGACCCGACAAATAAGCCATTACCATCCTCACGATATGTACATGATCATAATGATCGGGTGGTAAATTGGCTGTAGTAGGGTGGCTGCAATCTTCCTTTCTATATTTTATCATTCCCTCTTATTCCTATCCTTTTTCTAACGTGCACGCTTCTTCTATGCATCTTCATGCTTTGCTTTTACTGTTATTAAGGTTGTTGATCCAAGAGGCATCCATCAGCCCTCTTGTCTTCCCTGCAGTTACCCATCTCCACGTCCTAGAAAACTAAGATGCATTACAAATGTAGTGCATGTCAGTCGCGTACCACCTGGATAGCCCCGCTTCGCGACTACAGGGCAACTTACCATAAACGCCCTTTATTTCAATTGGTTATACACCACCTCCTTTTGGTCCATGAAAAATAAAAAATAAACCAATTCAGTATGTGATCCAAATGCTTTTAAATGACTCAAGTTCAAATAAATAATTTACTCTCCGTATGTGAGTTTTAATGTTGTTATACATTTCTATTAAACCTCCTTTGTAATTGGTCTTTGCTTCAGTACCCACCATTCACAACTGTATAGGGCCCAGCCATCTACATTAGTGCTAACAGACGGAGCTCTGTGGGGCATCTGGCCAGTACTGTAGGCCTTGGGTTATTGGAGTAGCTCTGGGTACTACTGATCATTGTCTTAATTTGCAGGCTGTGCAGATGCAGGTATAGACATCATTGGCATACAGGATCATCGCTTGATTACTTCCAACAACACCGATGAGTTATGGCCTGATGACAGAAAATTGGTCCTAATATATAGCTCGGCTACAAATCAGCGTCAGAGGTGTTGGTATTTTAGTGTCAGAATACAGACACAGATGCCTACAGAGTGTTAATTCCATCAGCAACAGAATCATCACTGCCCCATTCCATGGTAATCCCAAACTCACCATTACGTCCATTTATGCTCCAACTAAAGTGCTACTCCTGATGACAAAGATGAGTTCTACAACAACTTGGAGAACCATCTTGAGCAGGTGAAAACTCACAACATCCAATGCCCGAGTTGGATTAGACAGCCACTCATCACACCCTGTCATGTTCAAGTTCAATACCACCCCTCAGAAATCGATGGTAACGTTCTAAGTGAATATAAACGAGTCATTATATCGAAATCCCCTTTTTTCGTAATGAAATCGATTCGTCTAGTCCGCCTAACGTATCTTTTTTTGCCGATCAATTGGTTTTAGCCATCAGTATTGTGATTGGGGTGTATACTGCATTGTGTAATAAGACACGACACCACGTAAGAATAACGATAAGACAAGTGTTTAATGTTTTACAATCTTCTTTTATTATATCAAATACTCTTCTTCGTGGCGATTTTATACAGTGTGTAACATTACATTCGATAAGAATTGTATATAGGCCTAAACATATTTTTTACATAAGCATAATTATTTTAAAACTACAACAAAAGTACAAATAGAAAATGTAAAAACCTTTTCTATTACATAAATTAATTAAAATAATAATAATAACTGGATTTATATAGCGCCTTTTCCAAAGGGTTCAAAGCGCTGTAATTTCGCTGCTGGTGAATCATCAGAATCAGATCGCATCAACTAGGGTGCAGCCAATTCAGGCGCAAACCTATCCGCACTTAGATTGTAACATCCACCATTTTTCAATGCAGCTCCCCAAATACCATTGAGTCAAGGAAGTTTTTGATAACCGAACTGATCACTGATTTTGAAAGCAGGAGGAAACCGGAGTGCCCGGAGAAAACCTGCGAAAGCGTGCATGGATCGTGATAAACCAAATGCACATAAAGCCCGCGGTCGTGCACAGAATTGACCCGGGTTTCATTGGTGCAAGGCGAGGGAACAATCCAGTGCGCCAACACGCTCCGCCTACAGTACTACAAGCTAAAACTACAGTACTACAAGGTAGTTCCTACAGTATTATTATGTACAGTTATAATGAGGTGGTGGTGGGGTGTTTTTTCAAACACTGTCTTCATCATCATCATCTTCCATTCCTTCTTCATCATCATAGAGGAAAAGACCATCAAATTTGTTTCGATGTTTTGCTATTACTCTTTTCAGTGTTTTGTGTATATCCACCCTCTGTTTATTTTCTCTTCGAGATCACTCATAATATCCTGGTGAGTTTCATCGTCTTACAGATGTACATTGTTCCACAGAAACATCGTGTATTTGTCAAAGAAGACGCGTTGAAGAGCCCACAGAGTTTTCATGTACGTGTAGCCGTGCCTCACAACACATAATGGATGTGGGACGGTCGGGTCCGAATGGTCGGAGTCTGAAACAGTTAAACTACTGGACACATGATTTTGGCATTCAGAGCAAAATATATATATACGATTTATTTACAAATATTCACAAATCAAATATCTACACCGCAGCATGCGCATCGCTCGCTGGCAACGCGTCAATGTGCTTTAGCACGGGGTGCACCCCTTATTTGTCATTGTCTATGCAGTATCCTTCATCAAGGACATATATCCAACGCAGGGTGTTGTCACTTTATCTTTAGTTCAGCAGAACGTTGAGGGGAAAGGGGCAAAGGGGATCTTCTCTCGATTAGGGCAGCATCTCGTCCACGTACGTATTGGGAATCTGTATTTTATGGAGAAAAATACAATATATTTGTAGCTATATGATATAGTGTGTTCATCTGATGCGAGTCCAGATGAAAGAGAGCGCGTGTTCTAAACTCGTGAAATACAATTTTTTCATATAGAACTAATCAAAACATATATACATTTTCTACGATAAATAATATTCTCTTTTTGTATTAATAAACATCTATGGTTTAATAATATACCTCATTAATTGTCGATCCATTAATGAATAAGGTATCTCTTTAAAATATGTAATTGTCCCAAACAAGTATTTAATTATGACATGTTCTCCATGTTTGAAACCTTTACTTTAATAAGTAACCATTATATTTGAATAATAAATGATCTCAAACATAAAACAAAACAGATTAATTTGGACGTATAATTAATAAATCTCATAAAGATATTAAAGTGTGGTAATTGACAAATCCAAAATAACGGAATGCAATTTAGATACCAAAAGAGTTGCACTTGACATTAATTGATAATATCCAAACATAGGTCATAGAAATTATAATATAACCATAATTATGATCCTTACTAATTATAACTTGGTAAACATAATTTGTGTAACATTTAATTAGTACATGAACTTAATCAAATCCAGAATGTTATTCTAAGTCCAAATAATAATTCCAACTTATAATCTTATCAATAAGACATGATTTAATTGAGTATCTCCAAAACATCAAAGTAAACATAAAACAAATAATGCATTTAGGCTTAAATCATTAGCATTTGTATTTGTTCAATGAAATATATACAACACACAATATTTGTAAACAAGGATGATTGAATACATGACTAACATTCCTTAAAGTCAAAATGTCCAAACTATCTAACCCTATGGTATAGTAAATAAATTATTACTATATATCTCATGAATATGTAGACAACTAAATATTAACTCCCATAGTAACATGATTCCATTAGGCATTTGTACCAATGCCTAACTACATGTTTCCTATTGAATAAGCTATGAACAATCCAAAGCATCTTGCAATAGATTAGTGTTAACCATTTTATTCAGAATTTGTTTATATATAAACACAGTTCAAGGAGATGGTCTTATACCCTTTGCGTGTATGCCACAAAGAGAAGTATTGTACCACCTACATGACCTAGATAGAAGCTAAGCTAAAACGCTCCTGTGTTTGCATTCACTATTATAGTCCATTTGCACAAATATGAATTTGTCTCACATCATTTCCTGGTGAGGTCATAGTTACAAATAGTACAACAACAAACAATCCTATTATGGGTTACATGGCATGTTCAACTGAATGGACTATAACGACCTTGATCAATCCCTTGGGATTTAGCCACTCCTAGATATGTAGCCCAATGATATCATTCTTTGGTATGAGAATGCCATGGTTCAATGCAATTCGACTATGCACGCACATAATGGCCCAAAGGTCTACAGACCAGGCACTCTCGGACTAACATAAGATACACTGCATCTTATGGTAGTTACATTTTATATCTAAAATACTACTTAAATGATCATTGAAAATGTATCATATCTAATCATCAACATTCCCTTAATATTTCATACACCTTATATGTGTATGTGTGACTTATAGTTCATGAATAGTTATGTCTTACAGTAAGTTAGATGAGTTTATAAGAAATAAGTTTCCGTGTCAACAACAAATATTAAGCACATGGAGCATACATCATGATAGATGAAATACTTGACACAAATAACCCCAAAAGTAATGACACATCTAACCACTGACATGACACAAAAGTCACATAGTATTTACATATATTTACATTTAACATATTATAATCAAAAGAACAAGCCCTTACCTGTATTTTATGGAGAAAAATACAATATATTTGTAGCTATATGATATAGTGTGTTCATCTGATGCGAGTCCAGATGAAAGAGAGTGTTGCCAGGCGAAGCAATGCACAACAATCACACACTATGCTACAAATAGGCTTAATCTTTAAGACTTGGCAACCTGGTAGTCGAACACAGACTTGATACCTGCTGTGCTGGTGTATGGATATCTAAGATGACTCAGTTTACACAATTGGGCAAACTTTACTTAAGTCATTAAGGATGTGCAAAATAGGATGAGAATGGTAACCAGTAATATATGGGTGGTTACATACGCTTTTACAGTTGCTTCTTCTTCATCCATGTTGATGTATTTTTCATATTTCTCATTCCGCATCTCCCGAGTCTCTTCAATGGCTTGTTGATACCGCTCTTGATACGCAGCATTGTCTTCGAATTCATCATCGGTGGACATCTCTTAATCGATCGTATCATACTCTTCTTCACTGTCGGAATAAGAAGCCACAGATTCATCCGGAGTTTCGTCTTCATAACCCGATTCTGAGTCCGGGTTATCGGCTTGAGGTTCGTCTATGTCACTATCGTCCGATTGTTCCGCATCCTCTTGAGCATGTATCACAGTCTCGTGTCTCTTTAGATCATATTTCCGTTCAAAACTTCGACCACACTGCAGGCAGACATGGGGTTTAGGAGCAGCGAGAGTATTCATGTTGGCTCTTCAAAGTTTCAAATAGTAATGACGAGATAATGCACGAAACCATGTTTTATAGGCGATGGTTATCACACAATCAATTACGTGAATTGCGTAACGCAATGCGTCAACGCAATCTATTGCGTCGTGAAATGTGTCCATCATTTGCGTCGTGAAATGTGTCCATCATTTGCGTCGTAAAATGTGTCCGTTACGTCGTTTGTGTCGTGAATTGCGTAACTTAATGCATCGTTTGCGTCGTTAACTGCGTAACGCATTGCGTAAATAATTCAATAGTTATAGGTCAATATAAATGCGAGAGAAATTAGACGAAACCGCAGGGGAGTGCTATTGTGAGTGTATCAACATTTGCGCAAGTGCATTGATTTTTTCTAATTTTTCGAGAAACAAAACATACGCATGTTTTGACCAAATTCATACACTTATATTATTTAATGAAAAATAATAAAATTTCTCTTCGGAATAAAGATAAATTGTCATTACATATTTTCAAACATAAATATCACAGATAACTCTACTACAGAATAAATATATTACATTATAAACTTTCAAGTTTCAAAATAATTACAAATATCAAGAATATCAATTACTAATAGATTTTGTGAGTAATTGTTAAGCAAGTGTATATCTTGCAGCGACATTCCTGAATATAATCTATACTTTACTTGCCAAAATAATAGAATCCAATCTAAACATACTACAACACCCATCTTTTTCTTTATTGTCACATTTTCTGAATCTTTTACTCTTACTTAATGCATATTTATGTTACGTCCGTTACGTTCCTGGTCACACGTATTTTTTAAACTTAGATCACGGTGTCAGCTACCGAAAATAATGTGGACACAAATATCTCGTTTAAAATATTTCAAAACAAATCATTGAGTCAATTTGTTTTACTATGGTGAGGTATCTGTTAAAATTCACACTATGATAAAAAAAAAAGAAGATATCAGGAATATCGTGAATATACCTTTATACCTTCACGCAAGTATGATTTCATGGTGTATTGCCAAAAGATCCAATCATTAAATTATACATGATCAAGTCCCATGTCCTTTCCAGTCCTAAAATTAATGTTGGTGTCCACATTTACAAAGCGAACCTTTAATTTCCACATAGGATTTCCCGATTTCCAAATTCTTCAAAAAATGTCGAGAGTATAACCACGTTACAAAATCGGTTACATACATTGTTCACCAAAATATATACACATTTGTAACCTAAAATGTTAATGTCACAATCCTCCTCCGCCATTAATGAAACACCCATACAACAAATGAAGAATGTAGAAGAAGATGTACTTAAGTAACATTTTGACGAATTGAATCATGGGTGATTACCTCATATTTGTGCTCATTCCATGTTGTCAATCTCCGCCCGTCCTCCATGGTTCTGGTAAGATCCAAACATATATAATGTTAAGAAACGGCAACAAACTGCTCTAATTTAATCTGATTTAATTGCATACCAGAAAAAGGTGAGCTTTCTTCAGTAGATAGCAATCTCGTCAATGTTCGTGAGCGTGACCATAACCAGAGTATTGGCGTTGTGATACCTATAATACAAATAAAAGAGATAACATAGTATATTAATAATTTCAAATCAGTACTTTAATATTACTACTACATTTATCGTCAAGTAGTCATATACTAATCCCTAAAGTCACCACTGGACAATCTTTCAGCTAAACCTAATGTTTAATCCATAGAAGTAACTGAACAATTCTTATATTAAAGTAAGGCTGGGTGAGCTGTCCTAGCTTAAACCATATCCTCTCATACTATCGAGTGGCTACCCACATCACCAATGCCTTCAAAGTTCTCCTGATTACCCAGGTGTTGCAAGACAATGTTTGTAATATTATGAAAATACAAAATTGAATTACAACATCGAATTTTTAAGACTTTTTACGGTACTGGGGTTTCATTGTACGGTACTGTACGAAATTTCACCAACTCAATTTGATGAAAAGCGTCTGCGGGGGCACGGAGGGATAGTATTTCGCTACTGACTTATTCTATGTATATTTAAACAAATAGAGATACGTCCTGTAAAGAATCACGAAAGTAAACTTGCTCTCAACCATGTACACTTGATTATTACTCGTACATAAATAAGTAAAAGTTCTTTACAGAATAAATTTCCTTTAGGAATCTTGACTTTAATCAAACCTTATAACAAAAATTAACTTACCTTTGAATGCATGTTATCGCTAAAACATTTATTTAATTGCATACCAGAAAAAAAGTGAGCTTTCTTCAGTAGATAGCAATCTCGTCAATGTTCTTGAGCGTGACCATAACCAGAGTATTGGCGTTGTGATACCTATAATACAAATAAAAGAGATAACATAGTATATTATTAATTTCAAATCAGTACTTTAATATTACTACTACATTTATCGTCAAGTAGTCATATACTAATCCCTAAAGTCACCACTGGACAATCTTACAGTCACTCACATAACTGGTTAGTAGAACAAACTCTGACCCGAGCCACCTAGAGCTAAACCTAATGTTTAATCCATAGAAGTAACTGAATAATTCTTATATTAAAGTTAAAGGCTGGGTGAGCTGTCATAGCTTAAACCATATCCTCTCACACTTCCGAGTGGCTACCCACATAACCAATGCCTTCAAAGTTCTCCTGAGTACCCAAGTGTTGCAAGACAATGTTCATAATATTATGAAAATACAAAATTAAATTACAACATCGAACTTTTCAGACTTTTTTTCGGTACTGGGGTTTCATTGTTCGGTACTGTACGCAATTTCACCAACTCAAATTGATGAAAAGCGTCTGCGGGGGCACGGCGGGACAGTATTTCGCTACTGACTTATTCAATGTATATTCAAACAAAATAGAGATACGCCCTGTAAAAGAATCACGAAAGTAAACTTGCTTTCAACCATGGACCCCCCCCCCCCCCCCCCCCCTAAAGAGCCAAAACCTAACATTTTTGCCAAATTCCCGACTTTTTACCCATTTTTCTGGCGTCTTGTTCATAGTTTTAACATCAGAAATACAAAATGAAACATACATTTCTATACGCTTTTGCATGCAAAAGACTAGAAGTTCATACGAGGTGGCCGCATCGAGATATTTCCACTTGAATTTGGTCCGATTTACGACGTTTTTGTGGCTGGACCCCTCTTTGGGGGGGGTCCCATTTTCCAGGGGAGGACATTTGATTTGTGTTTCTTTAGTATTTTTGGAAACATTTGGCACCAGTGAGTACATAAACATGACTAATAAGTTCCTTAAAGGCCTAGAGACTGCAACAGCTACCCGTCAAAATGTGAGTAAGTCATGTCCGAAAGCTCTACGGGCCATTTTTGACCCCCCCCCCCCCCCCCCTCCCCTAAAATAGCAACGAAGTGCGCGAAACTCATTTTTTTTAATGTTCCTATTAAGAGCAGAGTGAACAGTTCCAAAACCTAAGACAAAGCTCACAAATCCTTTAGTTGCTGAGAAAACCCCCTTCAAAGTAGGTACTTCAAACTGTGTAACACTGAAATAGACCATTTTCAGCAAAGGTCGTCGAACTTTGGAAGGCCATAGCGACCGAACCGAATGGAATTTGAATTTTTCCTTTCGACCTCCTCTATAAAACCATAATATGTACCTTCGAGTGCAATTTGAGCAAAATCCATGACCTATGGTGAACTACATGTACTGTCTCAATTGCCATGGAATGACTCTATTCTTATAAAAGTGGGTGTGGTTACGGATGTCATGCAATTTGATTGGTTTTTGGCTGATTTTCAGCCGATACGCCCAGTCACCCATACATTATGACTATGAGACAATGGTATATAGCTTGGGGCAGGGTTTAATTCATTTGGAAAATAATACCTTCAGCGTGTATGATCAACGTACTGTGTCATCGCGTTAGCGTGCCCTACACAAAGTCATCGCCGTATGCATTGTAGGTATAACGCAGCGATGACACAGGTGCGTGTGTGCTAAAGAACTCAATTAATTTTAAGCAGGTAGTTAGAAAACAGCTCGCTAGATTCGAGGGGGGGGGGGAGGTCGCGATGTGGTTGTCCCAAAACTGGCAAACAAAATCGCATGGTACAAGTGGCAAATGTACCGACGGAACCTACCTATGCCTCTGAAAAAGGTATATTGTCAAATTTTACGGGGGGCGCCCGCCCCCTCCGCCCCCCCCCCCCCCCCTCCCCCCCTCTCCCCCCCCCTCTGTATCCGCCACTGAGAACACATTCAACATCGTTATTAGTCAAAATAATCAACAGGATGTTCATAGAAGATGGATTTTCTAGGATATAATCACTCCGTAAGCAGTTCCGGGCGGTAGTGTGTGTATATTTGACATGGCACCACAAAAACGGGTGGAAAGTAGCATGCTCTAGTTAAAGGCTAGTTATTCTAGTTAAACGCTAGTTATTCTATGGTACCAAACATGACAGGATTCAAATATAAAAAGATGACAACAATCTTTTTATTTTCCTTGATTTCTGTTTTAGAAAACAGTCTGTAACTGAACACTACAGAATGCAACTTTAGGCTCATTTTTGTTTGTGCCATGTCACATATAATTATATAATTACAACTATTCTGAATAACAGATAGACTTACCAACTCCAACAATCCCTTTTCTAGTTTTGTTATTAATTTTGTTGTGGTTCGATGGAGGTCAAGGGCCAGAGATCATCCTTTAATCCTTCCAACTCTTCCTTCTTTGTGTTGATTTCTCTGTCCTGGTCATCTTTTTGTGATTGAATTTTTCAGATTGATGTGATGAATTTATCAGGTTGGAGGTCCTCTGTTTCTCCTGTTGTAATCTGCAAATTAGAATAAGTGTTCATAAGCTCATAAAAATGCAAATATGTCGGGTATTTTAGGATATATTCATTTTACGTAAAATACTTTTGTGTCTATGAAAAGCTGGTCTGTTCCTCTTTCATAATTTTGAAGTGATAACTAATTTTGGAGCTTAGCACCCCTGTTTTTGAGATGGGGGATCTCATTTTCAAAATGAGCCAAATTCATGTCTTCATTAACTATTCCTGCTCGAAACAATTTGGGTTGCGGTCTGTTAATGAAGTGTTACATTGAATTGCAGGGAAGTTGAAGTTGAAGTTGCTGGGTTTTCCAAATTTCAAACAGTTATGGTCCCATGTCACATGTTGGTGTGATTTGTGTTACATGGTCAAAATTGACACACAAAAAAAGTATTTTGTTATATGTTTTAGGTATTGTCACTCTCTGATAATTCATACCAGTTTTTTATTTAAAGTCCCTGACAAAATTGGCCAATTAAGAATTAATTTAGTCTATTATTGGAAATGTAAACAATAGTTTTCAAATGTATTTTTCTCAAATTGGACATGCTGTGCTAAAAAAGAAGGACACAATTGAAGTACACCTAGCACAAAAAGTCCCTGACCACTTGACCAGGTGTTTGGTGTTGGCTAATTCAAAAAAGATAATCGGTATCAAAAATCTGAGATACACAAAGGAACAAAAATAATGTGTTTCACGCGCCCGGACCGTTTTTTGACGACGCTCCAATATTATAAGGATCGGGAGCTGGTGCGCTACAATCAAGGAGCTACAATTCGTCACAATTAACTGGGTGGTTTTTTACCTGTGCCTTTAGTAACTCCACATCTATTTCATGCGTTGCTTTTAGCAGGTTCTCGTATAATTTGCCGAGAACCCCAAGCATGATAATTATGCAGCGTGGGTAGTGCAATCTGTAAAGAAAATTGAAATTTGGTTGGTAATCAAAAGCTGTCACTCATTCTCATGCAATAACAAAAAGGTCATTACTGAAAAATCGCCCATAAATATCGCTCCTTGAATTCTATTTTAAAAAGTAAATAAGCTTACTTTTTGTCCAATTATCTTACAGGACAGAGTCGATTTTGCAAGTTATTCCTCATGATAGAGAGGTTTTTATAATTTTCATTATGTTCCAATTAATAACTGCCGTATTTCGATTCCAAGAAATCCCAGGCGATTTTTCTGAAAGTGAGAAATGCTACCAAAAATGTGAATCAAGCCGTGAAAAATGAGATTGCATTTTCTTCAGGGCCCCTCACCTTTACTGCAGGTAGACCTTTTTTTGTTACTATCATGTTATTTTGCCAAAAAAGTGATAATAGCATAATTATGTAGCCAATACACAGTGTCAGCTTTTTTTTTTTTTTTTTTGAGTCAACAATTGGACTTTCGATTCTGATTTAACTATTGAGGCATTTCTATCCTTACATGTACCTGAAAGTTGATATTTTGTTGAACAAATCCAATAAATGTACTCACATTTAGACGGTTTCGTCAACCAGTTCGGTTGACTTCTTCAGTAATGGTTTGATCCACTTCTTCTTTTTCCCGCGAGAGATGATATTCTCGTTCCCAGGATGCAAAGTTGTTGTGATGAGTGGTTACATGTACCTGTTTTATCGGTATGCCAATCATTGGACTTTGGCGCACATTGTGGCTAACGTTTTTGGCCATTGACCTTTGTTGGTTCCCTAGGATCTGAAGATCATGTTCTAGGCCCTCCAATGTTCTATCATTGATTATATCGTTCTGTCTGATATTTGGTGTCGTTTGGATTTGGTCCTTTGTTGCTTCACACTTGATGCATGGATATCGTGCTGTTGAAAAGAAGAAGAAAAATTGCGGTGCTGTTGAAAAAAAGAGTGGTGCGTCACTTTACCGAGGTGCGTCAACTTCTCATGTACCATGACGCACCCTGTGTCAAAAAAAACCCGGACCATTGCCATCCAAATACGCACCCTCAGTCAATTTTTGGACGCACCATTGGTGGATTCTGACGGACCATGACGACGCACCCGTCGTCAGATATCGTTGACTAAACTGGATAAAACATGATGACTACTGAAAATGAAACTACTTTTGATTCACGGGGGATCTGCCCTTATTCGATGTTGTCAACCCTGGCCCTCGAATAAATAGACCCCGGACGTGGGGTGGGCGCTTATAAGGTCCTGGGCGCTTAATAGGGATAATACGGTAGCCATTGAATATTTCAGAACCTAACGAAATCATGAAACTGTTTAATGTTTCTTGTGAATCCCAAGACATTCCGCCCCAAGAAAAACATCCATAGGTCTTGGTTTTCAGAAAAAATGGATCTAATGTACCAGTGATAAAATGCTTTTAAAAGTCCCCATGTCCTAAATGGTGCACATCCCTTTTATCAATAATCCTTGGTTACGCATAGCTTTTTAAACCGATGTATCGATTAGGGTTTTACAGAAATATCTGCTGCCCTCTGTTGTAGATACGCTTATAAAACGGACAATTTACACGCGATCAAACAGCAGTGACCAAGATGAAAGATCAGCTGATTTTAATGCGAGACCACTTTTAATGCGAGACCACTTCTAACTTGGTAACAATGTTACATGCTGAAATACGTTTTTAAAAATTCCCAACATTATTTTTGCTTTTGTGCGAAAACTAACCAATCACAAATTATTGGTCACTAATGGAGCTCAGCTGTATTAAAATATCAAATAAAAAACAGCCATAGGAACAACCTTAACAATGGGTCTTACTAATTTAGTAAAACAAAATGTTGGTGTCACATTTTTATGGGAATCGCCCATGAAAGTGAAACCACCTTTTTATCTTACCAGTTGCCCCCATTATGCCTTACATATGGGATGTCAACGCATAATCCCCGACGAAAAACAGCCGTAGCTTCTTTCCTCTGAAAACAACAAATTTAAGAATTGTTATTATCATTTTAAAACAACATACAAAACCAACCCTGTAAATAGGATGGACTATAATAGAGAGTCTTAGTTTCAGATCGTGCTTGCTACATGATTTTTAGATGACTTTATACGTACTGACAACATTTTCAACAACAAAATGCAAAATCCAGGGTGCCCCGGCCAAAAAACCACTAAAAGTCGGCCATTATGGAAAAACAGTATTTTGATCACAAATCAATCATTTTCGGTCCAATTTGATTTTGGTGGCAATACCTATGTATATTTATAATTTGTTTAATACCCGTCGTATATGCCTATTATTTTCTATACCTATGTTTATTGGGACATGGAATAATCTTATGCAACTTTTATCGCATGAAAATGTTTTGGTTTTCCTGGAAATGGTATTTTGAGCAATGTGCAGGGCGCTGTTTAAAAAATACCTTTCGCATCGAATCATCTCAAATTCTAATGTTGAAATATGATAGGCTAGGAGTTACATTTGAGGCATTTCCTGAAAATCTGAGTAAAATACCATTGTTTTTAAGCTACGCCATTTTGAACATCTTCGAATTGTCTCCATTTAACATACACAAATGAAAGTTCGTTGACCCCTGTACTATCGTATGGAAGTGCTTTTAAAGTTTCCTTGTGATTTTAAAATGGATGCCACGGTCAAATGAATGAAGGTGATTTTTTGTTCCCAGGACTAACATTTTTAGGTAGGACTCGGATTTCCCAGGACTCAAGCCCAACCCTAATTGTTGTTTTTGAACAATTATAATTACCTCCATGTTTTATCCTGTAGACTTTCGACCTGATCTTTGATCAAATGGATCGTTTCCTTTAAGTTGAAGTCGTTATCGTCACCTTCGTAACATAGTAGTATTATAGTATTAGACTCCTCATCGGGATGCTCGACATTTGCTACTTGGAGGCAAGTCTTAAAAGTTTTGCCTCCCTTGTCCACGGCTGTTTGATCCCACATAATTTGTCCGTTTTATTCTGAGAACACCGTAACTTGCTGGCCCGGTTCTGGTTTTAACTTATTCAAGTACCTGAATATACTAGTCATCTTTTGTAGACATTTCCAGAACATTTTGTTGGTCCATTTCTGAGAAATAGTGCTTTGCATATTATTATTTACTATAATAGCGCCCTCATCGGCCACATTTCCCATAGAGTTACATGTAAAATGTGTGTAAAGTAGAAAATGCCGATAATTAAAAAATGGCTCGAACAATTTTCGTGAAATTTTCACCGTATACTCGTATTTATTAGCGCTACCTAAATCAGGTCAAACCATAACTGGGCCCCTGTGTTATCTTTTTTTATTCCATAATTTTAATTATAAATCGGACAGTCAAACAGCCGTGTGTCGCCACCTGTATAATATTATTAATATTTAATGTTTGTTTATTGCCCTCACGATTAACCCGGTTACACACAGCATGCAGGTGCAATTGACAAATAGTAATTGTACTTGTAATCAGTTATTTAATGTTCTGCATATTTCGTACCTTTAGAGTGGTTGAAACAATGTAATCCTTGCTCTACAAATAATGTGTTGACCTTCAATTTTTTTTTTCAATAGCTGGCATTTAATTTCTGCCTTGTTTCGAATAAAATTAGTAAATAAACCCGTATGCGATTACGTCTTAAATCTAACCAATAAAGACAGGGCCGCCATGTTTCTTTATTTACCAGAGGAGAAGTGGTTATTCCTCTTTCTGTTACCTCTCATACTGGCGTTAGGTCTCATAACCAATAGCGTGTTCATTTTTGTCATCGGATCACTGAAAGAAATGCGCACGTCTACTAATTTCTACTTAGGCAACCTTGCCTTCGCAGATATGTTGTTCCTGTCCGTCTCCATTGGCCAGAATGAAAGTCAATACTTATACTCTCCGATACGACGTGACTGGCTTCTAAGCGGTAGTATTGGCGGATGTTGCTTTACGAATTTCATCGTTTATCTCTGCTACTTCGCGTCGATATTCTTAGTGACGCTATTGGCGATAGAGAGATTTTATGCCGTGTGTCTACCTCTCAAGCATCTACCTTTAAAAGGAAAACGACGGACGTTAAAACTCACAGTCGGAACCTGGGTTATCTCCGCCGTTTTCGCGGCCTTATACCTCTTTCGTCTCGCGATATTTGATGTGGTATGTCTGCAATGGCCGGAAGACGAGTATTACGCAGACCTTCCGAGAGCAATGGGAACATGTAGCCCTTTATATGATTGGAGCAATATCTTCAGCTCTTTGACTCTTATTATACCATTTTATACCGCCTTCTTTGCCAACTGTATCCTGTATTGGCTTATCGTACGGACCTTAAGCAGACGATCATCGGACGAAAAAGAGATGATAGCAGCGCCACCAAACGATACCATCAAAGTTCGCAACAGTATTGCCAAGATGCTTATTGTGAATGGCGTCGTGTTTTTTATCTGTCAAGCTCCGTTTCAAAGCACCGCTTTTGGTAGCGCCATTGTGGATGTTGTGCGAGATGAACCGGTTCTGGACTATCATCAGTATTTGATCTGGACGTGGACGGCAGCCATTCTGCTTTATTTCAATTCGGTTGTCAATCCTGTAATCTATAACGTCATGAGCTCAAGGTAAAGCTATGGTAATATAAGGTGGGAATGCTAAATTGATACGCTGAAATCCAGAGTAAAATTGACATTAAACATTTTTCACGCGGCACGCGTCTGCAGACGACATTCTAACATTTCACAAAATGTTTAAAGAATGTCTAAATCATTGAATTTTATTATCATATTTGGAATCACCATGAGAAATGCATTGAAGAAAGTACAAACATGCCTAGTATTGGTTCAGTAAACCTTGAGGAAAGGTTGGGAAAGGTTTCTGAAAAATCTAATTTATATATGGTAAAACTAGTTGCCGCATGAAAAGTGTTAAGGGAGGGGTCCAAACACCTAAAATGAAATAGGAAAATAGTCAATCTTTAGTTGTCTATGCCACGAGCTTAGATTGTATCTAGACAATATTTCTAGATACCATCGGTCCCAAAAGAAATCGTATACATTTCCAGAGTACCCTCTTAACAACTCATACGAAGTCATTAACATGAACGCCACAAAAGGTCCTGAACAGCCTATCTTTACGATATTCGTACGTTTGGTGGTGTAAAATGAGTCGAGATAATTCCAGACTTGTTTGAGAGCGTCACCAACATATTCTCTAGATTGTTCAAAAACGATATGACGTTTTTAAAAGATAAGTTCGGGGATATCCTCCACTTGTAATTTTGAAAACGGGAGTAAAGATCTTAAGCTTGGTTTACATACTATGTGCAAAAAGATAAGCAACCCGCACTTGATTTCAACTTCATAATTTCAACTTGATTTTATTGTTTTAGATATCGTGGAGCATTTAGGAAAGCCCTGGACAGAAGGAAGAAGTGCAAGTGTGTATGTATCCAGAGCCGGGGTAAAACCATCAGTATCGGGAGTAGCAATATGGACCAAGATTTACCCAGCTCATCTGAAACGGAGGATACGTATTTGTAAACGATGGCCCGTATTCTCGTACGTAGTTAAACACGGTTTTAAGCTAAACACGCGTCTAACTCTGATTTTAGACATAGCGTTTAACTAAACGCGATTCTCGTATACATTTGTTTTACTTAAACACGCGTCTAACTCACTGAAAAGTGTCTTACTTTAAACATGGGTATGGGGTAGTTTTAGGCGCATTTAACTAAACAAATGCACGAACTGTATGCCTTGAATGATTACTCAACTGTGCCTGGTGTAAGCTGCCAAGCAAAATATGTAGTATTAAAATTACACGTGCGTTCGAGGTATTCAGTCGATATCTAAATTGTAACCCATTAGGGCCACAACAAAAATAAATACCTGTGGGCCTATAGTAACGCACAACAACCCTGGGGACGAGATGCGCAGAGTTTTAAAAACCGTGTTTAGTTAAACACGTTGTTTAAAAGGTAAACTCGCGTTTTAGTTAGGCACGCGTTTAGTTAGACACGGTTTTAGGTTTAGTACGAGAATACGGCCCATAGTGTTTATTGGTTTCAGTCACCTTGGTGTCGGTAGAACAATTACAGATTGGTGTATGGGTATCGCCACTAACGCGAACAGAAATGGTTAATTTATCTATTATTGTTTATTACTATATACTATCAGTTATATTTATACATGTTCACATGATTTTCACATTTCACATAGTTTCATCGTGTTTACATTGCATACCATTACATTTATAAAACATTTGCATTCTTTTCAGCATGTATCAATACACGGTATAATATTAATTACACAAGTGCATACTTTTTTGCTGTGTTCGACCAAAATAAACACAATGCGCCGATCTCACAATTTTACCGTGCTCAATTGCGCATTGCTCATATTCCTGCTCTGAAATAATACTTTTTTTTTGATAATTGCGTTCATGTTAACAGTATCAATATAACTTATACAAATTCGGATGTATTATGAAACAACCATGAATTTGATATCATCGCACAACATTTAAGTAAAATGCATACCAGAGAAAATTGAGCTATGTTCAGTAGATATCAATCTCGTCAATGTTCTTGAGCGTGACCATAATCAGAGTATTGGCGTTGTGATAAAACAAATAAAAGAGATAAAATAGAGCTTGATTGTGATCATAAATCACGGATACTAGTCGTGGATGTTGACCTTTGACCCGCTGACGACGGTATACTCTCTTCCGTATGCAAGGAGTGAACATTTACATTTTGACCCCTAGTTACCTTTTTTGACCTTTGACCCCAAAGTCATGGTTTACTTTTTTTCTCTTGACTCGTCACTGCGTACAGATGAAACAAGTCCGGTCAAAATCAGAGCATGTCTTAAATTTTACCCCCGTACAACAATCCCTAGTGACCCCATATCACATGTCACTTTAAATTGCTAAACTACCTATATGTACATGGATTCAAGAAATCTTTTGACCAATTCTGACAATCATCGGTCATTTCCTCCTAAAAAAAAAACATTATGCGTGCGAGGGGTGAAAATGTACATTTTGACCCCTAGTGACCCCTTCGTAACCTTTGACCCCATGGTCATAATTGATCATTTTTCTTGGCTTATCAATGCGCACAAGATGAAATATGTTCGGTCAAATTCGGAGCATATCTTAAATGTTACCCTCGTATAGGTCAACGATCCCTAGTGACACCATATCACATGTGACATTTATTAGCGGAACTTCCCATATGTACATGGATCTAAGTAATCATTTGACCAATTCTGATAATCATCGGTCATTTTCTCTTGAAAAAATAGTATTTTCAGTGCGAGGAGTGGACATTTACATTTTGACCCCTAGTGACCCCAAATATTGTTGATGAAATGTTTGATAAAACAAACAGACTCACTATAAAAGTTAAACTCCACTATAAAACCACGACCGTAGGCCTACTGAATTACCGGGCTGTAGTATGTGCAAAGTGGTATCTGAATTTAAGGCACATGTGGTACTTGGATTATTGGGTATCTGGAACATTTAGGGCACCTTTGATAACTGGATCTTAAGGGTACACATCCCATGAACAACCATCCCGAGAACCACCCAACACGAGTACCGCCCAATACGAGAATCGCGAATTCTAGTAAAGTATATTAATCGCTTCACGAATAATATAAATCATAATACTATGTTTGGCGAGTCTGTCCGTGCAATGACTCCGAGTGTAGATTCCTCCCTATCTGTCCGTGCAATCGCTGTGCGCAAGGATCTTCGCCCCTCATAGCAACCAGTGCCAAGCAAGTGTCACGTAGTGTCACGCACGGCCTGCTACCGAAATTATTTTCTTTAACCCGGATAGCTACTATTTGGACTAAAATTGTGACTTAGGGGTGAGTGACATATGGTCTTCACCCAAAATATTTTCATTATGGACATAGCTACATTCCTGTATATGTGGCTGTTTGCTACCCAGACCGTGAGCGTGTTAGGCCAATCAAGGGATGTCTGATATATAAATGGGAATGTTACATGGATATCGATGTGCGCAAACAGGCGTGGTTTAAATACATAGGCCCTACATTAAACGTTTAGGCATGCGTATGGAGGAATAATTAATGTCGATAGGCCGAAAAATAACTTACGGATACGCACAGTTCTCAAGATTGGGCACAGATGATCATGACGATAGACCCCTCCTCGCGCCGACTTTTAAACTAAAAACCCTCTGAAATAAGTACACATCCCATGAACCCTCAACCCGAGAACCGCCCAACCCACGAACCGCAAACTAGTATATTATTAAATTTAATTTCAAATCAGTCCTCTTTTATTACTATTACATTTAACGTCAAGTAGTCATATTATTCTAATCCTTAAAGTCACCACTGGACAATCTTTCAGTCACTCACAGAACTGGTTAGTAGAACAAACTCTGACCCCAGCCACCTAGAGCTAAACCTTGTGTTTAATCCATAGAGTAACTGAATAATTATGATTAAAGTTTAAGGCTGGGTGAGCTGTCCTAGCTTAAACCATATCCTCTAATACATATCTCAGGATTGACAAAACCAAATCAGATGAAATAAACGGCATCTCAAAGCCAAGCGTTTAGTTAATAATATGTATAAAAATGTCACACTATATGTTAGAACTTCATTGTCAATAATTTGGGTAAACATGTGCACAAATTGACCCCTGTATGACCTTTTATGACCCCTAGCGGACAAACTGCCAGGGTACTATTTTTTGGTATGTCTGATGGTCATTGCTGTGAAGAGTACCGAGGGTCTCATTCATGCACACGGGACCCCCTCAGACATCCCACTACAACGGGCTATATTCCACATTCCGTCAAATATGCAGACCATCATCTTTCCTATATTCTCACTGTATAGTGTATCGCTCCTCTTGATAACCTGTTATACCATTTGTAAAACAATAATATTAAGACAATGTACATTTTATCATTAATTTGTTTACAACTTCTTATACCGTAGTAGTTTTGTACTTAACACCAGCAACTAAGAAATAATAAAAAACACACATAACAAAACCATGCCTATCGACTTATTCTTCAGATTTCAATTTCTTTATTCTGTTCACATTTCCAATGATTTGCAGACACAAAGCATTTAACGTGGATGACCCACTCAAATTCACGTGTTCCCATAAGTTGATACTATTAGCGTATTTCTGCTGGGGAAGAAACCGCTAATAAACGCTAAGTTTGCCCAGAAGAAACGGACAGAACCCGGCAATAATCGGTATTTTGGTAATCCCAAAAACCTTCACAAACCAGGTTTGGAACCGGCAATAATCGGCAATAAACCCAATACAGGGTGTCCCAAAAGTCTATGCACGACTGTGAAGCTTTGTATTTCACAAAATATAAGTCGTATTGAAAATATGAATACATATTTAGAAGAGGAGATGTGGGAAATAATGTTGATACCAAACATTGGAGTAACACCTGTATGTAATGCCACCCTAGAAGTGAAATATGTATTACTGCAAAAATGTAATTTTATACTTCGGAGGGATAAAGTTCGTAAATCCATACCAATTGAGATTAACAAAAAGACGGTAGCCTAAGAGTTGGTTACACGGAAAGTGATCCGTCAATTGTAATATTTAAAGTTTTACATAACAGTGATCCCATCATAATAACACACTTTATCTGTCCGCTACTGTAATGTTTTGTTTGATCTGAATCTTGTATGGAAACTTCTTCAAGTCCACGCAAAATGCTGTGAATGCAGTTGATCTTTTAATCTTGTTTACTGCGGAAAGCCGTCGAATAGATCTCTTTGGACTTTTGGCTACTGCATGTCTTATGACATCAATGTGACTTGTTGATCTACCAGTCTTTCTACCACATCGAGACAGTCATGCACAGTTCCCGTGTTCAAAAATGTATCCACCAACGCCTATTTTTGTTGTGAGTGACCGAGTTTGGTTGCAAGTTAAGCAGTGAACTGTGACTAATGCGCAACGTTGCTTTCATACTGTTAATTTATACGCACCTGATTTCAGCAACAATGTGTGGTACTTCGTATGGGTGGGTCTGGCATACGGCCAAAACTGTCAACCAGTTTTATAATGTTGTGGTCCACAAATAGGTTTGTGTTTGGTATCAAAATAATTTCCAAAATCTCGTCTATCAAAATATGGTTAAATTTATACCATATGATTTATATTTTATGAGATATGACTCTTCAAAAACGTGCATAGACTTTTGGGACACCCTGTAGAAACAGAAAGACGCTTAATCTTAGCGGTTTGCGCCGTGAACGGTGGGTTATACACATTGTGAAACAATCTTTTTCAGGTGCGGTGGCATTGTCAAATGTCAAATGTCGTGGCCCATCGACTAGGATCGATAAACTTAGCGGTAACTTTTCGCGAGTAGAAACAGAGGGGATTAAAAACTGAGCGATTGAAACTTAGCGTTTATTCGCGTTTACTTTTTGCAGTGCTCCAGCAGAAACACGCTCTATGGTGCCAAATACAATATTTTCCCAAATGTAGGATGAAGGTTGTTCCCTTATGTAATGTTTCCATCACATAAGCTATTGAAGCAATACACAAAATAATTATCCTATATGAAAAAGAAGTACTGACATCTGATCAACCATCTGTGAATGCTCTTTTGTCACAAATATTATGTTACTCCACTGCAACTAAACCTTAACATGACAGTTGCAAAAACATTTCAATAAAACCTTATAACATTTCAAAGACAATACATCACCTTCAATCTCATGTTTCACTTTCAGGGCGTGACTGATAGTGATTACACCTATATCACCACTCTTACATCACGTTTTCCTCTTTTTCAAATTTACCCCTTCTGAGCGCTGTTTGTCTTTTTTAGACTCTTCTTGTTTAAAGTGAGACGATGTTAATTTATTAGGAAATTTATTAGGATATTTACCTCGCCAGTCACCTTTCCGTTCTTATTCTCCACTTTTGCTCTCAAAATTAAATAGCTAGTCATTTACACTGTGGTTAGGGCATGAACACTCTAGCGAGGTAGCTTACTTCGCTCGTAAGATACGCAAGCTTGGTGCACTCGGCCGATCATCATTTAGTTACAGCATCAACCTACGCTTCAAGTTACTCTTGGGTCTGGTTAGGTATGAGATTTAACGTAAATTATTCGTTGTTTACCAGTGGCGTAGCCAGGTTATTCATATTGGGGGGGCGAGAACTGAAAATGAACCGACAAGATAGTTTTGAGTCAAGACATGCGCGCGTAGCGCGCGAAATCTTTTGACTTACACCTATTTTTGGCACGATTGAGGTACATTTTGGCTCTAAACAAGCTTGTGCCAACGAATATTGCCTTTAGGTGACTGTTATGCGCGCGTAGCGCACGAAACATTTTCATATGTGTACTTTTGACCATCATAATTCCACGATTCCTCTGGTCAAATGAACCGACAGTGCCAATCTCAACCGACACGACGTCAATATTGGGGGGGGGCGATCGCCCCCCTCGCCCCCCCCTCTGGCAACGCCACTATTGTTTACTAGTCTTGATACGGTAGTGTATTCCGATTTGGTGCTCTCAAAATGTTGATTTACCTCTCACTTACTAGCGGGGTAGCGCTACTCCTCACTTACTCGCCATTGATGCACTCGGCCGGATAAGTCCCAAAAATATTAGAAACTTCAAATACCGGTAATTTGATGGCAAACTCCAATTTCACTTGGAAAGAGAGTTAACGTAACCCGGCATTTTCAATATTGAAAAAGAAGAACAACCATGATTTTAACCGGGTTTCCCAAGTTAAAGTTAGGTCTTACTAACTATTGTCCATTCGTGTGGAATGACTGGCGCCGCAGCTGTATTGCACTGAATTGTTTGCATGCTTCCATGAACACTATGGTTGGTATGGTACATGTATTTTCTGCCGTTTTGAAAGCTCTCCTGGGACATATTTGTTCCGATTAACACATTTTCTTCTCACAAATCTGTCTTCCTTTTTTATCAATATTTGGGTAAGTTGTTCGATACAAAGGTCTAAAACCCCTTGAAAATGCAGAACCTCTTGAAAGGTCAATAAAAATGTATTTCTGTTATTTCCAAAATTATTTTGTAGGACATTGTAGTTGAGTCGATCATCAGATATTATTCATGTTAATAGTGTGGCATCAAGAATACGTAATAAAACATCCTTTAAAAAGGAAATGGCGACCCAAATAAATAATAATGGTAGCCTTGAAGGCGTATATTATAATATGGCTGGTGTTTTCATAGCAGATGAGCAGTGATTAAGAAATGGAAGGACAGTCCAGTGGCGGATACAGGGGGGGGGGGGGCTTTGGGGGCGGGCGCCCCCCCCCCCCCCCCCCCCCCCCCCGTAAAATTGGCCAAATTACCTTTTTAGAGACATAGGTAGTTTCCGTCGGTCGGTACATTTTCAAGTTCTACCATGCGATTTTTTTCTGGTTTTGGGACGACCACATCGCTACCCCCACCCCCCTCCAGTGGCGTACCGATCGGGAGGGCAGGGAGGCAAGTTTCCCCCCCCCCCCCCTGGCTCCAAATACCGGGACGCTAAATTCCCAATAGCGGGACGCTAAATGTGCATAAGGAAAAAAATAGGACCTATTAACACTGATTGATGACTTGGCATTATTTGTTGACTGTTGTGCTTTTTGGACTGGAAAATGTTGTGACCGTGCGAAATTTTGTGACCGTGCGAAATTTTGTGACCATGCGAAATTGTTGTGACCGTGCTAAATTTTGTGACCGCCCCCACTTACGTGAAATTCACGAGGTGACTGACTGGGAAAAGATTTGGGGCAACCTTTTACGAAAATTTACGCCACTACCGGGACGACATACTTCTGCCCCCCCCCCCCCCCCCCCCTTGGCTCACATGCCGCGGTACGCGCCTGCCCCCCCTCCCCCCCCCCCCCCACCCCCACACACACTTAGCAGAATTTCACGAGTTTACGGCAAAAAAATTGAGGACCTTTTACGATTATTTTAAGGTACAAGAAGAAAAAAAGTCTTGGTCAGCCCCCGTAAATTTTAATCCTGGATCCGCCACTGTGGACTGTGGGAAGTGTTTGGTATATAAATTCAAAAGTAGGGGTACCTAGCAATTGATGGCATTTGGTATAGCCTATATAGACACGTGGAAGGAAAGCAAAGTAAGACATACAGGTAGGAAACTATGGTCGGTAGCATGTATGATTCTTATTAGAAAAGTAAAATGTTGTATTATATACATAAATATATAAAGCAAGTAGGTCTTTTTGGGTAAAATCTAAAACTACACATCGGGTACTTTTGAAAATCTGGTTTCAGTTTTCAACTAAATTTCGTTTAAGGTCTTCCCACAATATATTTTCAGAACGGTAATTTCACAAGGAATCCATTATACTATGCCAAATATTTTTCCCTGGGTTTTACATCACTTTTTCATTATAATATGAATTCATTTTACAACTGATGATAAGGCGTCGAGAAAATATACCCAACAGTTGGTTGGTTCGGTCAGTTGGGCTTTTTGTTCTTTACCGTCTTGACAAAATATCTATTGACAAGCCATGAAAACATTATTGGGCAGTGTATTCATTTGCATCTAGAACGTCTTAATTTAATTTCCAATTTCCAGAAAAAATGGGTTAGGCCCGTAAAACAGGATTTTTTATTTGTGTGATTATATTTTCAGAATAATGAGTGCAGCTGCTTTCTCAATGTTTTTCATAATGAAAATCTTTGAAATGAGCATGGGTCATGGTTCAAAGAAATAGCGTGATCAAGGGTGATGGTCAGAGTAACTGGGCCGGCCAGGTTAGTGTGAAGTTTTGGTGATTATATATTGGAAACACTCTTCAATCTTTAGTTCACTAAACAGAATATTATTAGCTTAATGACCCTTTAGTTACGAGGGGCATTCAATAAATATATACCTGCAACCATTGAAAATCTGTGAACCGTAACATGTGTCAATAAAATAAACTTATGATACTTAAACTGTAAGTCTTACCCCTTTCTCACGGAAAATTTCAAACGTGTTGGTCATTTTTATCATGTAATTTCAGTACTTTAAACATCATGGTCTCTGGGCACTGCAAATTGACAAGAATCAGCACTATAAATCAAGCGCCAATATTAACACTGTTAACGCATGTATCTTAATGCATACCATAAACTTGTCTTTCAAATTTCCCGCCATTGTAACATTTAATTCCATAACCAGTGCCCTGAGATCACGGAATTCACAGTGCTGAAATGTAATGATAAAAATGACCTACGTGTTCGAAAATGTATTTGAGAAAAGAGTAAGACTTACAGTTTAAGTACCATTAGTTTATTTTACTGACACGTGTCACGGTTCAGATATTTTCAATGGTTGCAGGTATTTATTGAATGCCCCTCGTACATTTGGGATTTAGTGAAAGAATCAACACAGTGAGTCCACCTTGTCAAGAGTTTGAGTCAATCCAGCTCATTGAATTCACAGAAGGCTATTTTAAATAATACAAGTCAGAATTATTTTAGAGCCATGAGTCTTTCACATTTCTTTACAATGCCCTGAAATTACATTTGTATGTTTGCGAATACATGAATTCATGTTGGACAAACCGAAACCAAACAGAGTCCTGAAAATGTAGATTCTTTTTTTGTGTGATTTTGTAAATATTGTTACCTTATCTTTGATTACTCTATTTGTAGTACAAATAAAAAATAATATACCACCAGGAAAAAAATATCCGATGTCAAGTCATTCAGTGGTAGGACAATCATGTATTCGTTATCATATTGACATTATACGTGTATATCAATGCCATATAATTCCATTTTCAAAATGTCAAGATGTTCATTGAAGTTCAAAATGCATAAGAATACAATAAAAAATAAATATACATTTTTATTTGTCCTATATATATTGGGAAGCTAGCTCAAAAGGGTGTACTCGAAGCTAAGTTTGTCGTCTGGAGTGGACAGACACTCTGGGTTAGCAGTATATTTTTTTAAAGCTGGAGACATAACTATTCTCGAGTCTAGTGGCTGTCTAAACAGGCCTGCATGCCAGAAGTTCTAAAGGCTGTAATGTAAACAACAGTATTTATTTTAGACAAACACAGGGACTATATAACTTTGGGACAAGTCATGTAGACAAAGTCCCCCCACCCACACCCCCCCCCCCCCCCACACCCCCCCCCCCCCCCCCCCCCGCAACTACACATGTGCAGATTCGCTAGGGGGCGCTCCATGCATTGCTATACTGATAACAATTTATACACTTGTGCATAATATCTTAAGATAAATTACCACTTCATGGAGTGAAACAGTATAAATATTGCGATACCAGCCCAACAAGTCCCTTTTACATTCTGGGGGTGGATTGAGGACTCGATATACATACATGTGCATTTTGCTTGTTACACCCTGTATAACATGGTGATTATTGGTCATATGTTTATGTTTGGTGCAATATTATTACAAAACGTCAATTTAATATTTATTATGACACTAAATTATGATAATGGTTAACTTTATTTCAGAAATACGTTTTCACATACTTGTATTGTTACAAATTTGGACCACCCTGTATAAGGTATCCTTTATAACTAAAGACAAAAGTGGCAACATTTTTCTTTGTACTAATAGTGTATACTTTTGAATTATGCAGGTCAATAAATATTATTTTATCTTCAAAGTATGAAAATGGCCAGTGAAAATGTTGTATTTTTAGTGCATTTCTTCATGTTTGCACCCTATATTTGGTTCATCCTTCATGTAAGCGCTCACGAAAATGGTAGCGCCCTCTATAGCATAGCAAATATCGTTCGGCTATAGGGGGCGTTAACATTTTATTTTCATGATGCTTGTTATTATTTAATAATAATATAGATTTATTCCGTTATTGATCATGAAGTATTAAAAGTGAACGGCTTCTCGGCAGATCGGCTGGCATAGCGTAGTGGTTAGGAATTAAGCTTATAGACCAGAGGTTAGTGGTTCAAGTCCATCTGTAGCCTTTCTTTGTTAAAATAAACACTCTATTATTTTTAATTGAGAACAGCATCAACAGCCTGTCAGCAAAGGGCGTCCTCATCTCAAAGTTCGAAATTCAATATTCGTGAGTGCTTACATGAAGGCAAGGCCCTATATTTTGTCTACCCACCCTGTATAATGACCTTGATATTGACATTGTGAGATTTGGAAATGTGTATACTATGTATAGTTTTAATGCTAAATATGTTTTAAGCAAAATCCAAAATGTGATTTTCCCATTTTTAGCATGTGTCACACAAAGGCCATTTACACAATTTCAAGTGCAAATCAATCAATCAATCAATCAATCAATCAATCGTTTATTGACTAAAGCATTTATTTATAGACTAAAGTATTTATTTATTTATTTATTTATTTATTTAACAGGGTTAGTAACTAAGCAGTGTACCATTGAATTTCATCTCATTTCACTTTTTATAACAACAAATAGGTTACGTAGTATCAAATGGTAAATGGTAAATGGCAGACGGTAGATACAACTCGTGATGATGGTACACCGTCTGAGAGCAGCGAGACGGGGCGGGGCCACGCAGTTGTTAGCATGAATAAAGAACGAGTTGATTACCACGTGGTGTTGACGCGGTTTCCTGATATGACAAAGAATTATTGACAATTCGCAAGTGATAACTGTTATAGGGTGCGCTGTTCTATATAAAATGCGCAGATAGGAGCTTCACCCGCCTGGTTTGTCTCTCAGTCATAGAGAAATTAACTAAGGAGGGGGCACTCTTTTTGAAAGTCCCACTGATACGGGCTGATACGCCCTCAAGAACCGTGTGATCAATCCGGTTAGATTAAGACTACGTTGCAGTGGCCCGCTTGAAACTTAGTGTATAATGTATATGACTATTTCTGTGCGTAATCCAAAAGAGGTAATCAGTCTTACTTTTTTATGCGGTGCAATAGAGTTATAAAAGACTTTGCATCAGTCGAATGAAATCGCCGCAAAAACGAGGTCACGTAATTATACACGGAGTCCCAATGAACAATTTCCATTGTTTAAAATGCTAATCGCCTTATTGTTTAATTTTGAAAGAAGTATGGGATCAGCAACGCGTACGAAATGTGATACTTGAATAACACCATACGAAATATATCTTTATCAACGACTTTGCCAAAATAGTAAGTCTAGTGTAGCATAGTGGCCACGCTCTAGCGCTTCCACGCCGGAATCCCGGGTTCAATTCCTCAACCATCCATATATCATTATACATGTACACCCCTGTTTTTTTGCAACATACACTTTCCTGCAGCGTTCATAGTTAACCTCGTGGATCTGAACAAAAGAAAAGCCCCTATCTATTATATATTTTGTAGTATTATGGGATAAACGCTGAGGCTGCTGTGCGGTGCAGTGATGATAAACAATTTGACGATTTGATGATGTTATTATGCCATGTAAATTAATGTTTGCCTTGGTCTAAATCCTCAAAATTAAAAGAAATTTATCATGGGTGCAGGTGTATTTAGCTCAATTGAAAACTGAAGAAGGCACAAGTTGAATTTACAAAGCAGAATTTGAACTTTACACAGCAGAATTTGAACTTTACAAAGCAGATAACTTTGTGCTCTACCTTTAGTAATTATGTAATACAGTCATCAAAAAAGTAACTATACAGGTAATGAATGGGCTTCTAACTCTTACAATATATATTCTACCTAAAAATATTAAAATATAAAGTTGTTGAAAAATTTGTCTTCCTTAATATGAGATATTGCACGCTAGGATCGGGTAATTATTAAAAAAAAGTGGCACTCAAAAATATAAGGAGAAGACCGATTTTCATTTTCACATTTTTATTTTCTACACGCGGGCCAATCTACGGGTACCTTATCGATTACCGGTACATGTAGTGCAATTGGGGATGCATGTGCAGGTTGGACAGTTGGCCGCATTGTTCCGATGGATCAATACGCCACACACACGCTACCTGTCATTCTCTCCCCCGTGTTGAAATGTAAAATGTGAATTTGAAATTGTGACTCTACCTTACATTTTGGATTGTCGCTTCCTAAATATTCAACCGATCCTAGTGTGTAATATCTCATATTAAAGAAGATAAATTTCTCAACAACTTTATGATTTGCTATTTCCAGGTAGGATATATATTTTTAAAGTTAAAAGTACATTTATTACCTGTATAGTTACATTTTTTGATGACTGTAGGCATACTCTTCTATTCTCGAGGTACTAATGGTGTCTTTGAGATTTTTGAAGTCATGTCTTGCAAGGCATTAACGTTTAGCAATAAAAAAGATACGACTGTAAAGCAAGTTTTAAGAATTTACAGTTCTCCATACCACAAGGCGATTATGCAAAAATGCAAGACATGTCCCGCAAAAAAATATCACCACGAAGACACGTAATATAACACGTCTATGTAAAACTATTAGTCTATTGAAGACAGTTTTTATCCTGAGTCTGTGTCTTCTGGCAAATGTGTGCTTCCTGAAGCCGTCGGGGGGTGTGTAGTGGCCGTGTCTTATACATACATGTAGCCATAGCCACTATATTCTAAGTGTTTGTTACCGTTCCACATTTGCAAGACAAGACTTCAAAAACTCGCCAAAACCGGTCATTTTTACTGTGTAGTAGCTTTTGTGACATTGCAAATGGTTCCATTGTCATTAGTAGAAGAATCATAAAAAGCAGTGGCGTAACTAGAGGAGGGGCTGTCGTCGGTTCATTTTTCAAAAGTACACAAACGGGAAAATGTTCCCGCGCTACGCGCAAATGTGTCACAAAAATGGAATATATTGCTTCCCCCCCCCCCCCCCCAATATGAAAAACCTAGTTATTCATTTATTTTGGCTATGATTGAGGTACATTTCTACTTTAAACAAGCTAGCTTCTAACAACAAATATTCCATTTTTGGGACACCTGTGCGCGTAGCGCGAGAAAAATGTTTGTGTTTGAACTTTTGACCATCATAATTCCATGATTCCTCTGGTCACCGACAGTTCCAGTCTCATAAATATAAAAAAGTCCCGCCCACCAACCATAGTCAAGGTCCCACAGCGCGAGGGTTGCAATTGATAAGCCCAATACCAAACCACCTCATTCGCAACAGGTCGCTTCACGTTAACACGCATGATTCAATGCATAAAATCAAAACTATCAGTACATGCATCAGCTAGCATGTCACGCAAATGGTCGCTATTTTCTTTTTCAGCCATCGCGAATGACCTCGCTCGGCCAACGGACGGTTTTGCAAGGATGAAAATGAAAATGATAAGAGTTTTAAATTTGCTATTTTTTGTGTCATTTCAAGTAAAATCTCCACTATAAAATCCTCATTATGGTTGGCAAGTCTTCAATCTTAATTAATATAGGTGATTTGATCCTTTAAAATGATGTGTAGGACCTAAAATACTGAAAACAGTATCGCAATTTTTCTGCAAAATTTACATTAAAAAGTGTCTCCATAAATTTGCCATATCTCGTTAAAAATGGTCTTGAATATTTCGCAGCAATCGTTAATTTAAGTAACCAAGAAAATGACAAAGAAAAGGGAAACATGACAACATAATTTATATCAAGTGTAACATTAAATTTTAATTTAGCCTAAACTTCAAAATCTCATCCTCATTACAATGGTACTATGTATTGCACATAGAATTGGAATATGGCATAAAATGGATTATTTATGTTACTCAAAATATTGCACTCAGATTTATCTTGCAAAGAAAAGGGAAACATCTTGCAAGTTATTTGAAATTCACATTCAATATCCACCCACTATTTATTTAGTAAAAGACCCCTCTCAAAAAGTGTCAATCCAAACCCATGATTAAAACAATTCATTCGGAAATAGATGGCATGACAATGAAAAGAGTGCCACAAATCTGGTATAAAATGTTAAAAATGCAAATCACTACCACCTCAAGGCGGCTTCCAAATAATCCCAATTTCCTTTCATGTTGATCACTAAAGAAATTAATAATTTCAGGGCCCACCCAATAATAAATTCCACAGACCAGAAAAATCAAACGGGCGAACACTGCCACTGTCCTAAAAGGACGTTCCGGATCAAATACACTTTTGATCCTACACAAAGCCACGCCCAACAATTCCGAACACATTCCATAAGCCTTTTAAATAATTTACTTTGGTACGCCTAGTTTGGACATGTAACTAATCCCGCCTCCCAACGTCAACACAAAAACCCGAGATCTAAATTCAGACCTCCTTGTTCACCCGCCATTCAACCTCAAGGGTTATCCGCCCAGGACACACTCCACAGCTCGCAGCTGTTAAAACAGGAGAATTTACACGTCCTGGAGAATAACCCTCAACTCACCAAATGACGTTGTACAACGAAGTAACACACTTGTTTCACACCAAAAACCACCACACAAATTCAACCCAGAGTAAAGGTATCCCACCCACCCACTACTCCCTTTCCATTCCCGTCACTTAATTCCCTCAATTTATCACAATTTACAACACCCAAATGTACACGTAATGACTCGACTTTGAACAACAACAAATCTCCCTACTTCAATCCATGCCATGAGATTCCCTGTCTAATTTCTGGTCCAGGCCAAAACCATCTACAAAGTTCATGACACTCAGCAAATTACCAGGTTTTTATCAGGCCCTAATTCTTCCCCAGAACTCGGGATATAATATAAAAAAGGTCTACAAAATACGATGCCCCTTGTTTTACAAACAATACAACATTGTAATTGAAAACCAAAACTACCAAACTGCCCTGTATAACCCATATCCCCAGACATATGAAAGCTCGGGCATGAATTAAATAAGAAAATCCCCGCTATTCAAAGTCAAAGTCAATACTAATTAAGTTTTAAAATAATGGTTGACTCAAAGAGCTACGTAGCTGATGCAATAATTAATCATGAATCATTTTATAATCGTGCATGCAGTTGAAGAGTAAGGCCGTGTGTTTTGAACTCGCCACCCTAATACTAGGCATAGCACACATAACATTCAAATGATTGAGACATGTACAAAATTGGATTCAAATGAAAGATTGCAATGAAAGATTTATTTTCCAAAAAGAATTATGACAATCGGTCAATGCATTCTTGTGGTACGGTGTTTTGAGATACTCGGAAAATGGCCGAAAACCTGCCAAAAACAGTAACAATGCCCACAAATATAATTTATCAGGATTTAGAGAGCTCAATTTGTTAATAATGTAACATTCAAAACACCATTTACACATATTTCTTTAACAATTGAATTTCTATATACCATGTTAAATTAAAAAATATGGTAAAATTATATTGCATTAAGCTAAAATAACCTAGTGAAATTGGTCATTTTGACCAGTTTTACTGACTGCAATCAAGTCCAGCTAATTAATATGCGTAAATGTTATAAATCCAGATGTGAATGGTGTATTGCAATCAAACTTGGTATTATGGCTAATTGTACGATACCCAATCTTTTAAACTATAATTTAGTTTCATAAGCTCATTAAATATGCAAATTAGCTAATTATCTATTAAAGTCATTGATATGCAAATGAGCAATGTCCGACAATTTTTTTTCCATCATAAGAGTGATCGGTAATAGATATATAACATGTATACCCAATTTGATTGACAAATATTGATGGATTTAGAAATTAAACAAGCTTTTCCATTTCTTAAATACCCATATTCAAATTCTCAGTCTTTTCCTCACAAGAGGCACTCAAAGGACGCACAAACTGAGCATATCACTATTAAAATTGATTGAAGTGTTTAATACAATATCTCAGGTTAGGTTTATTTAAATCGGCCCAATATATTCAAGTTCAGAGCCAATTTCAAAAATTGGTAAAAACAGTCATAACTAAAAAACCTGATGATAAGTATTTATACCTGGATCAAGGTTATATAGTCCAAGGTCATGACTACCATATATGGCAAGCTCACTGCCCTACAGGGAGTGCCTCTCGTGAGGATAATTAATTTTATATAGGGATGTTTTTCAAAGGGGAGCTGCATGCATTATATGAAAAGATTGTTTTGCATAAGGGCTGACAGACCACTCCTACATGTTACTCATTTTGCATGATTAATTAATCCAAATATTGTATGGCTGTCTTCATGACTTGGATTAGTGCATCCATGCACGCCAATTGAGGCAACAATACAAAACCACATTCCACATCGTCCATTCAATAATGCAAAATGAGTAACAGGTAGAAGTGGATGTAGGGCTTTATGCAACACAGCTATTCATGTGTTGTTGTTCACTGGTGTAATGCTCCCAGTGGCAGACTCTGTGTGTGTGCATTGTGCTATGCCTACTAATACCGTTGCATGTCCAGAATTTTACATTTTACACCATCTGAGATTCGAATTAGCATATCGCAATAACTATTTGTTCTACCCATTAAAAGTATATATTTTCTCAACGGTAATCTCACAAGGAATCCAAATATGCTATTGGAATTTAGATAAGACCTAATAGTAACATGTTGTGATTAGGAATGTTCAAAAATATCGATTTTTTTCATATTTTGATTTAAGCTCAATAATATTTTTATACCAATCATCATTTTACTGTGCATATTTAAGTTCCTCGTGCAATTACCCATCAGAACATAATAGTTGTCAATGGTAAACATGTTGAAATACACTATATCGAAAAGTAAATGAGCACAAACGTTTAAATTTCATATTTATTAGAGTTTACAAGTATATTTCTTTGGGTATACACCCTTTCCTGATTTAAACGGCATTTTTGAATTCCCCTATTTGAGAGCTTTCCAAAAATGTATAATTTTGCTATCATCGGTTAAATATTTCTTTTGTTATAGTCATGTATGTAAAACCGCTAAATTAGGGCAAGTTCACTGTGTAGTGAATAGGGAAAAAGCCAAGGACAGTGCAATCGATTCGTGATTACAATTGTTACGTAATAGTTGACACGTTTGTTGAAACAGAAACGTATAGAATATAAAACAATCTATAAAATGAGAGCAAAATCATGTTTGTACCATACAGAGAAGAGAAGTTATTGTAATTTGAACGTAGAACTTGGAACATTTTCTATATTCCCCATAGAGATTGTACACAACGCCACCGCCACCGCCGCCACCGCCACCGCCACCGCCACCACCCCTGACTTTCACAATATAATCAATCATATCTCAGCTAAACAATCATAGAAATACCTGATTTATTCACACAATGTAGCTAAATAAATAGGCTTTCACATGACACCTCAACCATAGCTCTACCACATTTAGTTGTTGAGTTAATAGAGAGAGATGGATGATTCGTCACCAAAAATGCAACGCCACCACCCTTTTTGGGGTGGTGAGTTCAAAACACATGGCCATAATGCCTCATGTATGGTTGATGGTTGCTCCCAGACTGACTCAAAAAACCATGAGATTTCTGAGGGGCAACACAGAATTTAAATAATAATAGAAGAGTCACCATGCATGACGAGATTCCTGTTGCCAGGCATAGGGACCAGTTGGGCTAAATTATGCCAGATTTGTTACACATTCAACTACTAATTGGATATAAAGTCATAAGTCAGCCTCTCAGCCATAAACGGATGGGAAAGGGTGTTCATTTTGTGTTTGAGGTTGTTTTTAAACTAAAATTTTCCGGGTAACACAATCCCGCCGACCGTTTTTTTTTAAAAGGTGCCCAAAGTATGCTCCCATTTTTGGGGTCAAAATTTGATATTAATTATTCTTTGGCCAATTATGATAATTTTGGTGTCTATTTATATGTTTTCGGCTATAACAAATTGATTGCCATAGTTTTTAAAATCCAAAATGGCCGCCGTGTGCCTAAAAATTCAAAATGGCGTCCAAAATGACACTTTTTTACTAAATTATAATATGTCCTGGTTTTAGTGATTTTAGTGTTTATATACATGTTTTGGGGGACAAATAAAATATTTTAAAACCGTTTTTGAAATTTACAATGGCTGTCAAGTACCCACAAATTCAAAAAGGCCGTCAAAATGTCCGCCAAAAATGGTAAAACCCCATAAATTGACATATATGAACCAACATGCATGATCAGAGTGTACTTTTAACAATGGCATGTATGTATTAGACCACTAGAAACTCATAGTATTTGTGCGTTGTTAACATACTTTAAAACCAAAATGGCCGCCAAATTCATGGCTAAATGTGGTCAAATTCCATAAAAGAGCATAATATCAACCGCAATGTATGATTAAAATATAATAATAACCATGTGATGTATGTGTTAGACCACTAGTAACTCATATCCAGTACTTTCGCTTTCTTAACATAGTTAAAATCAAAAATGGCTGCCAAAATGGCCCCCAAAATGGGTCCCAAAGTGGCTGCAATATTGTCAAATTTAATAAAATGGGATACTATCAACCTAAATGTATGATGAAAATATAATTATAACCATAGGATGTATGCATTAGACCACAAGTTACTAATATCCAGTATTTTTGTTTTGTTAACATACTTAAAAATCCAAAATGGCCCCCAGAATGGGTCCCAAAATGACTCTACAATTTGTCGGAATTCCATAAAATGGGATAATATCAACCAAAATGTATGATGAAAGTATAATTTTAACATTGGGATGTATGTATTAGACCACTATAGCAACTAATATCCAGTATATTTGCATTGTAACAACAACTTTAAATCCAATATGGTCATCAAAATGGCCGCTGTAAATGTAAAAATAGTTTACATGAAGTGTATGAATTTCCAAAATAGATAATTGTAAGAGTGGATATTACATCACATGCACCAAATAGTTCTAAACTGCTTAGCTATTGCTTTTAGATATAAGGCCCACATCTCTGACACTTTTGATGTTAAATGTAACACTAACAATAAACTAATACTGTTTTCAGTTATTTTAACCTTTTGCAGCCATTTCTATTGGCTGTCTTAAGAGGTAATATACCTTGCAGATGCCATATAACCCTAACACTGCCATGTACCCCAAAACACCACGACTGGGCACGTCGGTACCACCCGGCGTGGAAGTTTTTTGATGAAAAAATGGACCCAGCCCATATAGTCTGCGCAATACACTGCGCAGACTAGTCTTGACAGCCGTGGTGAAGTGTGGAATCACTCGCCTCTGGTGTGAGAGGTCCCTGGATCAAATCCCGAGGGGGGGATCGGGGGGGGGGGGGGGGTCGGGGGGATATTTTAGTTGATTTTTCGCGTTGAAGAAAAAATTCTGAAAAAAGTGGGGGGTAGAGTTAGGGTTAAAGGAGCTGGCCAAAACATAGCAACCTATACCGCAAGTTCTCTAATGAAATCCAACAGAAGGCAAGGAGGGACAAAAACAGTGACATCAGCAAGCTGTGCAGTGAATTGGAAGTCCACAATGTCCAGAATAACAGCAAATACCTATTCCGTGGAATAAAGAATCTGACCAATACAACTGCAGCCAAACTTGCAGTAATCAAGGATGAGAATGGAAAAGTTCTGATAGAGGGGGCAGACATCAAAGAGCGGTGGAAAACTACTGCAAGGGGCTTTATGCGTCTCAAGCGGTCACTGGCATACAAGCAGAAATCGAGTGCAATGAGGAGGAGCCTGATATTCTTCTATCTGAAGTCAAGAAAGCTCTGCAAAAAGATATGGCACACTCGGATATGGTCTGAAGATTGTTTTCCTCACCCTACCCAAACAATGAGATGTCAGTGAATGCAAGAACAACAGGAAAATAGCTCTTATCCAACATGCCAGCAAAATTCTACTGCACATCCTTAATGAAAGATTGAAAGTGTAATTTTGGGCGCCATTTTGAATTTTGAGGCACACGGCGGCCATTTTGGATTTTGAAAACTATGGCAATCAATTTTTTATAGCCGAAAACATATAAATAGACACCAAAATTATCATAATTGACCAAAGAATAATTAATATCAAATTTTAACCCCAAAAATGGGAGCACCCCCGGAAAAAGTACTTTGGGCACCTTTTTTTCGGCGGGATCGTGTTTCCCGGAAAATTTTAGTTTAAAAACAACCGCAAACACGAAATGAACACCCTTTCTCATCCGTTTATGGCTGAGAGGCTGAATACATATCATGATAGGTTTGGTGATGCGTTGGCTTACGAATTGAAAATTACAAATGCAAGAGCTTGTTGAGAGGCTAAGCCCGGACGAAACTGTGTCCAAGCTCTGTGTAGCCCCACTTGGATTGTCGGAGTTTTTGCCGGAAAAAACCTTAACCGGATTGTCCTAACCGACATTAGAGGGCGGTAAACACGATATTTTCAAGTCAGTTATTGCCGACGGGTTTGGAACTCGATTGTTTATTTTAAATGTATAAATCGTATTCAAATTAGAAACCAGGACGATGCAGGGGGTAATTCTCAAGCTGCCGAAAGTCAATGGCTCTCTCTATGTTGTTCTCGGCATTTAGCCGGTCCCGTCTGTGTTCAGAATAATTGAGACCTGTCATCACGAAATGAGAGTTAAGTCGGAAAATTTAATTTTGAGGTTTGTCCAAATTCAGAATGCTCAGAAAACAAGCTTTAATTTGATATGTAACATGTCATAATTTCTCAATGTTTTCCTGGTCAAAAATCAAATTTAAATTGAAAAATTCCTTTGTTTTCTATTGATTTTTGACATGTTCATTGGACCATATCTCCTAATGCACACTGGCGACTTAACGCTCATTTTGTGGTGACAGGTCTCAATTGTTCCTATCAGATTTGCACTTTGTATCGGAGTCACAGCCGCCGAGAATCTCAGTAGCAGGAGCCTGTCTCGGTCGTTCCGCCGCACCGACACACACCAGGTATCCATTCAGTAGTCATACTATACATGTTGCGCGTGCATCGGGTTTTCAAACTAACTTTATTCTTCATCATGGCTAATCATCGATACGTCAAACAGTTCCTCGTCGTAGTAACATTTTGTTTATACTTGGAGTCAATTAGTGCTTCATTTTCTTCTGAAACCCGAAAAAAGAGGAATTACAATGACAACAAAGCATCCGTCTTAATTTTAGGTGCCGGTGCCGCTGGCCTGCAAGCCGCAAGATACTTACATAACTACGGTATTGATGATTTTATCATTATTGAAGGTGCGGATTATATCGGTGGACGAGTTCACAATGTGCCATTCGCGGGAGTCAAAGTAGAGCTGGGCGCAAATTGGGCACAGCCAGGAGGAACCACGATAGTTGATCAGGTACGAAATCTTGATATAGCGACCCATTTGTCTAATTGGGACTCCATGATCATGTTGAATGACACCGGTCATGATGTAACAGAGAAGGCAGATCCCAGTTGGGAAAGATTGGAAGAAGCTATGGAAAAGACGGCGGAAATAGCCCAAGATATAGTCGACAATGACAAACCCGACATCTCCCAGAGAGCGGCCTTACGACTCAGCGGGTGGGTACCACAAAATCCCATAGATCGGGCTGTCGAATGGTTTGATTATGATTTTGAATGGGCAGATATCCCAGAGAGAACCTCCGTTCAATCAACAGCATTATTGGACTATTCCGGAGATGTGCTTTTCGTGAAAGACCAGCGGGGATTTCAATACATCTTCAATGACATTGTTGGATTCTTACAGGAAGACACCTATCTGAACCATATTCGCTTGAACCAAACTGTGTTGACTGTAGATCAATCTTCTGAAGATGAAGTCCAAGTAACCTGTCATGATGGTACGGTCTATACTGGCGATTATGTTTTAGTGACATTCGGACTAGGCGTGATGCAAGATGATTCAGTGGAGTTCATACCACCTCTTCCGGACTGGAAAATTGAGGAATTATACCAATTCATCATGACATCATTCTCTAAAATCTTCTTGAAATGGCCAACGAAATTCTGGGGCGACGAGGAATGGATTGTGCACGTAAACGAACGTCGCGGGTACTATCCTGTTTTCTTCAATCTTGAAGCAGAAGGTTTATTTCCAGCCGGGACAAACATCTTAGCCGCGTTTGTTACGGGTGACGAATCAAGCCGCATCGAATATCAACCTGATGCTGAAACCAAAGCCGAGATTGAGGAGGTTCTTCGTGATATTTACGGTGCCGACAATGTTTCTGATGCTGAAGAAATCTTGATTTCCGGGTGGAATCGCAACCCTCTTCATCGCGGTGCATATTCCAATTGGCCAGTGGAAGTTTCTCTCGAGGATTTTGAGAAAATGGAAGCAAGAGTGGGTCGTCTGCTCTTTGGCGGTGAGCATACCGAGGCTGTGTACAATGGCTACGTGTTAGGCGCACAGCTTAGTGGAGAGCGGGAAGCGAAGAAGATCTTACAGTGTCTGGACGGTAATTGCCCGGAACCTATGTTCGGTTCTGCCTCCTCTGTAACATACACGTTGGCAGGTATTCTGCTGGCAGCGTTGGTAGTGATTGTTAATTAATTGAGCAGCACTGAGCATTTCATGATTTCAGGGTGACTGTCATGACTATTGGGGAAAACAGCACGGACATTAACGGACAGACATAGTCGGATGGTTATCAACTAAAAAAAGGCATGTCAATTGTACATAATATAGCAGTCCGGTATAGTATACAGTTGATCTGTAATTACTCTTAGATTTGAGTTACTTTCATAGTTAGTTAGGTTGGCTTACTTTTGAAACAATATTTTCACCATTGCGATTCACCAATAAATCAATAGAACTATGTTCATGATGATAACTATTAGCAATTTTGTACATGTAGAAGACAGAACAAAGTATAAAATGGACACTTGATGATAAGTTATGCGCCCTATTTTATTCTATTGATGGCTATATCTTGCTAGACGTCCCATAGGGAATAAACCGTGTACTACTTCTACCATGTCTACGCCTTTTAATTGGTTTAAGCATATGCGCACTTTGGTTACGGGACGTCTAGCAAGGCATTGCCCGATTGATAAGTGAGTACGTCTAGATTTGTCTTAGGATTTCATTTATTTTTCATGGCATGGTATACCAAAATAGTTTGATTAATATATCAAGGTGTCCATTGTCCCAGAAATATCCAGGGTTCTTTTTCGTCCATGACGAAAGAGGTATGGTATGTACAAACAAGTACTTTGTATTATGATTTTGAACTTTGTTCTATGTGAACTAGATTTAGTACAGACCTACATTAAAGGGGCATTGAGAGATGTATCGATATACTAAATGAGCAAATAACGTAAAGATAATCATCAACATAGCCCAAATCCAAAATATCATACAATTCCGACATCGTCTTCATGCCAAACTAAGCAAATAACGGCACTTCCGGGTTGAGATTTGCCGCGAAAGTCCGTGAGTAAAACTTAGCACAACTTCCGAATTCAGTACCTTAGTTTCGATATGATCATATCGAAACTTAGAAAATCATGAAATTTTGTATGATAAACGGCGAATGTTGGTAAACTGTTTCAGATGGTAGTTAGTATATGCCTTAGTATTACTTTGATGCAAAAAACGGATTTCCAGGCTAATTGAGGGCGCACTCCCATACGTATCTCTCAATGCCCCTTTAAGTTAACCTACAAAAGTTTGAACTTGGCGTGAAAAGGTGGTGACAAGAAGATTGCACAAGCCGCTGACATTTATCAACTTCATGAAGCTTAAAGGTAAAACATAAAAGAGATCTCAAACAAGATTTGACAAATTAAAGTACTCAGTCTACGACTTTCGGCTCGGCCAAATTGCATATAAGTTTAATCTTCGTTAATATTTGGGTCTTGAATGAAGCATTCCATAATTATATTGCCACCGTTCTCACTCAAATTTAGTATGCAACAGTTACAGTCATATCTTAATGTATCTTAAAGGTATATTATGTGATCTTTTCCAGGGGTACGCCCTCAATCCTTGAAAAAGAATTGGAAGCAGATTTTTTTTGCAGGTTAACATTTCTGATCATAAATCGTACATACATTCCAAGTTTCAGGGCGATACGATTCTTAACTAAAATCATGGTTTTAGAGTGAAAATAAACTGTCGGGTTAACTCGACCGTTTCTAAAACCATGATTGTGAGGTAATTAGGAATCGTATCGTACTGTAACTTGGAATGTGTTAATGATTTATAATCAGAAATGTAAATCTGCAAGAAAATCTGCTTCCAATTTGTTTTCTCGAGGATTGGCGTCCCCTTGAAAAAATCACATAATACCTTTAACTGTGTAAATCCCATATGGTGGTGAAAAGGAAACACTCTTGTTGCTTTTTGAAACCTACGTAGAGGACATTTAAGGAAAACAACGTACATTCCTTAGAAGAAGGAGTCCATGTAGCGTCACTAAAGTTAGATTTCCGTGATTTCTGTATTGAAATGGGCCCAAATGTAGTAATGTCACATCACACATTGATTTAGTTTGAAAAATTAAGTTAACCTCAATATGAATGTCTTGAGTACTAGTACGGAAATGTCTGAGAGTAGCACCCTATATTATGGTCTACATGTTGGGCTGGGTCTACCCGCTAGTCATAAGGGTCGCTAGTCATAACGTGTATTTTCCTATACCATGAGTGCGCTAGTCATAAAAGTAGGATTAGGTTTAGGGTAGGGTTAGGGTAGGTTTAGGGTTAGGTATAGGGATTAGGGTTAGGGTTAGGGTAGGGTAGGGTAGGGTAGGGTAGGGTAGGGTAGGGTAGGGTAGGGTAGGGTAGGGTAGGGTAGGGTAGGGTAGGGTAGGGTAGGGTAGGGTTAGGGTTAGGGTTAAGGTTTATGACTAGCGACCCTTATGACGAGTGACCCTTATGACTAGCGACCCTTATGACTAGCGAGTTTGGCCCTGTTGGGCTAACTCCGATCTGAATTCAGATGCAAATTAGAACATGTGTAAACATTACAAATACGTAAACAAAATCAGGTTTCATCAAATAAAAGGATCAAGATCGTGGACTAGGACTTTAAACTGTGGTTATATATTTTTCCGTCACAACGAGTAGTGTGTGTGTATGAGAAATTGCCGTAGCCGAGATGCTTTCCAACTTTTTAAATTACACTAAACTTGAGTCGAACTCGAAGTAAAGCAACAGGAGACAGTTCCTTCTGTGCAGATTTTCTTTTTCGTAGATTTTCAACAAGACAGTTTACGTGTGACTTTATTCGCACGGAGTTTAACATGAATTTGATTTTAAATTCCATTCATAATTATTATAAAAGATTCAATTTATTATAAAATATGTTAGCAACATCTCTTATCTGCGCTGTGACTTTTGGCCAATAACAAATAATAATAAGCAGCGACGACGATGTAAGAGATCAGTCGGGATTACAATATTGATTTGGTTATACCCGGACACGGGGTTTATAAGCTGGGGTTTTTTTTGGGGGGGGTGGTTTAAATACCAAGGCAATATTCAATAACCACCCAAAAAAATACTGTTGGGGAACTCTTTTTATAAGGGGGTAAAGTTGTGACCATGAGGGGGAAATATACTGTTTCCGAGTTCCAGTCGGACCTTTTTTCTACTGGGACACTCAATAACCCATCAGCTATCAGATTTAATTTACGCCTTCATTGAGATAATACCGCCTCAATTGACAACAATACAGTGCGATTCGGATTAGGTCTCCACGGCTAGTTCTGATAGACTGGTTTTCATATACTGTGTCCCAAATGAAATTAAAAGCCCTATATACATGTATGATGTATTACATGTATACTTATCTATATGATAAAGTCAATGGTTGCATTATTAAACAATACGTCAACAGACAATTTGTAGTTCAGAGTTTTCTTTTATTTGTGTCACTATCATTTTAACAACAATAAAATAAACGTGCTAAAATACACACTTGTTTGTATGCATGTGTGTAATTTTAAAAATGCTTGTTCATGTTTATTGAGAAGATTCATTGTTTACGATGTTTACAGTGGTGACAACGTGTACACGCAAGTCAATTGAATTTGATTCAATATTAATTTGTACTTTTTGTTTGTTTGTTTGTTTGTTTGGGTATTTGTTTATGCTTAAACGAATAGTCGTCATAGTTCCTTACAGCCTATTAAAGACTGAATTATAATTTGGAAATTAATATGAATATCTTTCATCGATTTGACTCCTTTTTTTTGTCTTTTGAGCTGAGCAGTTCAGTAAAAATAATCACAACCTAAATATTAGCCACCAAACATAATTTATTGAAGAAAAGAAAGATACCATGCCCATTAAACTGGTTTCAATAAATAATTGAAGGAACACACTCAAGTTGAAATGGTCTTTTCGCTTTTTAATTGTCACTATACACATCATGGTCAATCAGAACTTTCATTTTACCGGTAAAAAGTGTTAACTATGCCCTTTTGAACCTGTAGCATATCGTGAAAATCTACCCACCCTTGAGAATAACTCGTTATCCAGGATTTCAAATTAGGGAGGCTATCTTCATGATTAGGGAGTCGCGAATACATTATTTAAAATTAAGGGGGTATCAAACCCAATGGAACTTTTTTTTTAAACAGAGATAATATCATAAAACACATTGACCAACAGATGTATATAGACACAAAAGTCAAATTTTGAAGGAACATTTTTTTTAAACATTTAAAAAAAAATGACGGTTGCCATGGAAACGGTGGCCATCTTGGAAATTTCATATAATTACGCTTTTTGGGTTTTCTGACTAACCGGTTGTAGGATTTTCAAAATTCTAATTTAGAAGTCAATCTATGAAGTGACAGAAAGAATTTTATGACAAAATAGTATAAAGTACATTTTGAACAATTTTTTTTGTAAAATTGGCTTTTTTGGCGCAAAAGTACATTTTTGGTCAAAAAGTACCGGGTTTTTTTTCTTTCAAAAAACCTTCTGTCACTTCATACATACACTTCTCCCGAATATATATGCCAAATTGTACCTTAGTAGGTTTATCTGGAACCAAAGTATTCAATAAATAAACCAACAAGTATGGTAAAAATCTGATTTTGAGATATTGGCATTTATAGTTCACACACGGTTAGCATGTAGCATGTACCATTCAAGTGTGTTTCATGTAAAAACTACACAAAAAACTCACAAAAAAGGTGTACTATGTTAAAATATGAAGTATATATAAGGATTACAAAAATACAAAATTCAGAAAATTGATCTTTGCAACACATTTGTCCATATTCTGGCCTATCATTGGGTTGGATACCCCCTTAAGGATAGTGGTTAAAACGTGCATCAAGTCCGGGGGCACTCAACTCATCTTTTGAACTGATATTTGACTTTCAAATCTAGGGTTATCATTATTTGTTCTTGTATTTTATTTATCTTTATTTATTCGGACATACACTTTTGGAAGCTCTGGAGAGATTAAAAGACGTCTGACAATGGCTAAAACATCAGCAAATGCCTTGAACCATTTGGAATGATAGAGGAATCACAAAGGCCACAAAAATACGTATTATTAAGGCACTAATATTACCGGTCGAAACATATGGAGCTGAAACATGGTCAGTCGGATTGCAGATTCAAAGAAAATATCAGCTTTTGAAATGTGGTGTTGGCGCAAAAGCTAGGACTATCATGGAAAGAGCATGAAAAATGAATTTGTCAGAGGCCAGATTGGGAACCAAATTTCTCTGTTTACAAAAATCATGCACAACAAGCTACAATACTTTGGACATATTGCTAGACGAGAGGGTGACAATCTATAAAAGGTGATAATACAAGCAGTGGCGTAACCAGCGGGGGCAGGGGGCGGGACCCCCCCCCCCCCCACTTGGAACCCTTGCCCCCCCCCCCCCCCAATGAAATCAAGTACGGCTGTAAATGAAATTTATAAACAAAGTACACACCAAATCCCCCCAATAATGAGGCTGTTATTATAGCTCCTCCATTATAGTACCATTTATTACATCCGTTCATTATTTTACATGTAGTAAATCAATAAAATCTCACTACACCTAAGCTATTTCATTTAAAAGTTACAAAAACTAATGAAATGGGTATTTCAATTGATAACCGATTACAAATACAAATATAAGGTAACAGTTAATTCACTGTACAGAAACATAAAAAATGTTACTCTACTGATATGTTACATAGCTACAGAATACTCTTGAAAAACTTATAGTACATGTACTTAATTGGTGAATAATTACATTGATACGTCAAGAACCTACAGTGATGTAAAACAATGTTTATTGCCTAGCTACATTTAAACGGTGGGCCCAATGTGGATCCTGAAGGAAAGCATGAATACTAATCTTAACAATTTGCCCGTCTGGGAAAAAGGCTGCTTATAACGTGAATGTTGTTGGAGCAACCGGCGACCAATTCATGGCAGCCTCGTAGTGGGGGGAGCGTGCAGGGGCCAAGGGAAAGACTATAGTTATGTGTATCTGACTTCAGGGCAGAACATATTGCCAGAAACTGTCAAACATTTTAAATGAAATCCCAATAAGATTTATTGTTTGGACAATTTTAGAATCACTTTGAAATCTAAAGAGATAATCACTTTCAGCTTTATTCCAAAAAATATTGTGATGTTTATCACAAGTTAGTCTGATCTTTCTTCTAGCAATGCTATACCATATGAGAGCAAATAAAGATTTCTATATATACAAACGAGCTCAATTAGTTGGGAAGCATTAGCAAAAATACACATCTAAAAGCCTGAACATTTTGATTTTCAGAAAATCCCAAAAGAGCTATCTGTTACGGTGTAAACTGCAGATTTGGTAACGCTTGTCAATGGGTATGATATGCAAATGACAATTTCAGAAATTAAGTTCGCTGAACACAAGTATGACAATGATGTCTTAAAGGTATATTATGTGATCTTTTCCAGGGGACGCCCTCAATCCTCGAAAAAAATTGGAACCAGATTTTCTTGCAGATTTACTTTTCTGATCATGATAAATCATAAATACATTCCAAGTTACAGAGCGATACGATTCCTAATAACCTCAAAATCATGGCTTTAGAGTGAATTTAGAGATAACATTTGACAAATAGATTGTACCGCACGGTACAATCTATTTTCAAACCATGATTTTGAAGTAATTAGGAATCGTATCGATCTGTAAATTAGAAGATCTTTATGATTTATCATAAAAAATGCAAATCTGCAAGAAAATCTGCTTTCATAGTGAAAATCAATGATAGAGGGCGCTACTTGGAAAAGATCACATAATATGCCTTTAATGAATGTGTGCATGACATTTCCTGCTAAAGAGGCCAATAAGCTGAATCTAAAAGAAAGATCACATATTTGGAGAAAACAACCTTCAGGTTAAGACCTGGAAATTCCCATGCCTAACGATGGTAATATATAATGTAGCACTGTAGCACAATACAAACAGTATTTAAAATCTATTTCATAAAACCTCGAATAAACGGTATGTACAGTATAATAACATTATAGTGATCATTTATAGTAGGCCTACTCCCCTTTTAATAACTGTCATGTAAAAAATTTATATCTGTCAAAAAAGTATTGTATAGTTATGCACAATATATCAATAAGAATATATATACCTTTTTATGTACAAAATAAATGCATATAATTAAAATAATTAGGGATATAGTCTATCAACAAGAGAACCCAATGTGGGTTAAAAATTTATAATATGATGCCCATTGGCAATTTTTGTAACCCATCCACAAACAAACTATTTCGGAGCTTTTAAACTGTTATAAAAATCCAAATCCATAGTGCACTGTAGCATAACCAAGAAGACATTGCCAACAATTCTGAAATTTGGCCTCTTTTCTGGTTTATACTAGCCGGTTTTTTACCTTTGTGTAAAAAATAATAAAGAGTGTCCGAAAAGTTACTCTACCATTTTGGATAAAACAAGCCACCCGCAGATAGCATGTGTCACCTTGTTTGTGTGCAGGGAGATGAAGAAGGATGCTCTCTGCCATGTTGTATTGTAAGCAAACTTTGGCATAGTATAAACACATAAGTCATGTAAGTAGTAAATATAGTGGTATTTGACATTTGACCTTATTTAACATACAAAGGTCCCCATACTACATCTGTAACCCACACTTGGTTCCAATTCTTTTAACTTAGCAAAGAATGAACCTAACAACCTATTCTACAACTTAACCTGACATAACCTTTGACCTCGGTATGTAACCTTCGACCTTATTAAAACATGCTACTCCAAGAACCGAAATTTGGTTCCCATCGTGACGACACTGTATCCCACGCGTGATGCGAGCGCATGCTTAAATCGCACACCAACATTTGGATTACTATCATGACTATTGCACGTAGAGATATAGATGGGGTGACAGGTGACGTCACACCGGGCATTTGGCCAGCAGTTACCATTGTTCTTTGCCCGGCGGTTTGCGTGCGGATCCTGTTTTGTTTAGGACCCGTGCTTTTAAAACTCGCGCCAAAGCATTATAAAGGGCAATAAGGCATAGCGGACAGTTTTGTGGTCATGTGCTGTTCACTCAAGCATGTATCGACAGTCCAGTCCCTTCGACCGTTGCGTTTGTTGATAAACATTGCTGTAACCCCATCTATAAAACACAGTATTAAATGGCAATAAAGATTTATACACTATTGGCCAATTACATATTCACTAACAACTATGTTAAACAATTATCATAATAAAAACCAAATTGAACGGTAGGCAAATACACACTGCCAAGATGAGTACACTATAGCAATGTTTCCTGGAAGGGAACAAAAACAAGGGCTAGATTATAAACCTGTGAGGATCGATGGTTAAAAAAAACCATTCAAAAAGCAAAATGTTCGTTATGTTAAGAATTTACAGAAAGAGTAATATGTATAGCAACTGAAAAAAATGTATGGTGTTTAAACAGTTTAGTGCATTATTTGTTATTTACAAACTAGAACACCTAGTACGAATCATGATCTTGTATGTTTTGCAGTCAGATCTTAGTATTAAAGTCAAATTTCAATCTTACATTGCCTTGATAATACAGCTGACATGTAGCTAAAAATTAAGACCAAAGACGCGTTCATACTCCCACCAATGTGCATCGGCCGACGTCTGTGACATTGTTTAGGCTTCACACCGATATCCGCCGACACGTCGGCCAATGCTCAATGACGGAAGTATAATGTGCTATCAGATGCATACATATATGTAAGCACTCTGACTACAGGGTGTCCCAACGTGTTTACCCAACTTAATTACCATGAAGTCTCAGAAGTTAGTGTAATATTTTTATACATATTAAACGACCAGACGTTTAGCTTTCAGATGCCGTTTATTTCATCTGATTTAGTTTTGTCAATCCTGAGATATGATCAATTAACTAAAGCTACCTAAAATCGATGTTACGCCACTTTTACAGAAAAAATGCTCATAAGCATCAAACCGATGCTAACTTGTTGTTCCAATGGGCATCAATCCGTCGAAACATTGAGTTGGTGGAGGCATTCGATCTGAATTTTTAAAATATCCAGATTGCATAACATTTGCTAAGACCACTCGAACAGGTGGATGATTTTTATCTTCGGATTTAACCTTTCTATTCATTGCAAACTGTAAAGTGGCACAACGTCGATTGTAGGTAGCTTTAGTTAAAGGCACATTAAGTGGTGTTTAAAAATTTACTTCAGAATTCAAGATGAACATTAAAAATGGCCATTACTGTTGTTTCTACTAGAAAAAACACAGCAAAACTTGATTAAAACAATATCATCGCTATTTATTGAAAAACGCCCTCTATGCAAATATGGTTCACGTTATGTATCACGCGTACTGCAGGGGGATACTGTTGGACGTAAAATGCTCGTCCCGAGGGACGAGCATTTTTTGAATCGACGTTTTCTTGTACATAAACGGCTGATTTTTCTTAATACTTATAGGTGTAAGTTCATACATGTAATACAATTATAAAAATATACTAATCCCAGTTTTTATCATAATTGAGGGCGCATCCTCCAACACATCTCTTAGTGCCCCTTTAATTGGTCATATCTCAGAATTGACAAAACCAAATCGGATGAAATAAACGGCATCCGAAAGCCAAGTGTTATTCTCTCAAGATGTATAAAAATGTTACACCAAATTTTAGAACTTCATGGTCAATAAGTTGGGTAAAGACTTGCACCTGTTTTATTTGGTACACCCTGTAGATACAGAAATTATAACTGATGTACTATGAAACAGTTAATAATTGAGATTTTAATATTTCTTCTCATAAAATTAATTACCTTGATGTTATCAATTATGTGCAAGAATTCTTGGAAAACGGGGTTTGCCGCTATATTGTCATCAACTATACTGAGTACAAATAATGGTAAATGTCAATAAAAGTGTAGTACTCACAACCAACGTGTTGTTAGCTGAAAGCATAACAGTGTATTTCGATTACCATTCAGACACCTTGCTAGCTAAATCAGCATCAATTGTTATAATCTCTTTTGAAAGATAGTCCTTAGCCGTATGTAAATGTTGGCTGGGAAGCTGTTCTCTGAAATGGCTTGAATGATCACATTGCTCGAATCGATCACAAAGTGAATCATCATAGCCTAGACCTTTTGCCAGATCACGCCAATTCAAATAACACCTCTTGCTATCAATTACCATTCAGACACCTTGCGAGCTAAATCAGCATCAATTGCTTTAAGCTCTTTTGAAAGATGGTCCTTAGCCGTATGTAAATGTTGGCTAGGAACCTCTTCTCTGAAATGACAAAGCATCTGGTATACACACCACCAGTTTGGTTTTGAATGATCACATTGCTCGAATCGATCACAAAGTGAATCATCATAGCCTAGACCTTTTGCCAGATCACGCCAATTCAAAACAACACCTCTTGCTATCATCTCTAGTAAAGAGTTGCTTAAAAATGTTTCCCTGTTGAGTGGGGCTGATTGAGATTCTGGGGAAGGTTCTTGTTGCGATGATTTCTTGCTCACTGGATGTTTTTTAACACCACTGCCTTTCTTTCTTTGCAGCTGCTTACCGCGCTTTTTTCTTCGCTGCTGTAGATCATCCTGGTGTGATTCATCACTAGAGTCATTGATTTCATGTCCCTCTTCATCCTGTAGCTGTACTTGCTGTGCAATCATCTCTTGTTGTTTGACCCTTCTTGCATTAGCATTGTCTTGTTTAGCGGTGGTATCAAAGAAATAAATTCCTTTAACTGTATTTTTTTCATTACCGTCTTGTTTCAGATCAAAAGCCCCTTCAAATTTATTTGCGTGTTCTTTTTTATCGTTTAGCCGGAATTTAATCTCGCACCTGGCGCCTACTCCCCCCTTCTGTAAATTACGAGGCGAAATAAACCCAATCAAATCGTCAACGGGGAGCCATTTATCTTCCGGTACAATATGCTTAGCACACACCATAAGACTGTATCCGTTGGGCCTCACTGGAAAGAATGACTGTCTCGTACACATACCACTTTCTTCATCTTTAATTTCTGTTTCTTTCACTATTTCCTTGTTTGCAAAATCATTGGATTTCAAGGCGTATACCCTTAATAGAACACTGTCACTTATAGCAATAGTAGTGACAGGAGACATATATGCCAATATGTCAAGCTGTAATTCGGGATAAAGCCAGTTCCTAACCATTTCTACGGGAACTGTAAGGAAATCATAGAGGGAAAAATGTCGCACTCGGATCTTGATTTTATTTCCATCGACTACGACCTGGGTGTCACCATTCTGTTTATTATCGCAACCATTAAACACCATTTCCCATCGTGATGCCGACAATGATCTTCTCTTTGTCTTGCACCACACCTGCAGACATGCCTTTGTGATATTTATACCAGAATGGGGCACAGTGATTGTGACAGGCCGATGGAAGTTTTGCCCATCCGGCTCGCAAGATATCACCGGTCCAAGAACCAGTTGACTATCATGGAACGGCGGATGGGGTTCATTTGTATCTACAGTAAGAGATATGTCAACGCCACGAACAGACAGAGCACTTTGTGGAATGTTTATAGACATGTCCAAATCTTCCAAGTTTACCTCACCGCCTTCGTTGTCAATGTGCTTTGTCCGAGTATAAATTCCATGTTTTGGTGGTGTTTGTAAAACTCCTTGTCTGGTGGATATAACAGGATCTTCATCTGAATCAGGTATCAAATCTGTGTCCGATGAATCTAGGGAGATAAATGGGAACTTGTTACTTGTTACAGGCTGTTAACGTATGATGCTTTTCACACGACTTACAAAAGTAAAGAGAGAGAACAGAGAGTCACAAAAGTGTGAGAGAGCACAAAGTGTAGTATTACGAACTAGACGAACACAAAATGGCAAAGAAACTGGAGAGTACACAGTTGTAAAATACAACATCGGAGAGTACACTGTGGCAAAGGACGAAACGGGAGATAACAAAGTGACAAAGGAAGAAATGGGAGATAACAAAGTGACAAAGGAAGAAATGGGAGTAGAGAGTGATAAAACACTAAATGGGATGAGAGCATAAAATGACAATGACAGACGAAATGGGAAGACCACAAAAAGTGGCCTATTAGGAGCTAGGAGAGCACAAAGTGGCAAAGGACTAAATCGGAGAACAAAAAGTGACCTTTGACCGTAAACTGAGAAGATAACCTTTTGAAGCTTAGGTTAGTGGCCCATCTGACCATGTTTGATTGAAAATGGGATGGATTGAGTATGATACACACATACAAAATGGTATACATTACATGTGTAAGGCAACAAACACAAAATGGTTATGTTGTCCTCGACCGCCCGCTCATCAGATTTAGGGCCGCTCCGATTTTATTTTTATTTATGTTTTCAATTTTTTTTTTGCAGGCTCCCATCATATAACATATGGGTCCATTTCCCCCCGAAAATTGGTAAATGTTTGGGTCACTTTTCATTTTACTGGTAGCACATCCCTACCAAAAGGTATCTGAGTGTACCCCCCCCCCCCCCCCCCCCCTCCCACTCCGGGGCTACCCTCGACTTACCATCTGCTGGAGGTTGTTTTTGCGGGGCAGCCATAGTTGTAGCAGTCTTGTCCGATGATTTCCCTGATTTGAAGAGTTTGAGCACACCTTCGGTCACACTTTTACTCCAGCCTGTCATCGTTTTTTGCCATTTCACTACGGTTTCGTCGGCACCTGAAATGAGCAAATAAAGACAAAGATGAGTATATGAAATATCAATGTTTGGTGATTATTTAAGCAATGGAAGTGGCTATTTGCAATACTTGAGGTCGAGCTGGTTGACGTCATACACACACAGAAGTATGCAGCGTGCCTGAAGGCAGCAAGCGCACTGTGACTCATCTGCGTGAACCGTGCGTGCAACTAAAATTGTGTACATTTGGTCATAATCGCACGCGTACACTTGGATTATTTTTTGCGCGCGGAGAGATAAAAAACGCCAATTTGGATCTGATTGAACTATAGCAAAACATTTCTGGATGTACATGTATGCTTGTGTAAAACATGTCATAAATAGCAAAAGTAGTGAACTACCAGTTATATGACAGCAAAAGGCCAACATAATTAGGATTACAGACCAAGAGAGTATAATGGTGTTTGATTGCACAAAAACGTCAACCGATGGATAAAGAGTTGTTCATAAAACATCAAGTTACAATTGCTGGAGCATACACTCTGATATCACAACAGAGAAGAGGGCAACTGGCGTATGGTTGGAGTTTTATACTTTGATGTGACTGACGCTCCGTGACAGAGAATCATACACACACATACAAAATACAGTGGGTTAGTTTGACTTGTAAACACACCCAAATATCAAATCAAATATCCTTTAATTAGATATTGAAAATTATCAAATCCTATTTAAATTGAAACACGGACCTATACTGTTCAAACTGATAATACTTTTGTCTTTCACGCAAACAAATATTGATGTTCAATTTCTATTTACCTTGGTCAATTTATTGGACCATAGCTCCCACAGTGACAATAAACAATAAGCCATATACGACACATCCCTGCCATTTAATCTCAATTCATATTTTTTGCAAACCCACAATTTCTGTCTATTTCCCACTCCAAACAATTATATATTAAGGGCATGTTTGAGATTTATTAGGAACCAATTTCTGATCTAAAGACTTTCTTCATAGTTACCTTTTGAAAGAACACTTGATTCCGGCTTAGTCTTCTCCTGGATGTGACCTTCACCCTTAAAAGTATCAGACATCAAACATGGTTAACACTTTCAACGCGGCTATTAGTTTGACTATAGATGAGGTGACCGTTGTTTACATCAGTAGTGTTTACAAATTGATTAGCGCCTGGTCTAAAGACATGCTAGAGGTACTAGTCCATGACTACTGCATACATTACTATATGAAAGCAAAACACACATCACTGAGCGCCAATTTTAAAAGCACATGCCCTTATGGTGCGCACGCAAACCGCCGGGCAACCAGATTTAGTACCTGGTCTCTCATTGTGCTTAGGGATGCATACCATGACTACTGCACTATTACACCGTAAGCATGGTAAGTAATGATCAATCAAGGGTGAATTAAAGCACCGTTCCCTGTAGGTGCGCACGCAAACCGCCGGGCACTACGTCACCGGTCACACCATCTATACACATAACAGATTTTTCTAAAACCATTCCCCACTTTCAAAGTCTATCTGAAGGATTACTGAACCAATACTAGGCATGTTTGTACTTATCCTAATGCATTTCTCATGCTGATTTCAGATTTTGTGATGAAATTAAATGATTTTGACATTTTTAAAAACAAATTTAAGAATTTTGGAATGTCGTCTGCAGCCGCCTGCCGCGTACGCGTGGAAAGTGTTAGGAAACTCGACAGTATCATGTAATATAGTTTTCAACTAACTAAAGTCATACACTTAATTTAGGTCCTATGTAACTAAATCCGAATATATTTGCAAGCTTAACAAGCTAAATGAGCATTTTAGGAATCTCTTAGCAACAATTTGGTACCACATTTACCACTAACCATCACAGAACTGATAAGTTATGATTAGCGTCATTTTGGTGGCACTGTTGGCACTGTTGCATGGCCTTGAATGACTCCTGCGGATATCGATAACATACAACCATGCTACATTACGTTGGGTCGTACATAACTGAGTGGGCTATTTGATTCTGAACATTCAATGCATTGCAGCCAAATGCAGTAAACTGGGTATATCCTTGGTGTAAGAAATTCATAAGTTAGACTAGTGTAAAGACCCTATTACGGAATTAAGATGAATAATCCGTCAATAGAGGATTTTGTCCTACGTTAATAATAATTATTCCGTGTTGGACGTCTTACAAGTCTCTAGCATAAAATAGCATAGCATCGGTTGCATTTAATGAAACTGCTTGGAATGTTACCACGACTTCGGAATACACCTTAGCATACTTTTTGTAGATTTTAATGAAGCATTTTGAATAACACAGATTGAAAATGCGCTGTGATCGATACGGGACAAATACGGGATGTGCTTGCATGGTAACCTTTAGGTCTTTTCTCCCGTGTGCTGTGTTCAATATGCGAATTTGGATACGTCATGGATTTGTATTACATGGTGCTAATTGTGGCTTATCGTTGTGGTTTGGTGGCAAAAGAGTGTCAAAAGAGTGTCTATGTGGCATGTTTGGTCGCAACAAATTAATCTGATTTCACTATATAGGACCTAAAAAACTATGACTTTCTTCAGTTGAAATCTCCAGGTCATACCGGTTTGAAAGAAGCCACGGTTGCCCTGGAGCTATAGTCCGGCCTCCATAGACACATATATGGATACACGGAATTAAGCGTGAACTACACTTTACTAACTGTACAGGGCGGACTATGGCTCCAGGCGACCATATATCTTGCAACACCAGTTCTAATACGCCGAGTTTTTGTTAATTTTCGAATTATAATTTAAATTATATTTAACATTTCATTAATTTAAATTGTATGTTTGGGATGACACAGATTTAATGAACACACGCTTTAACAAGTCGTCCATCGTAAACACACTCCAACCAATATCTGACTGCGTTTTGAACCAGGGGTGGCAGGAGATATATTCCCGTGTAGTTATAATAGTCCGTGGACTCTAAGTGCCAAACTAGGAACTATAGTTCACCGGACTATAATTTTTAGGAATTTAAGCCCTCCAAGTAGGGATAAAAGTCCGAGGTGGACTATCAGCCCTTAGAAATCAGTGTCCAAGGCCGAGCACGGTAAAACATTTGTATCAAAATAAAATCAGCATTGCTGGGATTCGAACCTAAAATAGACCTTACCGTTACACCACGAAAGGCCGCGATTGACGATCTAAATAACTAGATAAATAGATAAAAAGGTATGGATGGCGAAGTAAGTACTTTCTATTGAAACTACGCTCGTCTCGGATTAAATACGCGCAAAAAAAAAGCCCGTGTAGTCTTTTGCACTATCATGAAACAACTTTTCACAATTCATAAATAAAACGTGCCTCTCGTTCCAATATGCGTTAAGTATTGATTTGAAAAGACGTGCTCGTTGTCCATCGAACTCATGGGTTCGAGTTTAGGTGTTATTAAAACCTGGGTAAAGGAGATGTCTATAAAACTGCACAAAGAGTGTTATATCAATCGCATCAGTGAATGTGCGTATTAATTTAATATATTTAAAATATTAGAAATCTTTTCTCAAACTTTTGTTATATATCCCATCCCTGGTCAGGGACTTTATGTGCTAGGTGTAGATGGACCGTTTGTTATCCTTAAAGGTCCCAGGAAAAGCAAATATAATTGCTGTGATTTGTGATTTGAGTTTACGAGGAGGGACCAGAACGCATTCAATATTTGTGCTAGTTGATAATGATGACATCAATTGTGGAACTATTGATAGCTCAGTGAGTACTATGAAAAGAAAATTCCAGGTGACTGGTTTGAATCTATTCATGATACTCACTGATAATCAATATACCACAAATGATGTCATTTGTGGTGTGTTCATTTTTCTGGCCCTGTTTATTGCAATGGAATGTCCCACAAAGACTTGGAGCAGGATTATCATCCCTTTTCCTGGTACCTTTAAAGATCCCATAGTAATTAGCATTTATACGGGACCAAATGAAATATTTTACGAACTTTTCTATATGTAAACAACAAACTCTAATACACGGTTGCTACGCGCCCGCGTATAAACAAAACATGCGATTGCCGGCGCACGCGTAATGGCGCAGACCGTAAGGTGCGTACGCGTTCGTGGCGCAAACTGGGTCTTAATTTCTGTTATTTCTGCGGGTAAAAGGAGGCAGTTTGTGTCTCCGCATTGCAAACCGTACAGTAGACCTACAATAATTATAATGGCACACGAGGAGACGAGAACAAACAGTCAACCATACAGCCAGGATAGAAAGAAGCCTCAAATTAGCTTTAACTCCCGGGCGTGTTTTTGTCCCGGTTTTTGTATGAGTTACTATGCATCCATATGATCAGGATGAAAAGGGTCAAATGGGGGGGGGGGGGGGGGGGCGCTCAGTCTCTGCATGCGCCAGTATTCAAACCCAGACCGTGAGCGTGCAAGTGTGTAGTATTGTAGTTTAACACTATAGCATTTCGATAGGCCCTTGGCCAATCATGGGATGTCTGTTATCGCACAGACTACAGTCTGTGATAGTTGGTTTTCGCACAGTAGGGAGCCTGTTTTCACACAGACTACACCCTGACTGAAAAAATTTGATGGTAATTTACATTATTTTTGTTGCTTTTCTTGACGACAGTGGCAAAATGGAAAGAATGTGTCAATGTTCATATGGTTTCCCGATCGAAAGAATGAAATCCATAGGATATCAACAAAGTTAGCTATCAATTAATTTGCTTTGTCTGAGTTATCTATAAATAGCTTCAATAACAGTTTGTATAAGCATTAGAAATCAGCATGGTGTGTGAACATGCTCCACACACCATCAATACATTGTACATGTACAGTGTATGTAACACAGATTTAGGAGGATATCGGGTTGGTGACCTCAATACAAATGTATGCAGCCCTCTTCGCGCAAGTGTATAGCGGTTTGGATTAATAAAAGTATCCCTTTAAAGGGAAAGCCAAATCTAAGATATTTCCGTCAGAAGGATGAATAATGTCCAGGGAATCGGGTAACTGCAAATAATCGTTTCGCCTACTCACAATATGCGCCTTGCACAATGCGTAATAGATTTTCTTTCAGACTTCTCCATTTCAGACTCAATATTTTATGTCTGTCAATTTTGAGACCTATATCCTTTTGACCTGTGAGGAGCTTTTACGAGAAAAATATTTGAAATATAAATGTTCAACTTGCACTTTGCCGTTTACCAACCACGTCTCCTTAACATTGACCCTATAGAATAAATCCCTGTTTAAACGAACATTACCAAAAACGTATTGGGGCTCGTGTCAATTGATGGTATGATTATATGTTTAGCTAAAAAACACCTCTCAAATCGTATAGTGTTATTTCATTTTAGTTAATACAGGTGATTAGTATAACTAACATGAACAGCTTCACAGAAATGGGTTAAGGATCCTTTCCTTTACCAACGTTATAGGAATTTTCATGACCTTAACAAGTAACATATAATAATAATAACCTGATATTCCTCATGAAATTTACTTTCATGGAGTGTATATCTACGTTGAAGGAAGAGCTTTTAGGGAGTATCTACGTTGAAGGAAGAGCTTTTAGGGTACTGCACCGCGATAGAATTCGTTCGTCAATTTTTTTTAATATTCACTGTGAACAAGGTTTGAACGATTTTAAAAATAAATCTCGAATAATAACTTACTTTTCGAGCTACAGCCATTCAAAACACGTGTTTTTAGCCATTTTTGACTACTATTTAGTACACAATCCTAAGGAAATAACATTTTAGGCCACACATTTTTGGATTTAAAAACAAAACTGCTCCGCCAATTTTGTTGTAAATTTAATAAAAGTTGCGCATTAATGTTAATAGGCACTACAGATTAATGAAATAAAAAATAGGGTTACCAGCTTAATTTTCGAAATGCTTCCATAGAAAGGACGTATTTTGTTGGTTCAAAAGTCTTACAAAATGAAAACCGCGTTATGGTAGGGCGTAGGACGCGTCGTAAAGTACGCGCTCTAAAACGCAGAACTAGTCCGCGTTGCGTAATGCGACATAGCATGATCACACTGTCATCCTGCGTATAAGGAATTGGAAGAAGGCCCTTTTTATGGGATTTCAATGGGAATCGACAGTAGTGTTGGGAGGGGGAGCTGGGCCTCTGGCCATGCAAGTATTAAACTAAACGTATACGTGAACTCATAAAACAGGCAACATATCGGGGGAGGTAGGTTTCGATGAAAAAAAGGACAGTATAAACATGATAAAATCAATCCCTTTTCGCAAACTGATGAAGGGTGATCGTTTTGATAAACGGTGTTTTCGCAGGTTGCTCGTGATTAAGGCCCGAGTTTTAAGCGTAATTTCAATGTGGATTTCAATTGTGCAAAACGCAAATAAACGTAACATTTTATAGACCTAGCAATCGAAATGATTATATTATTGTAATCCTTTTTCCTTGGATGTCTTCATTTAAGGCCCTTCATTTGATAGGCCCTTGAAATTATGGGAATCCCCCGGTCTCGCAACTTCGCTCCCTAATGATGTTTGAAGTCATACTTTTTAGGCCTGCTCTTTATCTACGATTCCCTGTACGCCTAGAACATTAGTTCCTTGTTTTAATCGTAGTAATCTATTCACGGTGTAATTATCAAGAAAAATGCTGCATGCTGCAATCAAAGTATGTCTCACGTTTTCAAATAGCGGCACGTACAGAACCTGTGTGTTGATCGGCCGCGCATTGTTTAGCGTACACTTGCGCACGGGTGGCACATGAGTCGCACTCTATTAATTTACGCGCAAGTTTTTTACTTGTAGCGATGCTCGCATTTTCGATTCATAAACTCAGCTGGCACTGTACAAGCGGCACTGCGCGTCGCAATCGTGGTGCAGTACCCATCTTATTCTTTGAAATTAATTTTGAAAATGGAAATGTGTGGTGAGCGCAAACCGATAAGCCTTGCTCTCAAAACTTTCGGGTACCTTGTGTGTAACACTTCACAAAACAAGGGCGATGTCTTCTACTTTCGTAAATATTTGTTATCACATCTTTCTATCAAGCAACAATTATAGATGTCAGTTTATAATGCAAAGTATTCTAAACCACACTAACTGCTTGAAATGGAAGGAAATTTATTTGAAAGGGTAAATTTAAAAAAGGGTTTCATGATTACACGAAGAAAGGGGTATATGTTAGTGTCTAATATGTGTGATTTCTAAAGTTAAAGGGTGTATCTTCGCTGTAAGAATGGGAAGGGACAAGTATTTTCAATTACTTTATATGAGCATGATTCATGAGTTTGGGTACCCGAAACGTGTTGGGAATGGTCACAGTTAGCCTACCGCGGGAGCAAATGGCATAGAAATAATTCACATGAATAAAGAAAATGCTAACAAATACTGTATGAATATAACACGTTTCACTTCTAAGTGAAAATAAATATCCCAAATTAAAGTGAAATATACATGATTCTGTGTTATCCCTTTTAAAGGGATTTTTTATATACTCAGTAAATGGGAATGTTACATGGATATCTGTGTGCGCAAAACATGCGTGGTTTAAATACATGTTCATGATACGTTTAGGCATGCCTACGGAGAACTAATCAATGTCGACACACAGTTCTCAAGACTGGGCACAGATGATCATGACGATAGACCCCTCCTCTCGCCGACTCTAAAACTAAAAGACCTCTGAACTAAGACCCCACTATAAAACCTTAACCCTAGGCCTAATAACACATGTACTGAATTACATGGATATAGTATATGCACATGGGGTAGCCTACCTAGATTTAAGGGCACATGAGGTTCCTGTATTATGGGGTATATGGAATATTAATGGCATCTGTGATAACTGAATTTTAAGAGTACACATCCCATGAACCCCCAACCCGAGAGCCGCCCAACCCACGAACCGCGAAATCCAGTCGTTAATATTTTTGAGATAAACAGCTCTAGCTTCATAATTTCATAACTGTTAACACTTTCCACGCGGCTATTAGTTTAACAATATATACAAAACAGATTTTTCAGAAAACTTTCCCAAATGTCAAGGTCTATCTCGAGGACTGAACCAACCCTAGGCATGCTTGTACTTATTTCAATGCATTTCACACAGTGGCGTAACAGCCGGGGGGCAGGGGGGCACAGTGCCCCCCCCCCCCTGAAGGTGCTCAGCAGGAAATTCAAACCTACCCACCAGGAAAAATGGGGGAAGGGAAAAAAGGGAAAGAAGGGGGAAAGGGAAAGAAAAGAGAGAGAGAAAGGAAAAAGGGAGGAAAAAGAAAAAGGAAAAGGAGAAAAAAAAGGGGAAGAAAGAAAAACAATTTCGCAGTACAAAAAGCACAACAGTCAACAATTTTTGTTGTGATTTTGTGACCGTGCGAAATTGTGTGACCGTGCGAAATGTTTTGACCCTGACAACCAACCTCTGTTACGCCCCTGATTTCACATGGTAATATGGTGATGAAATTTAATAATGTTGCCATTTTTGACACATTTTGTGAAATTTTGGAATGTCGTCTGCAGCCGCCTGCAACCGCGTGGAAAGTGTTAATTGAACAAATAAGCTATAACAAGAAGTAAAGTGTGATCTCAGGTAATAGTTCACACCAAGGAGTAACTTGGAACAGCCGTAACTGACAAATCGGGTGCCAGTATTCAGCGATGGAAATAAGACCCGCCCGCCCGCCCATAGCGGGTAACTTTCGTGTCGGGCGGGTGAAGATGCAAAGGTACCCGTCCGACTGGCGGGTAACATTTTTGAAGCTCAACGTGTATATACGAGGGTCATTCAGTAAGTTATGAAAGTGAACATGGTATGGGAAGCGTGAGTGACTCTATTGAGGGATAGTGTGATCAATACAAAGTATGAGTCTTTCAAATAATACAGTTTTGGATCTAAGTGTGAACTATGACGTCATAGTATTGTCTCAAAGTAAGTACACTTGGGACACTGCTAAATCAGTTATTTGGCGATAAATGTGAATTGTTTGTATGAAACATGTGGTAAGAAGATTGCATAACATGACACCAGAAGCAGGTCAATCTCTATTTTTTTCGCGTAAGTATGATAAAAAAGACAATAACTTTAATCCCTGTGTAATTTTATATATATAGTATAAGAGGAAAAAGAAAGGAGAGGCAATTGAATAAAAAGTATACAAATATCAGTATTTCAAATAGCCAATTTCATTGTAAAATGCCCCAGTCCGTGATTCACTAATATTGCGGAAAATCAAACAATTTAGGACAAATCTAAGCAATTAACCAGTTTGGGAGATTCCATATAATAGCTAACTAATTATCTAAACATATTCGCATGAAACCTGCAGAAAATATGCGCATGCGTAGACGGCAGATCATTTTGAACTGGGCCAAAAATGGCTAAAATCATGAAATCTTAATGTGCCTTCAAATTCTAATCAGAAATAATTAAAAATGCTTAAATCAATGTGTATAAATATTGTGATAGTCAAAATGAAGATATACATGAATGTATCAATCAAAGATGGCTGCCACAACCTCTCTTATTACTTATCTTTAGGGCTACTAGATATGTATTGTTAAAGTAATCGTCACATAATTTCAATGGTTTGAGGAAATTTTATGAACAGCTCCTCATGACATCCCCACTATTATTGCTTTACATCCCACAACAATTTACTAAATTATGATCCCTCCATTGTTCTTTATCCTTTGTTATTTTTTAAGCTATATTATTGCGGATTTTGCTAAATAAAAGCGTATTTGATATGGTCCCTTCTTGTTTGTATTAAGGAATTCAGATCTAAAAAAGAGTGTCAAACAGAGATATAAGTGTTTGTTCTAACTATGTGCCAAGTGTTATCTGTTTTTATGCTTGCATTGCCGAGATATACGCAAATGTATCAATCAACCCATTTTCAACATATTACATATCTAGCCAAATAATTGACATATTTCAGTCAGTGTCTGAAACCTATATTGTATATATGTTAATGACGTTACATAACCAAAGGTATCTAACAATCTAAAAGTGTATTGTTTGAAAGACAAAGGTTCATACTTTGTATTGATCACATTATCCCTCAATAGAATCACTCATGCATCCCATACCATGATCACTCTCATTATTTATTGAACGACCCTCGTATAAGTAACAGTAAGTTCAGGGTCATCGACAGACCGTGTGTCATGCTGATAGAGGAGATCAGGTTGATAGGAGCTTAAAGAATATTGGATTGAAGAACATGATGAATACGAGGAGCTGTAACGGGCTAGGGTTACAGTGGAACATACAATAAAGACAAAAACATGTAATTGCAGTTTAAAAGTACTCTTGCTCTTAATCATGTTAATTTTTTGTTGCAAAATATAATGAAAAAACCTTGGGCTGGTGGAATTTTTGTCGGGCAGGTAAATTCTGTGAGTTACCTGCCCGACTGGCTAGTTGGAAAAAATCTGAAGTTCCACCACTGCCAGTATTCCATTCTGTGACATCACTGCGACCGATAGAATAACAGTATTATTGCGTAACACACAGGACTATATTAGAGGGACTATATCTCCTTCCACACCAGTTATTAAACTGCGTGTATCAGTATAACCTCAACCTATGTACTCTACGTATAATGGCCATTAAACGATCTTTAAAAGACACATTGGGGAATTAGTGATATAAGAACTCTTTTTCTACCAACTAAATGTTTTCAAGCATATCCTCTCGTTTAAATCTTACCGGTCGCTTATGGTATTTATTCAGTATCAACATTATCTCTTCTTGTTCATCCTTTTCAGCATAGTCAAAAGCGTTATAGCCAAGCTGAAGAAAATAAAACCGACAAAGTAATTTAATGGATATGCAGTAGTGTCGATTTTTTAAATATTATTTTGTACAGATGAATAATGTATATCATGTTTGCTGTTGCACTCACGAAATTGCGAAAGCTGCTCGGCTGTATATTTTTTTATCGTGACCGTTTTTTGTCAAGGATGTCCACTACGGTTGTAATTCTACCGACTAGCACCGGGAACGGATACCCCCTCAAATGGACCTATTCATCCAGTGGCGTAGTTTAGGGAGGGGCAGGGGCAACGAGTTGGTGACTGGAAAAAAATTGGGGCAACCTTTTACGAAAATTTCAGAAATCTTGCCCCCCCCCCCCCCCCCCCGAAAAAAAATCCTAGCTACGCCACTGTATTCATCATTTCATAGCCACAACTAGAAATACTATTTAAATCGACGTTTTGTTGTACAAAGAAGGTTGATTTATCTAAATCCTTACAAGTAAGAGTGTAAGTTCATATACAGTCCTAAAAATTAGTAACTGACCTGGTAATAAATATGCTCTCGACTCCAACACTATAACTCCTACGTAACAATATTAAATATAAAAGTTGTAAGGAGATTTTTGTTCCCTTTTAGTTTGAGATATTACACGTGAAGATTTAATGAATATTACCTCAGTAAATGTGCCTAAGACCAACACAAAGTCCGTTTTACCATGGCAGCAGTGGCGTAACAGCCGGGGGGGCAGGGGGGGGGGGGGGCACAGCAGGAAATTCAAACCTACCCACCAGGAAGGAAATTCAAACCTACCCACCTACCCACCAGGTGCTCAGCAGGAAATTCAAACCTACCCACCAGGAAAAATGGGGGAAGGGAAAAGAGGAAAAGAAGGGGGAAAGGGAAAGAAGAGAGAGAGAGAAAGGGAAAGAAAGAACGAAAATTTCGCACAAAAAGCACTATTGTGTTTTTTGTACTGCGAAATTTTACGACCGTGCGAAAATTTGTGACCGTGCGAAATGTTGTGACCTTGCGAAATTTGTGACCTTGCGTAATTTTGTGACCGTGCGAGTTTTTTGGACAACCGCAGAAGGTGCTACCAAATTTGCTAAGAATCACCTGCCCAAAATGTACACAGGAAAAGTACGGGGTGTCTAAAATTATGATGAAATAATGCATTAAATGAAGGTTTGTATATAATATTCTATGAAATTTAGTTAGCATGGACTAGGCCTATTTAATTTAAAGGAAAATGGTTATCAAAATGAACTACATATATATCATTAAAGTTCCTTTTATTTTGAATGCAGGGTGGTCCAAAATAGGTCTAAATAGCAAATTTTTCATAAATCTATGAACAATTCTGTGAAGAAACACTTCTGGCTTTTTTAGTTAAATGTTTTACTACCCAGGGTAGAAAAGGACCGAAGAGTCACACAAATGAAATAGAGAGACTGCGATTTGGCCATTGTTTAATCAATAAAATGAATAAAACTGTGTATTTTTTACATTAAAACACTCCCTGAATTGAACATCATACTCTAGTAGAGAATGTCTAGATAACAATTCAATAGTATTATTCATAGTAGCAGGCACATGTTATTAACACATATGAGAAGTTTGAAAACTTTCCTATGGATACTTTTAAAACGGCATCAATTTCAAAAGTTCTAGTTTTCCGCTATTTTGTGTAGAAACCTATGGGCGCCTCATCCACCGGCGCCTCACCCACCGGCTCCACCCTTGACTCACTCGACGTTTAGATTGATAACTTCACTGTTGCTAAACATGTGGCTTTAATCCTTTTTTATTCGGTAGCTGGATAAATTGTCTTTAATATGATACCAAAAATGTCATGTTTTTTTGACAACTTCTATTTAAAATAGAGACACGTATCACGATTTTAAGGATTTTTTGAAACGGCTCCACCTTATTTGATATACCTATTAGTGACCTGTGACCAGCAACAGGCAGATTATTGATTAATTGGTAGCGACAACTAACGGATCAATAGTGAAATGAGGATTGGGGGATGCTTCAATTGATCAATGCAGCCCATACACACACCTAGCTGTCACACTGCACTGACAGCCAAAAAGGAGTCATCTGACTCCTATAGTAGAGTAAAGACCCATTGACTCTACCTTAGGAGTCGCCTAAAACATGCATTGACTCCCCTAAAGAGTCACTCTAACCCCTTAGGTCTCTTTAAGTAGAGTAAAGGCCCCTTGACTCTACCTTAGGAGTCACTTAAAACATGCATCGACTCTCCAAAGGAGTCATCCTGACTCTCTGGAACTAATTTGCATATTTTACGTGGTCTTATATTAGCCGAGTAAAATGCGCAAATCGCTCATTAGCATAATTGCATTGGTACAAAAATTAGCACCGGTGCTCGTGTGTACCATTTCAATTATGCTAATGAACTAATTTGCACCTTTTATTTATTTAAACCTATTCATTTATTTGAATTAAGTCGATGCATTAATTTAACACCATTTAACACCGTTGAATGTATATTGATATATATGCATATTTCTCACTGGTATTAAGGAAAAGGGAAGTGATTGCTCGCAAAGTAAATGCAAATACATTGAGCAAGACCATAAACATCAAAGAGCCAATGACCCTAAAGCCCGCCCCTCCCCCAGTTCTCAGTGTTTTATTCCTACCTGGAGTCATGGTGACTATATTTAGCCAGCTAGTTGGAGTCGTTATTACCCTCGAAAGGGAGTCCAGCCTAGGTGTGACTCCATTGGAGTCATCTGAGGAGTCACAGTGACTCCTAACATAGAGTCATAAATTAGTGACTCCCTAAAGGAGTCACTGCTGCTTGACTCCTTACTTACTACTTATGTCGTTCTCGAACGGTCCTCGTGATGGCTCGCCAAACTACTCTGTCCCTCATGCATGCTTTCATCTCCTCAACCTTCAGTCCTGTGTCTTTCGCCAAGACGTCCAAGTATGTTAAGGCTGGGCGTCCGACAGATATATGTCCGTGCTTGGGCCTCCAAAGCAGAAGGTCAGACACTATTTCATTTTCTCTTCTCATGCAATGCCCGGCAAATTTCATCCTTCTGTCTGTGATGTTTTCTGATACCTTTTGTAATTTTCCATACAGGTCTTTGTTCGGTACCTTGTCTTTCCAGCTAATGTTGAGTGCAGTTCTCAGCATTCTAGTGTAGCACCCATCTAGAGATTTCTTAAGTCTGTTGGTGATGGTCCATGTTTCAGCTCCATACAGTAGAACACTTTGAACAGTAGCTTGGAAAAGTCTGATTTTTATTTTTCGACATAGGCTGGATTTCCACACTTTGTTCAGAGCATTGCAGGCCTTCGAAGCAAGTGCTTTGCGTATTTTTATGTCATGCTGGCTACTACCAACCCAAGCTCCCAGGTATTTGAAGTCCTCTACGTTGTCTAGGTTACATCCGTCAGAGGTTTTTAGCTGTACTGCTTGTGTTTGGTGAAATACCATACATTTGGTTTTCTTGGCATTCATGTGGAGCCCAGTTTTGAGTGCTGCTTCCTCAACATATTTCAGCAGCTTCTGTGCCTGCTCCTTAGTGTCAGATAGTAATGCTATGTCACCTGCAAAGTCAAGATCCGTGACTTTCTTTGGCCCTATTCTTCGACTTTTTCTAGGCTTGATGGTGAATCCTAGTTCCTCTTCTCTCCCACTGATAGCTATTCTTAAGCAATAATTAAGGATGATTATGAATAGGTAGGGGGCAAGGGTATCTCCTTGGAGTACTCCTGCTAGGATGTCGAACAGTTCCGTGTCGCCATCAGGTGATATCACTTTGGCTCTTGTGTTTTTGTAGGTTTCATCAGTTGCATCTGTTATGACTTGTGGGATACCGTATGCTTTGAGTATCTTGATCATTTTCCCACGATGTATGGTGTCGAATGCCTTTTTGAAGTCAATGAATGTAATGACTGCAGAGAGATTATTAGAATGTATACCTTCGATGATTCTCCTGAGCCCAAGAATGTGTGAGGTAGTGCCTCTTCCCTCGCGGAAGCCATTCTGGTTAGTTCGAAGTAATTCATCTAGGTGAGGTCTTATTCTGTTGAGAATCATTCTGTTGTATGTCTTGGCCACAATGGAGTTCAGACATATGCCTCTGTAGTTTCCTGCTTGACTTAGGTCACCAGATTTTGGGACTGGAATCAGGTTCAATATTGCCCACTGGTCAGGTTTTTGCTTTTCTAGGAGGGCCTTATTACAGATGTCCAGTATTATATCATCAAGATTGCATCTTGTCAGGAGTTCAGGTGGAATGTTGTCCTCTCCAAAACTTTTCCCCTCCTTGATAGATTTCTTGGCTTTCTGGTACTCGGTGTTATTGAAGGCAGTACACTTAATTGGTAGTTCTTCGAAAATCTTTGGGATGTCTTCATCTTTGTCAGTCACTACCGGTGGATTTCCTAGGAGTTGTTGGAAGTGGCAGTACCAATTGTTGACACGTTCTTCCTTTGTCTTTCCTTTCAGGATTCCAGTCCTAGAGGTTTTCCTTCCACTTACTTCGTTAATGAGCTCCCAAGATAATCTGTGTTGCATGTTTAGGGTTGCCTTTTCCACTTCTTTTAATTTCTTGTCCAGGTATTCAGAATTGACCTCATCATAGGCTTGGTCGAGTTCCCATTTACCTGCTTCAAACTCATGTGCAGACTCTTTATTGTCTTCTGTGACATGTTTTTCATACTTCTGTCTTAGCTTCTTTCTGGCAGTTTCTACTTTCCTACTGTAACACAGTGCCTTTTGCCTCTTCTTACATATTTTTGGTAGTAGTTTCTCGGCAGTTTCTTGATTTGCTATGATAAGGTTTCCATATGTTACTGTTGGATTGTCATCACAGGTGTCGTTTAGTAGTGTGTATTTGTTTCTGACTTCGACAGAATATTGGTCTTGCAGTTCTGAGTCTTGGACAAGCTTATTCCAGTTGTATTTCACTTTCTTTGGCTTGGTTTTGCTGTTTGCTCGTAGGCTTAATCTAATCTTTGAGGTCACTATTCTATGATCAGATCCAATACTTGCAAACGAGTTGTAGGCTTCTGTGTTCAGAATACTATTTTGCCATTTCTTTCTGATCAGGATGTAGTCAGGTTGTGCTCTGAATCCACTTGGTAGAATACAGGTCCATAGTTTTGTTACTTTCTTTTGGAATCTGGTGTTTGTAATAACTAGGTTATTTTCCATTGCAAACTCTTCTAATATCTCCCCGTTCCTGTTTGTGGCTTCATGGTAGGCAAAAGGAGCAATGTCGTTACCAATTCGAGCGTTAAAGTCCCCAATTACTGTCAAGAAATGATGGGCCGGTACTGATTTGGTAGTTTCTTTCAGCTCGTCATAGTAGTCTCTTACCTCATCTTCATTTGCCACATTGGTGGGAGAGTATGTACATATAACCGTAGTTTTTGGATTGCCATTAAAAGTTGCTTGGATGGTTCTGGTGCTTATGTAGCAGATTGAGGATATGGCTCGTTGTGCTCGTGGACTTAACAAGATGCCAACTCCACCCACTGCAGCTCCTTGTATATTTCTAGTAGCAGATGCTGTGACAAGTTGATAGCCCTCTATAATATTGTCATATCTTATCTGTTCATCTGTATGAACTATCCGATGCTCTTGGATTCCAATAATGTCAATTTTATATTGTTGAGCTAAAGCACACAGCTCAAGTTGTTTATTTGTGTTCCTAATTGTTCTTGCATTTAGGGTTGCAATGTTCATCACTTTCTTGCATTTCAGAAAATGAGGTTTCCCTTTACTGTCGCCGTTATCAGTCACTGCCCTTCCTTTTGACCATCATAATTCCATGATTCCTCTGGTCAAATGAACCAATCTCAACCGACACGACGTCATCGCCCCCCCCCCCCCCCCCCCCCCCCCCCCCCCCCCCCCCCCCCCTCAGCATTTGGGAGATTATCAGGGACTCTAACCCTGGTGTTTTTATTTGATGCCATCATAAAGTCTTTCAGTTGCTATTGTTTACTGGTGGTCGCAACTCCTACCAGCAGGTGTCCAGTGGCCGTTAAGAAATACATGTACTTAGACGTTTCCCATCCGCCCTTACTCTGGTCATCTCAGTCTCCAACCCGAGAATAATAAGAGGTATTCAGGTCTCAGGACTCCCTGTTTTTGTTCACTGGCCGTTGAGAAGTAATATGATCTTCGCGCCCTTTTGCCGTTGTTAGAGATTGAATCTCTCATCCGCCTTAGGTAAGTGACTACCTAATAATAAGTGGTTGTGGTTTTTGTTCAGGTATTCCTTCCTTAGCTATTTAACCCATAGCTGGGTGGTTTATGTTCAGGTTTTCCTTCCTTAACTCAGAGCCCCGTTAGTGGAGCAGGCCGCGAAGCCTGTTCGTAACACTTAGCACCAACTGCCTAGCAGAGAGGGTGGGGATGGGTTGGATGTAAGGAGGCGATTATGGACAGATGGGCTGATGGAATTGCCAACTGTGCATACCAGCTGGGATAGTGTAGAATGAAGAATGAGCAGAAAGAAGAAGTATTAGTTTGCATGAAGGAATGCGAGGTGAGAAAGCAATAGATGAAAGGAAAGCTGAAAGTTGCGCATTTACACCCCTTTTCATATTAGTGGCTGTAAGGACACTAAGCTAAGTAATCCTTAAGGGAGTCATTTGACTCCAAAGGCGGAGTTGTTTTTGACATGGAGTCATGGAGTCACTTTGACTCCGACTAGGGAGTTACTTGGACTCCTTTTCGTTGTCAATGTAGCGTTCTCAATTATTAACCGATTTTCATGAACAATATCTCAAATTAAAGAAAAGTGATTTCTTTACAACTTCATAATTTAATTTTTTACGTAGAAGCTATAGTGTTAGAGTTAAGAGTATATTATTTATTACCTGGTCAGCTACTTATTTTGAGGGCTGTATGTAAAACAATTGTAAAATGTACAAATCCCAATTTGTATCAAAACTGAGGACACAGCCTCAAACACATCACTCAATAATACTGTATCTGTAAATAATGTACTCCTAGCACGTCCGTGCCCAGGTGCTTTGAGGTTAGGTAATTCAAAATAGATAATCGGTACCAAAAATCTGAGATATACAATAAATAAGCAAACTCCTTCTCCGCAGTTTGATACCTCATTCAACAAAATCGAATGGATACTTTTAAAGTTATGGCGATTTCAATGACCGCGCATAACAACAGCAAAGTTGCACTAGGTATAGGAAATCATTGATTTGTGTGTGATTACTGTCATAACTGTGTGCTATCTGAACGAGCCACCTAGGTATTTGGATGAATGGGTCTGGAGTGATAACCGCAATTTGCGGGATAACGGGTCTGACTAGCTGTGAATAATAAAAGTCTTTGAGTCTTTACACACACATTTTTACGTACAAGGAGCTATATATTGTTTATACTGTGGCCGTATACCTTATCTTTGATGGTTGGGTCAGACTTGTGCTCCAATAAAACTTCACACACTCTAGGCTCGTTCTCTGCTGCATAATGTAATGGTGTTTTACCAGCCTATAATATAAAAGTAATGAACAGAATATGTATACTTAGTTCGTGATTCATTCTATAATAACAGAAGAATTGCATGCAGACACTTTTGTGAAAGATAAAGTGTGGGATGTGGGTGTGTGGTGCGTGGGGTGGGTTTTTTGCGGGGTTGCAGTTGGGGGTGTAGTTTTATATCCAAACGAGTAATAAATCACCCTATGTTTCTATATTTTATACAATGACACCGTTTTCTGCAGCGACTGTAAAGAAGACTATTTTACTGACCGGAAGTTGAGAGTTTTTTCCTAGCTTAACGTCCCACTCATCAGCAAATCATAGCTCATACATGTGGTATCATTCGTGCGTTTGTTACATCCAGCGTGGTTCTTGGCTCTTAAAACATTCTGCTTCGGGTTTCTTACGGGTTAATAACCCACCAATCCCACCGTGTTGTCTTCTCGTTATGTCATCATGAATAATGATGTGGATAAGACCCATGGGGTCACAAGTCGTTGCACTTTAACCCTCACCCTACTGCGTTTTTTTGTAACACGGTTTATTAAATCCAAACAAATATGCGGGGTTATGCTTATTTGGTTCCAGTTTCAGTTTCAGTTTTATTTACCAACAATACATATCCAATAATGTTAAGTACATGCAGGGGTGGGCTGACCAAAATCAGAGCCGAGCTCGTAAATATATTTGGCCACCATCAATTCCTCATCACTTATGACTAACGACCATTCTGACCAGTGACCCTTATGACTAGCAACCCTAATGACTAGCGAGATTGACTTTAATTTGTATTTTACAAATAATATAGTGAAAAAAAGAGGAAATATTTACAAAATTATAAAAACAAAAGAATCTACGTTTTGGGGGCTCTGCTTGCTTTCGTTTTGTCCAACATGAATTAATATAAACATCTAAAATAGATTTTTGTGAATTCAATGAGCAGGATGAACCTAAACGCTTGACAAGGTGGACTCACTGTGTCGGTACTTGCACTAAAATCCAAATGTAACTAAAGGGTCATTATATTCTGTTTGTAAACTAACGATTGATGCATTTTCCCAATAATCACCGAAACCTCACCTAACCTGGCCCCAGTTACTCTGACAATTATCCTTTTTTTTTTTCTTTTTTTTTTTAGGTTTTTTTATTTATCCGGCTTTGTTAGAAATGAACCAATCAAAAAATATGTATGAGGTAATAATAATAATATTTTTGTCAGCAAAAAAAAAAGCCAAATCGACCGACCGGACCTGACTTTTTAATTTTCTTTTGCCTAACTGCGGAATCCACCCATATATAATCCTCAAAACAAGTACACACACAGAAATTTTGCGCACGTTAAGTAAAATAACGTAATGTAAAGTAAAATTATGCAAAAAGTACACAATGCGAGGTATTCTTTATTACTAAACCATTTTGTAACTTTTAAAATTACATTTTTGAAATGTATCGGAGATAATTACCGGGGTTTGTAGATATTTTATCGAAATTAAGTAAAACAAAAGTCTAAAATACAATTTAATCGGTAAAAGGTGATTTCGCCCAACATGTTAAGTAAGAATTACCGATATGATTGGTGAAAGTCGTAATCTTTCCCTAATCGCCGGGTAAAATCTCCTCGTGTAATTATACAAGATGGCGAGCGTTAAAGAAACACTCAGCCGGTGGGGAGTTCCTCCGGAATACATTGACAAATTTGAAGGTAAGGAAGTAGTATATCTTTCCACTTTTGGTAATGCCTTTATGTCCTTGTTTTCATGATGTTATTGAAGTCATCTGAAAATCATAAGTTTTGAGAGATTCACAGAAAAAAGTGAAACTTGTGTTGGCACCGAGCGTCGTATCGGGGTCGTACTACACCGTGCATGCGTTGCGTTTGCACATCATTTCATAGCGGCTCATTTGTACATACGAGGGGCATTCAGTAAATAATGAAAGTGATCATGGTATGGGATGCATGAGTGATTCTATTGAGGGGATAATGTGATCAATACAAAGTATGAACCTTTATCTTTCAAACAGTACAGTTTTGGATTTATAAGTGTGAACTATGACGTCATAGCATTGTCTCAAAGTAAGTACACTTGGGACACTACTTAATCAGTTATTTGGCGGGAAATTTGAATTATTTGTATGAAACATGTGATAAGAAGATTGCATAACATGACACCAGAAGCAGGTAAATCCCATTTTTTTTTCACGTAAGTATGATAAAAAGACAATAACTTAAATCCCTGTGTAATTTGATGTATGTAGTATATGAGTAAAAAGTAAGGAGAGGCAATCGAATAAAAAGTATACAAATATCAGTATTTCAAATAGCCAATTTTCATTGAAAAATGCCCAGTCAGCGAATCACTAATATTGCGGAAAATCAAACAATTTATGAAAAATCCAAGCAATTAACCAGTTTGGGAGATTCCATATGATAGTTAACTAATTTTCTGAACTTATTCGCATGAAACCTGCAGAAAATGTGCGCATGCGCAGACGGCAGATCATTTTGAACAGGGCCACAAATGGCTAAAATCAAGAAATTTACCAAATAAAAGCTTACTGTGCCTTCAAATTCTAATCAGAAATAATTAAAAATGCTTAAATCAATGTGTATAAATATTGTGATAGTCAAAATAAAGATATACATGAATGTATCAATCAAAGATGGCTGCCACAACCTCTCTTATTACTGTTATCTTTAGAGCTACTATATATGTATTGTTAAAGTAATCGTCACATAATTTCAATGGTTTGAGGAAATTTTATGAACAGCTCCTTCTGAAATCCCCACTATTATTGCTTTACATCCCACACAAATTTACTAAATTATAATCCCTCCATTGTTCTTTATCCTTTGTTGTTTTCAAAGGTATATTATTGCGGATTTTGCTAAATAAAAGCGCATTTGAGATGGTCCCTTCTTATTTGCGTTAAAGAATTCAGGTCTAAAAAATAATGTCAAGCGGAGATAAGTGTGTGTTCTAACTATGTGCCAAGTGTTATCTGTTTTTATGCTTGCATTGCCGAGATATACGCAAATGTATCGATCAACCCATTTTCAACATATTACATATCCAGCCAAATAATTGACAGATTTCAGTCAGTGTCTGAAACCTATTGTGTTTATGTTAATGACATTACATAACCAAAGGTATCTAACATTCCAAAAGTGTATTGTTTGAAAGACAAAGGTTCATACTTTGTATTGATCACATTATCCCTCAATAGAATCACTCATGTATCCCATACCATGATCACTTTCATTATTTACTGAATGCCCCTCGTAATATGGCCATGTGAAACGTGATTAGGGCGTATGTAGTATGTACATAGTTCAAAATGCAACAATGCAAGGTTATTGATTGATTGATTGATTGATTGATTGATTGATTGATTGATTGATTGATTGATTGATTGATTGATTGATTGATTGATTGATTGATTGATTGATTGATTTTTTTTTATTGATTTTTTTTAAAATGATTTTCAGATGACTTCAATAATATCATGAAAACAAGGACATAAAGGCATTACCAAAAGTGGAAAGATATACTACTTCCTTACCTTCAAAAACTCCCTTGAAATTACCTAAAACTTACATCCAAATTCAGTAAAAAATACCCAGCAATTGTGTAAACAATTGTCTAAAAATACATCCAAATTCAGTCAAAAATACCCGGTAATTGTGTAAACAATTATCTTAAACTTACATGCAAATTCAGTAAAAAATACCCAGTCATTGTGTAAACAAACACCTTAAACCTACATTCAAATTCAGTAAAAAATACCTAGTCATTTTGTAAATATTTACTAAAAAATTAAGCAAAATTTCCCATAATATTGTGGGTTTTTTACATAACATGTGGTAAAATATTACAAAGCATTTACGTAAAAAAAATGCGTAACTAGTTAAGTAAAATTTATACCTAGCCACTGTGCAAAATAAATACCTAGTGAAATTGCATTTTTATACATAATAGTTTGGGTTATTTTACCAAACAGAGTTTATGTAAAATGTTACCTAATTGTTTTGGTGTTCTATACGTGCTTCAAAATTATGTAAAATTTTACATAACTTAGGTAAAAATTTCTGTGTGTGTAGCTGACCAGGCAATAAATATGCTCTCAACTCTGAAAACTATTGCTCGTACGTACATAAAAATATTCAATTATAAATATGTAAAGAAATGCCTTCTCTTTAATTTTGAGACTTGGCTCGTTGCTGGTCAATATTTATATAATATGTGATGGCTCTGAGTGGTGATGCAATAATATAATTGCACACGTCTGAGACAGTGCAATGCAATGTTTTTATAGCGAGTGCAATATATTCTTGTATCACCCGAAAATAAAACATTCAATATTAATATAACATACTGTTTTGATAAAAATAAATAAATTAGCCCAAACTGACCTTAAGATTAAAACGCTGATCTCAAAAATGTACCCATGCGCATCATCTGCGCATGTTATATACTCATCTTATGCGCCGCGCAAAAAATGTTGGACGACAATATTTTAGAATATTGGTCGCATCCGGGTACTTTGGTTGACCAATATTCATTCAATACACAGTTTTATTGTACCATTAAAAGCCTAATATAATGTTATTATTTATATGGTCCTCCCAAACGGTACAATAAAAGTGCATATATGAATATTGTTTTTTCTCTTTCCAGCCCGTTTATAGGGACTTTTTTATTTCATGACATACAACAATAAATCAACAAAATACAAAAATAACACTACACAAAATACATCAAACACAGACAAGGCATCAACATTCAGACGCCACAAGTGCCAGACAAAGTTTTACTATTATGTAGGCACATAATGCTATTTTTTTTATTTTAAAGAAAAACATTATGAAAACAATATTATGAAAACAATATCCCCATCTTTTGTTATAGGATGCCATTCTATTATTCCTTTCTGCAATAACTTTCTCAGATTTTTCAATCATTTTCACCAATGCTTTAAAGACATAAATACTAAGTTTCTTTTCTTCAACTCTGCATCTATAAATAAAACGAATGATTATATTTTTGTGGTCATGTAATTATGTTTCCAAACTGTGGAGTGATGTTTCCAATTGGTTGAAAGTTTTGAATATTAATGTAAATATAACATACTGGGATGTGTGTTTTGGAATTTATGGTAATAAAGATTACCTTTCTTTCTTGAATATGATTATTTTACTTTTGAAAAGATACATTTATAGATGTAGGGTCCAAGAAATGCACCCTCTGTTCAATGACTACAAAAATGTGGTAATTTCTACTGAAAAGATAGAGAAGAACATTGCAAAACATAGAGATAAATATGGGTCTCATGTTAAGAAATGGGAACCTTTCTTATAATAATTTTTTGTTGTTGATGATAAGGTCATTTACTTAAATTTATTTTGTAATTTCATCTAGTGGCTGAGTTTAACTGTGTCAACTTGTAAATTTTTGTAAAATGTAAATTTAAGTTTGTACTCATGTTTCGTATTGTGTGTTTTTTTTATGTGAGTTTTTTTGTTGTTGTGAGTTAAAAAAAGAAATAAAAATAAAGACCCTCACGGGCTTGGAAAATGAAAGTTTCTTTTCTTCAACTCTGCATCTATAAATAAAACGAATGATTATATTTTTGAAAAAGTCGAAATCTTCATTAAATAAGCCAAAACATATATTCTGATAGTTCACATTGAAAAAGATACTTAGCCCAGTATTCATCCATGTACTAAGATTGCTCCAAAAATCTTTTGTTACATTACACTCCCACATGAGATGTTTTACAGTTTTTCTATTCACTTTGCAGAAACTACATATATCTGTTTCTATTAAACCAATCCTAAACAAAAAATAGTTTGTTGGTAGAATATTATGAATATAATGAAACTGAAAATATCCAGTCATTAATTGGCTGTGACAAATCAATATCAAATTGAGCCTTGCCTTCCCAGTACTGCTTCGCATTTGGTATTACATGGTACCTTATCTTTTCATAGGCAAATTTACAGACTCTTTTTGTTAATAAAATATCCGTTATCAGCTGTTCATTCCTCTCATAATTACCAGTCAAAGTAAATAACTTAAGAATGACTCTTTGAAATTCTTTTTGATACTTTGAACAATTCCAAAATATTCAACAAAATTAGTTTTCACAGCATGATACTTCTTGATAATGATACTACTTAATTCCATGAAACTCATCAAATGGTCAGATTCAATTAAATCTGATAACAAATAATATTACTGTTACTCCAACTTCTATAAAAAGGAGGATTTGGTAGAACAGATAACAAATATGTTAGCTGAGAAATAGCTAAAGATTTAATAACTACTAACACTCTTCCAATAGGGGTAAGACCCCTTTGTAACCAAATGTTTAAGATTTTGCTTAATTTCTGAAACTGGACCTCATAATTTAACTCAAAAAGTAGTTGTTTGTTCAGAGAAATATTTACTCCCAAGACAGGACCCTAAGAGCAGATTAGATTAGCATCTGGATGTAAAATGGTCTCATCATTCTTTAAAGAACCTATCTTTAAAACTGATGATTTAGAATAATATACACTTAAACCAGATAATTTTGCTGAAAGATTTAGGAACCGTAAGGGATTGCACCATCCAAGATAAGAGTGGTATCATCTGCATATTATGTTAACTTAACAGACTCATTTCCCTTAATATTAATACCTTTAATACACTTATTTTTACCAGGCCAAGACCTCCGCGCAAATTATGAAAATGTAACAACTTAAGGGGCATCCTTGACGAAGACAACGCCCATGTTTGTAACACAACTTCTGATGTTGGTGTAAAAAGGAGTGACCCATTTTTTGGCATCACTTCCAAATCCAAACATTCCCAAAACACTTTTGAAAAAAAATTCCACTCAAGTTTATCATACGCTTTTTCAAAATCCAAGAACAGAAGCAACCCAGAAAGACTCTCATACTCAATAATGTCAAGTATTAACCTTACATTTTCACCAATATATCGATTTGACAAAAAACCTTTAATACACTTATTTTTACCAGGCCAAGACCTCCGCGCAAATTATGAAAATGTAACAACTTAAGGGGCATCCTTGACGTAGTCAACGCCCATGTTTGTAACACAACTTCTGATGTTGGTGTAAAAAGGAGTGACCCATTTTTGGCATCACTTCCAAATCCAAACATTCCCAAAACACTTTTGAACAAAAATTCCACTCAAGTTTATCATACGCTTTTTCAAAACCCAAGAACAAAAGCAACCCAGAAAGACTCTCATACTGAATAATGTCAAGTATTAACCTTACATTTTCACCAATATATCGATTTGACAACAACAAAACAGTTTGATCGGGTGAAATAACTGAATTGAGAACTTTTTTGAAACGATTTGCAATAGCTTTAGATACAACATTATAATCTACATTGAGCAGGCTGATGGGTCTCCAATTTTCCAAGAATTAATTATCTTTTGGAATAAGAGTAATTACCCCTCTACATTGCTCATCCGTCTTGACAATCATCCTTGCTCATGCTATTTCTTTTACACATGGCCCATGCTCATTTCATCGGTTTTTATTATGAAAAACATTGAGAAAGCAGCTGCGCTCATTATTTTGTATAATCGCACAAAATGAAAAAGAAAGAAACCCTGTTCTACGGGCGTATACCGTAACCCATATTTTGGAAATTGGTTTCAAGAAGTTTTACACGCAAATGAATACTGCCCAATAATGTGTTGGGGGCTTGTCGATACATTTTTCTTCAAGATGGAAAAGAACAAAAAAGCCCGACTGACCGACTGCTAGATATATTTTTTCGGCGCCCAATCTTCAGCTGTAAAATGAATTCATATTACAATAACAAAGGATATTTTGTGATGGGAAGTGATGTAAAACCTGGGGAAAATATTTGGCAATTGTGGGAACACCTTAAACGAAATTCAGTTGAAAACTGAAACCAGATTTCATCAAGGACCCGACGTGCGACTGAGTTGAAACTTGAAAATCGTGATTTTACCCAAATAGACCTACTTTGAAACCTATCTGGCTATATGGAGCCATGTTTGAATACATCAAGTTACTATCTAAATTTGCTTAATGTATTTATAATAATGGACATGGCAGTATGGCTTGAGGAGCTGTGTATACAAATAAAAGACTTTGATGTAACTGCAAAATCCAAAGCAATGTTCAATCAGATCAGATCATTCCGAAATAAATCCACTCCATCAAACTGAACATGTGTAAAAACACAGATTGAGCAGTGCTAAGTGAACCATCAAATAAAATTATGAACAGATGGAGAGAGTACGGTGCCTCACTCTTTGAAAGACCAGATGGAGAAACACCACTGACAAAAATGTACGGAGAATTTGACATGGAACATCCGCCGCTAATGGATAAAGTGATGTATGCTGTCAAGAAACTCAAGGATGGAAAATCACCAGGCCTTAATGGGATACCTGCCGAGCTTATAAAATCAACAGGCCAGCACGGAATTATAGCACTACACCAGTGATGTACATACATCTGGATCAAATGCGATTGGCCAAATGACGGGAAAGTGCAAGAATTTGTCGTGCTGTTCAAATCAGGCGACCGCAAACAGTGCTCCAACTACAAGACAAGTGCCCTCATAAACCATACGAGTAAGGTGCTACTGATGATCATCATCTTACGCCTAAAAGCCAAACTAGATCAAGAACTTCCAGAAGAGCAAGCCGCCTACAGGAAAGGCAGGGGTACTGTCGATATGCTGGTTTGTCTACAGATTTTGATATAGAAAATCATCGCAATAGGTCAGGAAGACTTCATCATGTTCATAGATTATTCCAAAGCATTTGACTCTGTGAGTCACATCAAGATTTTCTCTGCAATGATAGAGATGGGATTTTCCCCGCACAGCTTGTAGCACTGCTTCAATCCCTCTATGTGAATCAGAAGGCAAGCATCAGATGGAATGGTGAATACACAGATGAATTCAACCTAGGTAAAGGTGTGAGGCAGAGATGCATCGCTTCACCATACATGTTCTATTCCTACACAGAAAAAGTCATGAGATACGCAGCGCAGCTGATGTTAACCAGTATGGGATCAAAGTAGGCGGTACAACAATTTCAAATCTCAGATGATACCGATGACAAGAAGCAATCTAAAGCTCAAGCTCAATGTTAAAAAGACAATACTTCTAACAACTGGAGAAGAACAGCCTGTGTATAATATCTCAACCAACGTTTGGTCTTAAATGAACAATCTAATTTGTTGGTCAAACGTTTGACCAACTGCTTTTGGAACAAATTTTAACCAACGCTTGGCTAAAGATATACCAACACTGTTGGGCAAAATGTTTCACCAATTGTTGGGCAAATATAATGACTTAACAGTTGGGTAATAGGAAATATAATTTGACCAACTGTTGGTTTTTCTGTAAAACATTTGTTGGTCAATATAATGAGAATATTTAACCATATATTGGGCACTCTTTTACTTTATGCCAACAGTTGGTCAAAATCTTGTGTCTGGTTAGGGTTAGGGTTTCAAAGGTAAGTCACAATTATAATCCTATATATACATGATATAATTCAAGAACGAATTCAAGTATTCCGTGAATAATTGTCTAATTGCATGCCTACAAAATGTACATTTTCTACGGTAATGACAGTTAAGCTTACCAATAATATTGTAAGTTTACCGACATGACAGTAGAAAATGTATAATTTGCAAGCCTGCAATTAGAAAAATATTCACGGAGTTCTTGAACTCGTTCTTAAATTATATCATGTATATATAGCATAATAATCGTGACTTACCTTTGAAAGTGTCTATTATTTACGGTGGAAGGCCCCAAGACCCCAGCAGATGCGATACCAACATGACTTCCACGTTCGCCGTTCTGATGATGAATGATGAATTCGCAAGCAAACGGTGCTTAAATGTTGGGCAGTTCTATCTTGCAGTGCGCATGAGCTGTCGTCTTTACCCAACAAATTCGCCCAACAATTTTGATTTATTCAAATTTCAAAAACTTAACCCAACTGTTGCGAGTTTTAGTCAAAATAAATGGACAAAACAAAGATTTACCCAACTGATGTGATATCGTTTTGGAGTAAATATTGACCAACAAATTAGAAAAATGCTTTGCCCAACCGAATGTGTCAAAGATAATGACCAACACTTATTGCAATGTGGCTCTGAAAAGAGCTCCACACGTAGGTTGCCACTGGCTTACTATAAATTTGGCTCTAATATAGAACCTCCTAAGGACTGCTCCTTTGACCGCACTACCAATTGAAATATGCAATACTGACACCATTATGGGTGTATACTATACCTCATCTTTGACATTCGGGTCGGATTTGTGCTCCAATAGAACTTCACATATCTTATCAGGTCCGTAAAGACTCGCCGCGGCATAGTGTAATGGTGTTTTACCAGTCTGTAATATTAAGATAATATACATAACATTTACACTCTCATCATGTAATTCATTCAAAAATCACAGGAGAATTACTTGTGGAATTATGTTATTCTACTGAAGCAACATGTCACCATTCTGTAAAAAGGATAAATGTGTACGGTTATATCAAAATTACCACTAAATCACCTAATATATTTTAAACTCTTATAAAATTAAATTATAAATATTTTAAACAGGTTCGCCGTCGTGGGTAGAAAAGAGACAATAATAGGGAAATGATCTCGCCCGGGAGTCGAACCCAGGATCTGTTGCTTGCTTGGCAACTGCCTTATCCATTGGGCCACAAGACCTCGCATGGTAAAGCATCTGAAATTCAAACTCAATGGATAAGGCAGTTGCCAAGCAAGCAACAGATCCTGGGTTCGACTCCCGGGCGAGATCGTTTTCCTTTTATTCTCTCTTTTCTACCCACGACGGCGAACCTGTTTAAAATATTTATAATTTGTTTAATACCCGTCGTATATGCCTATTATTTCTATGTATTTTCCTCTACAGGGAGGATGGCACTTGATTATTTACACTTGTATAGGCCCGAGCTACTCCGGGTAATACTTGTGGCAGGAGACTGGGAAACGAGATCGCTTAGGTTTGAATTTCAGATGCTTAACCATGCGAGGTCTTGTGGCCCAATGGATAAGGCAAGCCAAGCAAGCAACAGATCCTGGGTTCGACTCCCGGGCGAGATCGTTTTCCTTTTATTGTCTCTTTTCTACCCACGACGGCGAACCTGTTTAAAATATTTATAATTTGTTTAATACCCGTCGTATATGCCTATTATTTCTATCTTATAAAATTGATCCCATCAGTTGCAAGTTTAAAAAGACAAAATACGTTTGGCTCATATTCCTGGTTGTCTGGAATCTTTCTCTATACTGTACAATTCGCATTTCGAGAATAATTCCATAAATATTGAAAATATAGTAACTCAAAATAACGTAATTCAATATTAGTTGAAATAATGATGAAATGTTGTTGTTGCTTTATCGATCAATTAGTCTATAGCACCATGTTACCATTCTTTCAAGAATAAATTGAATTATTTATTAATAATGTACTGATTCGTATTTGAAATATTGTTATTTAATGTTTATAGATATCGTGATGAAATGTTGCTATTCGGTAGGGCATGAAGCAATAAAATATCATCGGCTATCAATTGGAATATGCAATACTGACACCAATATGGGTGTTAACAATACCTCATCTTTGATATTTGGGTCGAATTTGTGCTCCAATAGAACTTTACAGATCTTATCAGGTTCGTTCGGATTCGCCACTGCATAGTGTAATGGTGTTTTACCAGTCTGTAATATTAGGATAATATACATAACATTTACACTCTCATCATGTAATTCATTCAATAATCACAGAATTACTTGTGGAATTATGCTACTCTACTGAAGCAACATGTCACCATTCTGTAAAAAGAATAAATGTGTACGGTTATATCAAAATTACCACTAAATCACCTAATATATTTTAAACTCTTATAAAATTGATTCTATCAGTTGCGAGTTTAAAAAGACAAAAATACGTTTGGCTCATATTCCTTGTTGTCTGGAATCTTTCTCTATACTGTACAATTCGCATTTCGAGAATAATTCCATAAATATTGAAAATATAGTAACGCAAAATAACGTAATTCAATATTAGTTGAAATAATGATGAAATGTTGTTGTTGCTTTATCGATCAATTAGTCTATAGCACCATGTTACCATTCTTTCAAGAATAAATTGAATTATTTATTAATAATGTACTGATTCGTATTTGTAATATTGTTATTTAATGTTTATAGATATCGTGATGAAATGTTGCTATTCGGTAGGGCATGAAGCAATAAAATATCATCGGCTATCAATTGCAATATGCAATACTGACACCAATATGGGTGTTAACAATACCTCATCTTTGATATTTGGGTCGAATTTGTGCTCCAATAGAACTTTACAGATCTTATCAGGTTCGTTCGGATTCGCCACTGCATAGTGTAATGGTGTTTTACCAGTCTGTAATATTAGGATAATATACATAACATTTACACTCTCATCATGTAATTCATTCAATAATCACAGGAAAATTACTTGTGGAATTATGCTACTCTACTGAAGCAACATGTCACCATTCTGTAAAAAGAATAAATGTGTACGGTTATATCAAAATTACCACTAAATCACCTAATATTATTTTAAACTCTTATAAAATTGATTCTATAAGTTGCAAGTTTAAAAAGACAAAAATACGTTTGGCTCATATTCCTTGTTGTCTGGAATCTTTCTCTATACTGTAACATTCGCATTTCGAGAATAATTCCATAAATATTGAAAATATAGTAACTCAAAATAACGTAATTCAATATTAGTTGAAATAATGATGAAATGTTGTTGTTGCTTTATCGATCAATCAGTCTATAGCACCATGTTACCATTCTTTCAAGAATAAATTGAATTATTTATTAATAATGTACTGATTCGTATTTGTAATATTGTTATTTAATGTTTATAGATATCGTGATGAAATGTTGCTATTCGGTAGGGCATGAAGCAATAAAATATCATCGGCTATCAATTGCAATATGCAATACTGACACCAATATGGGTGTTAACTATACCTCATCTTTGATATTTGGGTCGAATTTGTGCTCCAATAGAACTTTACAGATCTTATCAGGTTCGTTCGGATTCGCCACTGCATAGTGTAATGGTGTTTTACCAGTCTGTAATAATAGGATTATATACATAACATTTACACTCTCATCATGTAATTCATTCAATAATCACAGGAGAATTATTTGTGGAATTATGCTACTCTACTGAAGCGACATGTCACCATTCTGTAAAAAGGATAAATGTGTACGGTTATATCAAAATTACCACTAAATCACCTAATATATTTTAAACTCTTATAAAATTGATTCTATCAGTTGCAAATTTAAAGACAAAAATACGTTTGGCTCATATTCCTTGTTGTCTGGCATCTTTCTCTATACTGTACAATTTGCATTTCGAGAATAATTCCATAAATATTGAAAATATAGTAACTCAAAATAACGTAATTCAATATTAGTTGAAATAATGATGAAATGTTGTTGTTGCTTTATCGATCAATCAGTCTATAGCACCATGTTACCATTCTTTCAAGAATAAATTGAATTATTTATTAATAATGTACTGATTCGTATTTGTAATATTGTTATTTAATGTTTATAGATATCGTGATGAAATGTTGCTATTCGGTAGGGCATGAAGCAATATGCAATACTGACACCAATATGGGTGTTAACAATACCTCATCTTTGATATTTGGGTCGAATTTGTGCTCCAATAGAACTTTACAGATCTTATCAGGTTCGTTCGGATTCGCCACTGCATAGTGTAATGGTGTTTTACCAGTCTGTAATATTAGGATAATGTACATAACATTTACACTCTCATCATGTAATTCATTCAATAATCACAGGAGAATTACTTGTGGAATTATGCTACTCTACTGAAGCAACATGTTACCATTCTGTAAAAAGGATAAATGTGTACGGTTATATCAAAATTACCACTAAATCACCTAATATAGTAACTCAAAATAACGTAATTCAATATTAGTTGAAATAATGATGAAATGTTGTTGTTGCTTTATCGATCAATTAGTCTATAGCACCATGTTACCATTCTTTCAAGAATAAATTGAATTATTTATTAATAATGTACTGATTCGTATTTGAAATATTGTTATTTAATGTTTATAGATATCGTGATGAAATGTTGCTATTCGGTAGGGCATGAAGCAATAAAATATCATCGGCTATCAATTGGAATATGCAATACTGACACCAATATGGGTGTTAACAATACCTCATCTTTGATATTTGGGTCGAATTTGTGCTCCAATAGAACTTTACAGATCTTATCAGGTTCGTTCGGATTCGCCACTGCATAGTGTAATGGTGTTTTACCAGTCTGTAATATTAGGATAATATACATAACATTTACACTCTCATCATGTAATTCATTCAATAATCACAGGAGAATTACTTGTGGAATTATGCTACTCTACTGAAGCAACATGTCACCATTCTGTAAAAAGAATAAATGTGTACGGTTATATCAAAATTACCACTAAATCACCTAATATATTTTAAACTCTTATAAAATTGATTCTATCAGTTGCGAGTTTAAAAAGACAAAAATACGTTTGGCTCATATTCCTTGTTGTCTGGAATCTTTCTCTATACTGTACAATTCGCATTTCGAGAATAATTCCATAAATATTGAAAATATAGTAACTCAAAATAACGTAATTCAATATTAGTTGAAATAATGATGAAATGTTGTTGTTGCTTTATCGATCAATCAGTCTATAGCACCATGTTACCATTCTTTCAAGAATAAATTGAATTATTTATTAATAATGTACTGATTCGTATTTGTAATATTGTTATTTAATGTTTATAGATATCGTGATGAAATGTTGCTATTCGGTAGGGCATGAAGCAATAAAATATCATCGGCTATCAATTGCAATATGCAATACTGACACCAATATGGGTGTTAACAATACCTCATCTTTGATATTTGGGTCGAATTTGTGCTCCAATAGAACTTTACAGATCTTATCAGGTTCGTTCGGATTCGCCACTGCATAGTGTAATGGTGTTTTACCAGTCTGTAATATTAGGATAATGTACATAACATTTACACTCTCATCATGTAATTCATTCAATAATCACAGGAGAATTACTTGTGGAATTATGCTACTCTACTGAAGCAACATGTTACCATTCTGTAAAAAGGATAAATGTGTACGGTTATATCAAAATTACCACTAAATCACCTAATATAGTAACTCAAAATAACGTAATTCAATATTAGTTGAAATAATGATGAAATGTTGTTGTTGCTTTATCGATCAATTAGTCTATAGCACCATGTTACCATTCTTTCAAGAATAAATTGAATTATTTATTAATAATGTACTGATTCGTATTTGAAATATTGTTATTTAATGTTTATAGATATCGTGATGAAATGTTGCTATTCGGTAGGGCATGAAGCAATAAAATATCATCGGCTATCAATTGGAATATGCAATACTGACACCAATATGGGTGTTAACAATACCTCATCTTTGATATTTGGGTCGAATTTGTGCTCCAATAGAACTTTACAGATCTTATCAGGTTCGTTCGGATTCGCCACTGCATAGTGTAATGGTGTTTTACCAGTCTGTAATATTAGGATAATATACATAACATTTACACTCTCATCATGTAATTCATTCAATAATCACAGGAGAATTACTTGTGGAATTATGCTACTCTACTGAAGCAACATGTCACCATTCTGTAAAAAGAATAAATGTGTACGGTTATATCAAAATTACCACTAAATCACCTAATATATTTTAAACTCTTATAAAATTGATTCTATCAGTTGCGAGTTTAAAAAGACAAAAATACGTTTGGCTCATATTCCTTGTTGTCTGGAATCTTTCTCTATACTGTACAATTCGCATTTCGAGAATAATTCCATAAATATTGAAAATATAGTAACGCAAAATAACGTAATTCAATATTAGTTGAAATAATGATGAAATGTTGTTGTTGCTTTATCGATCAATTAGTCTATAGCACCATGTTACCATTCTTTCAAGAATAAATTGAATTATTTATTAATCATGTACTGATTCGTATTTGTAATATTGTTATTTAATGTTTATAGATATCGTGATGAAATGTTGCTATTCGGTAGGGCATGAAGCAATAAAATATCATCGGCTATCAATTGCAATATGCAATACTGACACCAATATGGGTGTTAACAATACCTCATCTTTGATATTTGGGTCGAATTTGTGCTCCAATAGAACTTTACAGATCTTATCAGGTTCGTTCGGATTCGCCACTGCATAGTGTAATGGTGTTTTACCAGTCTGTAATATTAGGATAATATACATAACATTTACACTCTCATCATGTAATTCATTCAATAATCACAGGAGAATTACTTGTGGAATTATGCTACTCTACTGAAGCAACATGTCACCATTCTGTAAAAAGAATAAATGTGTACGGTTATATCAAAATTACCACTAAATCACCTAATATATTTTAAACTCTTATAAAATTGATTCTATCAGTTGCAAGTTTAAAAAGACAAAATACGTTTGGCTCATATTCCTTGTTGTCTGGAATCTTTCTCTATACTGTACAATTCGCATTTCGAGAATAATTCCATAAATATGGAAAATATAGTAACTCAAAATAACGTAATTCAATATTAGTTGAAATAATGATGAAATGTTGTTGTTGCTTTATCGATCAATTAGTCTATAGCACCATGTTACCATTCTTTTAAGAATAAATTGAATTATTTATTAATAATGTACTGATTCGTATTTGTAATATTGTTATTTAATGTTTATAGATATCGTGATGAAATGTTGCTATTCGGTAGGGCATGAAGCAATAAAATATCATCGGCTATCAATTGCAATATGCAATACTGACACCAATATGGGTGTTAACAATACCTCATCTTTGATATTTGGGTCGAATTTGTGCTCCAATAGAACTTTACAGATCTTATCAGGTTTTTCCGGATTCGCCACTGCATAGTGTAATGGTGTTTTACCAGTCTGTAATATTAGGATAATATACATAACATTTAAACTCTCATCATGTAATTCATTCAATAATCACAGGAGAATTACTTGTGGAATTATGCTACTCTACTGAGGCAACATGTCATCATTCTGTAAAAAGGATAAATGTGTACGGTTATATCAAAATTATCACTAAATCACCTAATATATTTTAAACTCTTATAAAATTGATTCTATCAGTTGCAAGTTTAAAAAGACAAAAATACGTTTGGCTCATATTCCTTGTTGTCTGGAATCTTTCTCTTTACTGTACAATTCGCATTTCGAGAATAATTCCATAAATATTGAAAATATAGTAACTCAAAATAACGTAATTCAATATTAGTTGAAATAATGATGAAATGTTGTTGTTGCTTTATCGATCAATCAGTCTATAGGATGCACTGCACTAAATGGGGTATCCCTACCCTTAAGTCGGTGTTTAAAGCTAGAATCGGAAAGTGTGCATCACAAAATCCTCAATTTAAAAAGACTTGACAGTAATACAATTCCGTAAATGCCTATGATTTTTGATTAATTATGATTAATGCGACATCACCTACATGCACCCTGACTATAAACTGTGAATATCATCTGGATAAATTTTGAGAGATCTTTCAAATTTGTGCTTTTTACTGGAAACATTGCCGATTACGGCGATATTTTCAAGCCCGTCAGAGAGGTAGTCAACTCCATGGGCGTATTTTGGAAAATCGAGCAGGCTCACCTACCAATTCAGTCTGATTCGGACCTTCCATCCATTTCGGACGCATGATCTCTTTGTGTGCGTTCGTCCGATATGTCTGGGAGGTCCGAATCACACATTACAGTGCTGGTAACTGTTTTCTCGCTCATTGTCATGTGCTTTTAATTTTTTTAATGGTCTTAAGTCTGTATTCTTATCATGTATTTTTGGTATTTTGTGATTCTTTTCATGTAAAGCGCTTTGTGTTATTTGTAAGGCGCTATATAAACACGGTAGTATTATTATTATTATTATTATTACCTATTTTCTTCACTTTTTGGTGAGAAAATGTGATCATCTTTAAGAAAAAATCACTCTACAAGGTCCAAGTGCGCAATTTCGTGATCTAAAACAGAGTTTTATATCAGTGTTTTTGTACATATCCCTATGGAGCCCTATTTAGTGGTGTGATCCCTATAGCACCATGTTACCATTCTTTCAAGAATACATTGAATTATTTATTAATAATGTACTGATTCGTATTTGTTGTTATTTAATGTTTATAGATATCGTGATGAAATGTTGCTATTCGGTAGGGCATGAAGCAATAAAATATCATCGGCTATCAATTGCAATATGCAATACTGACACCAATATGGGTGTTAACTATACCTCATCTTTGATATTTGGGTCGAATTTGTGCTCCAATAGAACTTTACAGATCTTATCAGGTTGCTCCAGCTTCGCCACTGCATAGTGTAATGGTGTTTTACCAGTCTGTAATATTAAGATAATATGCATAACATTTACACTCTCATTATGTTATTCATTCAATAATCACAGGAGAATTACTTGTGGAGTTATGCTACTCTACTGAAGCAACATGTCACCATTCTGTAAAAAGAATAAATGTGTACTGCTATATCTTACTAACCTCTAAATCACCTAATATATTTTAAATTCTTATAAAATTGATCCCCATCAGTTGCAAGTTAAAAGACAAATACGTTTGGCTCATATTCATATTCCTGGTGTCTGGAATCTTTATCTACTGTAGTTATTTGAAAATATAGTAACTCAAATTAATGTAATTTAATATTTGGTAGATCTAGTGATGAACAGGTTTTTTTATTTACACTCTCATATGTTATTTATTCAATAATCACAGGAGAATTACTTGTGGAATTATGTTTCTCTACTGAAGCAACATGTCACCATTCTGTAAAAAGGATAAATGTGTACGGTTATATCAAAATTACCACTAAATCACCTAATATATTTAAACTCTTATAAAATTGATCCCATCAGTTGCAAATTTAAAAAGACAAAATACGTTTAGCTCATATTCCTGGTTGTCTGGAATCTTTCTCTACTGTACAATTTGCATTTCGAGAACAATTCTATATATTGAAAATATAGTAACTCAAAATAACGTAATTCAATATTAGTTGATACAGTGATGAAATGTTGTTATTACTTTATAAATCAATCAGTCTTTAGCACTGTGTTCCCATGCTTTCAAAAATAAAGTAAATTATTTATTAATAATGTACTGATTCAAATATTTGTAATATTGTAATTTAATGTTTATAGATATCGTGATTGATATGTCGCTGTTCGATATGGCATGAAGCACTTAAATAGCATTGTCTATCAATTGCAATATGCAATACTGACACCAATATGGGTGTATACTATACCTCATCTTTGATGTTTGGGTTGGACTTGTGCTCCAATAGAACTTTACAAGCCTGAGCAGGTCCGTAATACTCCTCCACTGCATAGTGTAATGGTGTTTTACCAGTCTGTGATATAAAGATAATATACATACTATTTACACTCTCATTATGTTATTCATTCAATAACCACAGGAGAATTACTTGTGGAATTATGTTACTCTACTGAAACAATATCGTCAGCCTGCTTCGATAATTGCCTAACTCACTTTTCGGCAAAATTGAGTTTTTTGCATAAATCATGACTTCATTACATTATGCAAATGCTGTTATAATACCTAAGTCATTGACCAATCAAAAGTGTTGATAAATGAAAAGTGTTGTTGCAAAAGGGCCACCAGACCACTCCAACGTGTTACTCATTTTGCATTATTGAATTTGCATTGACAAATCCATGGAATTAATCAAGTTATTGTATGGCTGTGTTCATCTGTTTCTATATGACTTGGATTAGTGCATCCATGCACGCCAATTGAGGCATCAACAATACAATCAACATTCCACATAATGAATAGCCATACATTCAATAATGCAAAATGAGTAACAGGTACACAGGTAGCAGGTTTCATACTTTTGTTGTTTTCTAAGAACTAGACATGAGTTAGGCAATTATCGAAGCAGGCTGACGATATGGCATCATTCTGTAAATGATAAATGTGTACGGTTATATCAAAATTACCACTACATCACCTACAATTATTTTAAACTCTTATACAATTGATCCCAATCCGATGCAAGTTTAAAAAGATAAAATACGTTTGGATCATATTCCTGGATGTCTGGAATTTGTCTCTACTGTACAATTCTCATTACGGGAATGATTCTATCAATTAAAATTATAGCACTTCAAAATAATGTAATTTAAAATTAGTAGATATAGTGATGAAATTTTGTTGTTAGTTTATTGATCAATCAGTCTATAGCACCATGTTACCATGCTTTCAAGATAAAGTGATTTTTTATTAATAATGTAATGATTTAAATATTGTAATTTAATGTTTGTAAATATCGTGATGAAATGTCGCTGTTCGGTATGGCACGAAGCACTAAAATAGCATTGTCTATCAATTGCAATATGCAATACAGACACCACTAGAGCGGTTCTCGGCTTTCGCGGTTCTCGGGTTTGGCGGTTGGTTGATTGGAATGTTTGTATGATTTTGGATCATACACCAACCTAACTCGGTCTTGCAGGTTGGTATATTATCATGGTTGTTTATGACTACGTCGACTTATTTGTTACTTCCTGTTGACATTATTATTTGAAATATATAAAATCACTACAATCGCATTTGTATTTGAAGAATGGAAGTACTTGAATATTACATAGCAATAGCAGGAATTTATGCTTATTATTTTTTTAAATGATGGTAGGGGAGAGCGGAGAATGTTCGCCCCATTTTCATTTGAAATGGCCTAGAGACGTCAATTTTAAAGATTGAATGGACCTATTGACATTACATGAAAGATGGATATTTTTGCCACATCCCCTGACCACGGTGACATGTCTATAGTCCGACGGTTCTTTAGTCCGAAGGTTCTATAGTCCGAAGGGTTCTATAATCCGAAAAAAATACGATTCTATAGTCCGAAGGTTCTATAGTCCAAAAAATAATTAAGGTTCTATAATCCGAAAGGTTCTATAATACGAAAATTAAAAGGGTTCTCTAATCCGAACATGAAAAACGATTCTTTAGTCCGAATACTATGGACGTGTTCTATAATCCGATTTTTGAATAAGGTTCTTTAATCCGAACATTAAAACAGGTTCTCTAGTCCGAACTTGAATTAAGGTTCTTTAATCCGATTCATAAAAAAAGGTTCTCTAGTCCGAAACTTAAAAGAGGTTCTATAGTCCAAATCATATAGCGTGTTCTATAGTCCGAATGGGTCAAAAGGTTCTCTAATCCGAAAAATTAGTTTTTTCAGGTTCTACAGGTTCTAATGTTAATTTAAAATATGATATGTTGCGAAAGGTCACCCCATCCCCTGTTTTATTTTAAAACACGCAGGAGAAGCATCCTCGAGCAGACCGATGTTATCATTGCTATAAAGCCTTACTAGGCCTATGTGCACATGCGGTAATCCCAAACAAGGGGTGGGGAGGTATAATCATAATAGTAGGGGAGGGCAGACCTGACAGCCTCTCCTATATTTTAATATATTCATTATAATTTCATTATAATTATATATCGTTCGTTCTATATCCATTCTACACCCACACCGATTGATTTCACTTGGGGTAACCGTGGGGGGGGGGGGGGGTAAGGGTTCCCTGACCCCCCCCCCCCCCCCCCCCCCCCCCCCCCCCCCCCCCCCCACCGCTGGTTACGCCACTGGGTGTTAGGCCTACGGTTTGGCGACATGTCATAATCATATTAATATCAGACAGTGAAATAAGTTTCAAAATAACTAGGGTTAAGGTCAAACAAGCCATGTTTCTCTACATCAGTGGCGTAACCAAATCCCCCCCGCCCCAATTATGACGTCGTGTCGGTTGAGATTGGCACTGTCGGTTCATTTGACGAAAGGAATCATGGAATTATGATGGTCAAAAGTACTTATATGAACATTTTTCGCGCGCTACGCGAGCATAATGTCTTCCAAAAATGAAATATTCTTTGGTACAAGCTTGTTTAGAGCCAAAATGTAGCTCAATCGTGCAAAAATAGCTGTAAAATTTTCGCGCACTACGCGCGAACCTCTTTACTCACAAAATCTTGGTCGGTGACCCCTATTTTTTTATTTAAGAAATAAAACGGACACAATAGTTGCGCATCTTTTTAACAAATATTACAAAAAATTGGTCAACGTCCTAGAAGAAAATTAACAGAGGCAAAGGCAATATGAAAAGAAGATTTAGACAATGTGTATGATGTAGCCTATTGTTAACAAAAACACCGAGTCTAATTAAACCATTGTTTTAAAAAAAGTTTTTGGTAAAAAGTGACGAAATTGCACCGACATTATTGTTGTGGTAAAAAGTGGTAAAAAGTCATCACTTTTGAATTTTGAATTTACGGTACTCCTGGCGATGCGCCGAGCAGAAGCGTAAACTAGGGTCCTTGAAGGCGGCATGTCTGTGATGGTGGGGGGGGGGGGGATGTTATACCAACTATGTTTTGTTGATTTACATAGAGTTAAATAGAGTTTTTCATTTCATGGGGGGGGGGGGCAACAGTGGGAAGCCTTTTAATATGTCTATTATGGGTCAAGAGTCACAAACTTATATTTTGCCCCGCATTTTTGCTTAAAGCCATTTCAATTAACTCTCATTTTAATATTATAAGATATAATATAAGTGTCTGGTTGCTCAGCAAAAACAAAAGGGTGGGCTATTTGTATTTATTTTCAATCTCATTCCGTCTCTCTCTTTTTATCATCTCGCTTTTTCTTCCTTGGTTTCGCCCTTTTTTTCTTCCTTTTTTGACAGACCCGGGGTACACCCTATTATACCGCCCCCCCCCCCCCCCCCCCCCCACGTGTTCGCGCCTGTGACAAAAAAGTGAGAAGTGGGAAGACCTCACCAGTGATGTGACCGGAAAATGTCGATTTTGTAATTTATAGGCATAGCCTACTGTATAGTTTTTTAGACCATTTTTGTACATGCAATTTCAAGAATTTATCGAAAGTGCGCAGCGCATTCCTAGATCTGACATTTGACATTGTCGTGAACGAGAACGTCGTAAACTTTTTATCCGATTATAGATACAACTTAGGTTTATTTAAAAATCAGCAGTGGCGTAACCAGAGGGGGTGGGGGTGGCATTTCCCCACCCAGTCTGAAGCCATGCCTCCCCGATGCCCCCCTAAATGAAATATGACGAATACGAAATACAATTTGTCCAGTGGCTTGACTTTTAAAGTAGAAAATAGCCCTAAAATGGTCTGAAATACCTACTTTTAGACCAAATGAAGCTAATTCAATTTTCATATTAAAAGGCAACATTTTCGCGCGCGCCCCCACACATGTATCTTGTGTCCCCCGTTTGCCAACCATTTCTTTTTAATGCTGGCGCCGCCACTGGATATGCCCCCTCCCACCCCCAGTCAGAGGTCATGTTCCCCTGATGCTCCCCCCATATTGAATTATAGCTATAGTTACGCCCCTGAAAATCAGCAAAATTAACACTTTCCACGCGGCTACCATAATTATACAGAATTTTCAAACCGTTCACATTTTTAAAGTATATCTCTGAACCAATACTAGGCATGTTTGTACTTATCTTGATTCATGTTTCACGGTGATTCCAAATATGGCAACGAAATTCAATATTTCTGACTTATCCGGGTATAGGCCTACGTAAACATTTTGTGACATTTTGGAATGTCGTCTTCAGACGCCTGTCGCGTGGAAAGTGGCATTATACATTTAAATCATTGACAATATTGACGTCTAGTGAAAATTGTGGTGATGGTCTTACTCTTGAACAATTATAATTTCAAAAGATCAAGTTTAACCTTAAATATTCGTGAATACGTATGTGTCCAGCATCGTCTGCATCTGCCACTGCAGCACCCTCTGTAGGTTGAAATGGCTAATGTTTCGTGTTATATCCATAGAGGGTGCACTGCAAAATACGCTATTTCAAATTTCGGATTATAGAACCTTTATTTTGATTCGGATTAAAGAACAGTGACACCTTTTCGGACTAGAGAACCCTTTTTAAAATTCGGACTATAGAACCTTTTTTTTAATTCGGACTAAAGAACCTTTTTTAACTATCGGATTAGAGAACCCTTTACCAGTTTTCGGACTATAGAACCCTTTGCAATATTCGGATTTAAGAACCCTTTTTATTATTCGGAGTAAAGAACACCCTTCCTATTTTCGGACTAGAGAACCTTTTTTTAACAATTTTAAAAATTCGGATTATAGAACCTTTTTATTTTCGGATTATAGAACCGTCGGACTGTAGAACCCTTTTTTATATTCGGACTAGAGAACCTTCGTAATAGAGAACTTTTTTTATCGGACTAAAGAACCTTTTATCTTATTCGGACTAGCGAATGGTAAATTACGTGCGTCGGACTATAGAACCTTCGGACTATAGAACCTTCGGATTATAGACCCTTCGGACTATAGAGACGTCCCCATGACGGTGGATTAAAGGATAAAGACAGGTGTCAAAAATGGTGAACTTGCTCCGACCCCGGTTCGTCCATGATAGGCCGGGGCAAGTTCGCATGGTCTCATAATTATGCTTCATAAAGTAGTATGTATCAAATAGATAAACGTTTGTTATGCAATGTGATTTTGACGGAAGAAAGATACTCGTTTAAATTAAAAATTATAAAAAATACTACATTTAAAAATATTATTTTCTAATTTCAGTGCTACTTCATTCCAGATAGCTATTTTCATAATAACCCTGCATGACCCACATACAATGACGGGTCGAAAACTGCATCAAATCCATAACCTATCCCATACCTACCTAATGATGATCAAATCGTCTGTTTGAATATCTTTGGAAAAACCACCATATTAAAAATTGAAGAAAATCCACTTTTGTGATGTAAAACTGGTTTTTAGATAATAAATTCGACAAACATTATAAGCATGAGCATGATATCATGGGAAGATCGCAACAAACAGTGGAATATATTGTGTGTTCGTCAAACTTGACCAGTGGCTGCAATGATGAGAATCATGTGGTGGGCGAATCTGCCCATAGGGTGCACACTCCCCGCTCTCCCCTACATTTAACAACATGATTGTCTATTGTGACTTTTACCTGTTATGTGGACCACTCCTTCATCTCTTAAGTTGGTGGCATACAAAATTGTGTGCTGGTATTGATGATAGGCATTGGAATAACACTTCGACTGTGGGGATTCATGGTTATACACCACAGGAAAAGTGGTTCTCCAGTGTTATATAGTCCACTCCTTCATCTCCTATCTACTGATGACAGTTTATGGCTTCATCTGTTTTTTTGTAGGTCACCCCTTTATTCACTGATGACTATTCATGTCTTCATCTGTTATGTAGACCACTTAATCTTCTCCCATCTACTCTTGAAAGGTCATGGCTTTATCTGTTATGTAGTTAACTCTTTATCTCCTATCTACTGATAACAGTTCATGAATTCATCTGTCTTGTAGTCCACTCCTACGTCTTCCTTCTACTGATGACAGTTCATGGCTTCATATGTAGACGACTCATTCATCTCCTATCTACTGATGACTCGACAGTTCATGGCTTCATCTGTTATGTAGTCCACTCTTTCACATCCTATCTACTGATGCCTGTTCATGGCTTCATCTGTTATGTAGTGCACTCCTTCATTTCCCAACTACTGTTGAAAGTTCATGGTTTCTTCTGTTATGTAGTCCACTCCGTCATCTACTGATGACAGTTCATGACTCCATCTGTCTTGTAATTCACCTCTTATCTACTGATAACAGTTTAGGCTGTTTTGTAGTCCACTCTTATCTACTGATGATAGTTGATGGCTTCATCTGTATTGTAGACAACTCATACATCTTCTATCTACTGATTGTTCCTCGTTTCAAATCCCTTCCGATTTCAAGGTCTTATCACGAAGTCCCCCCCAAAAAAAAAAAATTAATAATAATAATAATAATAATAATAATATTAATAATAATTCTCCGCACCCTCAACAGGCTGAATGGTTAAACTAATTGCATTTGTTTATTATTATACAGACTTATAAAGCGCTTTTTCAAAACGGACCAAAGCGCTGTACATATCAAAAATGACAACAACAATACAATATGTAAACAACAAAAATCCAATCCCATTATGACTTAAAAATAATCACACTGTATTTGTTTTATATTTTAACAAAATATTGTTTCATAATAGACTCTATAAAGACTAGAACAAAAACCACTATCTACATGTAATAATTGATGACTTGTCATTGTCTAAAAATAGAAAATTAAGGGGAAAATAATTAAAAAACCATCTCATCTCATCAATGTTTGAGACGATGTTTCAATCATTCAGGCCTACGTGCATACGTCGCGTTATTTGTACTCTGCTTACAATTTTGCCTTGCATATGAATAGCTGTATTGTACTCCTATTTACTATGTGTGTACACACATTCCTGTTTAATAATTAGAATAATAGGCTGTGTAAACTTAATCTCCTCGACAATAGTCCTAGCATGTTGGCCTATTATTTTAAAGAAAACAATATTAATTACAAATTTAATGACCTTCAGCATCGATTTCAGCTAGTTTTGTTGTATTTCTGGGTTTGAGGTTTGTGGAGTTAGCCACGTAGCTGCGTTGATGAGGGACGCCTTAGACATTCATGTTGTGTGAAGGGGTCGAGCGGGTGGGGGTGCAGACGTACTGGATAGAGGCAATGTTTGAGAGTAATGCAAAGCGGTGGCGAAGATGGCGGGGATTAGAACTTGAATATGACATGATCGTCTTCACGCGGCGACTAGAACCAGAGACAACAATAAATACGCATGCTTCTGACATTAGGGAACGTTCATCACTTCCACCGGAGGGGGGGGGGGATTGTCACATGGTTTTGACTTGACAAAAGCACATTAGCACAATAGTACAATAGCACATTATTTGCGCTATGTCGCATGCGCCGCCCGCACCCCCCCCCCCCCCCCCCCCCCCACCCACCCACCCATTACATTAATTTGAGAAATTCCTTTAGAGCCAAAGTCGGTGAGGTCTGGTTGGCTCACTTTTATATCGTGCCCCTCCAATGATCTAGCTACTCCACTGATAAAAATTATAAAATGTTGACACCCTCTCTGTAACTACAATTGTGCAGATCCAATGAGCTTCCAGGTTCCCACCAGGAGTCCTTATTTTTACTTGGGGCCTTGAGGGAATTGCATCAACTTGGGGGGATTGACGGAATTAGAACTTGAATTTCATATGGTTGTCTTCACGCGGTTAATGAAACCACACGCTTTCATTAATATACACGCTTGGACAATAAAGAGGCATGTCTTCTTTAATGTAAATGTGATGGGCCGGGGGAGGGGGTGGGCAGGTGCTACTACTGGCGGACGGGACTCAGAGGCAATGTGATAATGATAAGTTGGGAGAACGGAGTAAGAACTTGAATTAAACAACAATTTGACATGATTTATAATGTCGGGTTACCACCTTATTGGTTGAACCAAAATAAAATCTATTTTTGTGCCTATGATTCGTTCAGAATTTCCATTTTTCAATATTGTATTTCAAATTTTGTTCCTACTAACGAAAAATCTTAAACGATTAAACTTTAAATCATTTATAACAATCGATGGTATCAGTGCCCCTCGCCTGAGAACGGACTATGTCATAGAACTTTGCACGAGTATATACCACGTAGGAGAGCGTTAAAGATGCACATTTATACAGAAGTCTATGGAAGAAATATTTTTGTAAAATAAAATCACTAATATTTGTTTGATTTTTATATAACCAATTTTTTCGGGTTTAGAAAGTATGAATTATAACTTTGTTATTTTTATTTATTTTTAATTTTATACAAGTACTCTGACTTTTTTATGGGAGGTCAATTAACCTTTTAACCATCATGGAAACCCATTCAAACCCATTTAGATAATACAGACAATGCCTTTACAATTTCAGAACCAAGTAAACATAACTTAAATGCATAAGATGATTAAAAGCAAACATCGGCCTAAACTTCTATTATGCTGGTTACTTAACGCCATGGCTTAACACAATTTTAAACCCTTAACTAAATGGATTAATCTCAGGGGGTCTTGTTAACTACTTCAACAACTTTAACTGGGTGTGCGTTCAGTGTTGCCAACTTAAACTCCCAAACCAAGGCTCAATTGCTCTCTCATTTATTGTTTGCCAATAGAAAATACATGTAGTCTGACTTCTAAAAATAAGCCCAATTCCGCGATAGCGGTTGCATTGGCAATCCATATTCCTATATAAAGTGCTCAACAAAAGAAAGTCATACACTTGGTTTAGGTCCTTTAAAGTAACTTCCGTTTATTTTTTGACCAAACAAACTCGATAGACATTTGGATGAATCTTTCCGGCACAATTTGATACCAACATTGCCACCTAACAACAAAGATAAACCATGATTATCACCATTTAAAGAAAATAAGTCACTTTTCAAAAGTCACATTTTCAATACACTACGCGGGAAGAAAAGACCACATTTTACCTGTTCATAATCAAATAGCCCGCTCGCTCAGGCACGACGTGATCAATATCCATTTCATTCCCGGCCATTCATGTGCCACGCACAGCATTTTCTCGCGGCTTGCGTGCGTTGAAAATGTGACTTTTGAAAAGTGACTAATTTTCTTCAAATGGTGCTTATCATGGTTTATCTTTGTTGTTAGGTGGCAACTTTGGTATCAAATTGTGCCGGAAAGATTCATCCAAATGTCTATCTAGTTTGTTTAATCATAAAAAGATCGGAAGTTACTCTGAAGGACCTAAACAAAGTGTATGACTTTCTTTTGTTGAGCACTTTATAAGTTTAACAGAGGCAAACCCTACCAAACCAAAAACCGTACTGAAAATCCTACCAACAAACGTACTGAAAATCTGCACTAAAAGTAAATATCAATTCCATGTTGCTGTTAGGTTCCAAATAGCCAAGTGTTGCCTGGTCATGCTGATGTAAATATACTAACGGCAACCACCCATTCTTGGTTTTGGTATATTGGTATGGTTTGGTTTGGTTTGGTTGAGCAATCTTCGTTTTCAATACTGGTTGACCCAGTAAATATGGGTGTATACCCATACCGGGTGTTTGTATATTTGGTAATGGGTCCAAACGGGTCCAAATGGATCCAAATGGGTACAAACGGGTCCAAAATAGATCCAAACGGGTCCAAAATAGATCCAAAACGGGTCCAAAATAGATCCAAACGGGTCCAAAATAGATCCAAACGGGTCCAAATAGATCGAAATGGGTTGTGTAAGCTTCAAATCGGCCATAGTTAGGTCAATCAGTCTATAGCACCATGTTACCATGCTTTCAAAATAAGTGATTTTTTTATTAATAATGTAATGATTCAAATATTGTAATTTAATGTTTGTAAATATCGTGATGAAATGTCGCTGTTCGGTATGGCATGAAGTACTAAAATAGCATTGTCTATCAATTGCAATATGCAACACAGACACCAATATGGGTGTATACTATACCTCATCTTTGATGTTTGGGTCGGACTTGTGCTCCAATAGAACTTTACAGATCTCATCATCTAATTTATGATGCGCCACTGCATAGTGTAATGGTGTTTTACCAGTCTGTGATATAAAGATAATATACATACTATTTACACTCTCATTACGTTATTCATTCAATAACCACAGGAGAATTACTTGTGGAATTATGTTACTCTACTGAAACAATATGTCATCATTCTGTAAAGGATAAATGTGTACGGTTATATCTTAATTACCACTACATCACCTACAATTATTTTAAACTCTTATACAATTGATCCCAATCCGATGCAAGTTTAAAAAGATAAAATACGTTTGGATCATATTCCTGGATGTCTGGAATTTGTCTCTACTGTATAATTCTCATTACGGAAATGATTCTATCAATTAAAATTATAGTACTTCAAAATAATGTAATTAAATGAGTAGATATAGTGATGAAATGGTATTGTTAGTTTATAGATCAATCAGTCTATAGCACCATGTTACCATGCTTTCAAGATAAAGTGATTTTTTTTATTAATAATGTAATGTTTCAAATATTGTAATTTAATGTTTGTAAATATCGTGATGAAATGTCGCTGTTCGGTATGGCATGAAGTACTAAAATAGCATTGTCTATCAATTGCAATAATATGCAATACAGACACCAATATGGATAACAAACACCAAAAAAGGATAAATGTAGACGGCTATATCAAATTTACCACTAAATCACCTCATATATTTTAAACTCTTTTAAAATTTATCCCATCAGTTGCAAGTTTAAAAAGACAAAATACGTTTGACTCATATTCCTGGATATCTGGAATTTGTCTCTACTGTATAATTCTCATTACGGAAATGATTCTATCAATTGAAATTATAGTACTTCAAAATAATGTAATTTAAAATTAGTAGATATAGTGATGAAATGGTATTGTTAGTTTATAGATCAATCAGTCTATAGCACCATGTTACCATGCTTTCAAGATAAAGTGATTTTTTTATTAATAATGTAATGATTCAAATATTGTAATTTAATGTTTGTAAATATCGTGATGAAATGTCGCTGTTCGGTATGGCATGAAGTACTAAAATAAACACAACACCAAAAGTAAGTCCGTCCCCCCTCCCCTAAACAATTCGTCATAACATCGTAAGATAAAAGATTTTACAAATAAAACTTGGTTAGAAATAATCCTTTGACTGTTTCCTAAGCGATGGTTGAAAATGAAAAATTTCCATTACTTCATGGCTGAATGAGCTCAAATGGAAGACAAAAACTGCCCTTCTCAAAAATCACAAAAGTGTATGAATTGCTTCTCACTAATGGAAAAGTACCCGTGGCTGAGCAAAATTTACTGTAATGTGTAATCAATTCATGATCATTCAGCCATGTAAATCCCATTCTTGGCTCAGATATTAGCATAGTGAGTTGTGACTTTTGAGAAGGGCATTTTTGTCTTATTTTTGAGCTTATTCAGCCATGAAGTCATGGACATCTTTCATTTTCAAACACCACTTAGGAAACAGTCATAGGATTATTTCTAACTAAGTTTTATTGGTAAAATGTTTTATCTTACGATGTTATGACGAATTGTTTAGGGGGAACTTACTTTTGGTGTTGTGTTTAGCATTGTCTATCAATTGCAATAATATGCAATACAGACACCAATATGGGTGTATACTATACCTCATCTTTGATGTTTGGGTCGGCCTTGTGCTCCAATAGAACTTTACAGATCTTATCAGGAGGTCCGTATTCATTCGCCACTGCATAGTGTAATGGTGTTTTACCAGTCTGTGATATAAAGATATACATAACATTTACACTCTCATATGTTATTCATTCAATAATCACAGGAGAATTACTTGTGGAATCATGTTACTCTACTGAAGAAACATGTCACCATTCTATAAAAAGAATAAATGTGTACAGTTATATCTAACTAACCTCTCAATCACCTAATTGATCCCTAATCAGTTGCAAGTTTTAAAAGACAAAATACATTTGGCTCATATTCCTGGTTGTCTGGAATCATTCTCTACTGTACAATTCTCATTACGAGAATGATTCTATATATTGAACATTTAGTGCCTCAAAATAATGTCTTTTAATATTATTAGATATAGTGATGAAATGTTGTTGTTAATTTGTGGATCAATCAGTCTTTAGCACTGTGTTACCATGCTTTCAAGGGAGCACATACCTAAATAGGTATCGCGACACGCTATCGTCGCGATCAATCAAAGTTGAGTACGACAATAGTTCCTATTTGGCGGGAAAGAGAGTTATTTTTTGACGGTTTATGATATAATTTTTCACTAATATGTTGTGTTTGAAATGTGTAGTTGATGTTCTGACATTTAAACTAGGTGATTTGAGGTCAATTTTAATTTCACGGACCGATTTACACACGCGGTGATATCCAGACCGGAGACCGACTTTAGGTAGGCATATCACTACGTTGTTATGCGGCGGCTTATAGCAAAAAAAGTGCACGAGAAAGTTTGCTTCATATTGAGATATGTTGTAGATTACCCTTGTGAGTAAAACATATCAAAATTTCATTGAAATTTTATGGCAAATTTAGAAACTAGAGCCATTTAAGTAAGCCTTTCCTAACAGTAAAGTCTATGGAGAGCGTCTTGGTGCTGTGCTCCCTTATAGCGCCAGGTTCCCAATCTCCCGCGTGCTCCGATCCAGTGTAGGTGTATTACACAATGCAATAAATAAAAGTCGGGTTTCACCCAAATCTATGCGTTTTGATATCTACTGGGCAGTGTATTTATGGCATAGGCCAACTTTGTCCGGTTTAAAAAACAGGGGGGGGTGTGGTTGCTCTTTTTTAAACAAAAACACGGCGTTATTTCAGTTGATGTGTTATAGGTGGGTTAGGTCGACATAATCAGAGACTGATCGAAATCAAAATCAATTGGATTTGAGTCAAAAAGTTTGAATTTCGTGAGTGTAGGCCTAACAAGTCAAAGCGTGCCGCGTCTAGAGTCAAAAAACGGAAAATAATAGTGATTTTACGGAAGATGCGGCCTCCGTGATCAGATCATATTTCAAAAACGGATTGTTCAATTGTAATTTTATTTGGCTAGTTTGTTCAAAATTTCACGCTGAAAAAGTTGATATCAATTTTGAATGATTTTGAGCAAATTTGTGCTCTATAAGGGAGCACATACCTAAATAGGTATCGCGACACGCTATCGTCGCGATCAATCAAAGTTGAGTACGACAATAGTTCCTATTTGGCGGGAAAGAGAGTTATTTTTTGACGGTTTATGATATAATTTTTCACTAATATGTTGTGTTTGAAATGTGTAGTTGATGTTCTGACATTTAAACTAGGTGATTTGAGGTCAATTTTAATTTCACGGACCGATTTACACACGCGGTGATATCCAGACCGGAGACCGACTTTAGGTAGGCATATCACTACGTTGTTATGCGGCGGCTTATAGCAAAAAAAGTGCACGAGAAAGTTTGCTTCATATTGAGATATGTTGTAGATTACCCTTGTGAGTAAAACATATCAAAATTTCATTGACATTTTATGGCTAATTTAGAAACTAGAGCCATTTAAGTAAGCCTTTCCTAACAGTAAAGTCTATGGAGAGCGTCTTGGTGCTGTGCTCCCTTATAGCGCCAGGTTCCCAATCTCCCGCGTGCTCCGATCCAGTGTAGGTGTATTACACAATGCAATAAATAAAAGTCGGGTTTCACCCAAATCTATGCGTTTTGATATCTACTGGGCAGTGTATTTATGGCATAGGCCAACTTTGTCCGGTTTAAAAAACAGGGGGGGGGGGGGTGTGGTTGCTCTTTTTTAAACAAAAACACGGCGTTATTTCAGTTGATGTGTTATAGGTGGGTTAGGTCGACATAATCAGAGACTGATCGAAATCAAAATCAATTGGATTTGAGTCAAAAAGTTTGAATTTCGTGAGTGTAGGCCTAACAAGTCAAAGCGTGCCGCGTCTAGAGTCAAAAAACGGAAAATAATAGTGATTTTACGGAAGATGCGGCCTCCGTGATCAGATCATATTTCAAAAACGGATTGTTCAATTGTAATTTTATTTGGCTAGTTTGTTCAAAATTTCACGCCGAAAAAGTTGATATCAATTTTGAATGATTTTGAGCAAATTTGTGCTCTATAAGGGAGCACATACCTAAATAGGTATCGCGACACGCTATCGTCGCGATCAATCAAAGTTGAGTACGACAATAGTTCCTATTTGGCGGGAAAGAGAGTTATTTTTTGACGGTTTATGATATAATTTTTCACTAATATGTTGTGTTTGAAATGTGTAGTTGATGTTCTGACATTTAAACTAGGTGATTTGAGGTCAATTTTAATTTCACGGACCGATTTACACACGCGGTGATATCCAGACCGGAGACCGACTTTAGGTAGGCATATCACTACGTTGTTATGCGGCGGCTTATAGCAAAAAAAGTGCACGAGAAAGTTTGCTTCATATTGAGATATGTTGTAGATTACCCTTGTGAGTAAAACATATCAAAATTTCATTGAAATTTTATGGCTAATTTAGAAACTAGAGCCATTTAAGTAAGCCTTTCCTAACAGTAAAGTCTATGGAGAGCGTCTTGGTGCTGTGCTCCCTCAAGAATAAAGTGAATTATTTATTAATAATGTACTGATTCAAATACGTAATATTGTCATTTCATGTTTGTAGATATCGTGATGAAATGTTGCCGTTCGGTATGGCATAAAGCAATAAAATAGCATCGGCTATCAATTGCATATGCAATACTGACACCAATATGGGTGTATACTATACCTCATCTTTGACATTTGGGTCGGACTTGTGCTCCAATAGAACTTTATAAGGTCCGTGATGACTCGCCACGGCATCGTGTAATGGTGTTTTACCAGTCTGTAATATTAAAATAATATACATAACATTTACACTCTCATTATGTTATTCATTCAATAATCACAGTAGAATTACTTGTGGAATTATGTTACTCTATTGAAGCAACATGTCACCATTCTGTAAAAAGGATAAATGTGTACGGTTATATCAAAATTACCACTAAATCACCTAATATATTTTAAACTCTTATAAAATTGATCCCAATACTCAGTTGCAAGTTTAAAAACACAAAATACGTTTGACTCATATTCCTGGATGTCTGGAATCTTTCTCTACTGTACAATTCTCATTACGAGAATGATTCTATATATTGAAAATATAGTGACTCAAAATAGCGTTAATCAATATTAGTTGATATAGTGATGAAATGTTCGTTGTTGCTTAATCGATCAATCAGTCTATAGCAACATGTTACCATTCTTTCAAGAATAAATTGAATTATTTATTAATAATGTACTGATTCAAATATTTGTAATATTGTTTTTTAATGTTTATAGATATCGTGATGAAATGTTGCTGTTCGGTAGGGCATGAATCAATACAATAGCATCCGCTATCAATTGCAATATGCAAGACTCACCCCAATATGGGTGTTTACTATACCTCATCTTTGATATTTGGGTCGGACTTGTGCTCCAATAGAACTTTACAGGTCTCATCAGGTCGTAGACAATTCGCCGCGGCATAGTATAATGGTGTTTTACCAGTCTGTAATATTAAAATAATATACATAACGTTAACACTCTCATTATGTTCATTCATTCATTCATTCATTCGTTCATTCATTCAATAATAAAAATATATAAAAATTACCGCTAAATCACCATATAATGTATATTTTAAACTCTTATAAAAATTGATCCCCATCAGTTGCAAGTTTAAAAAGACAAAATGCGTTTGGCTCATATTCCTGGTGTCTGGAATCTTTCTCTACTGTACAATTCGCATTTCGAGAATGATTCTATATATTGAAAAATATAATAACTCAAAATAACGTAATTCAATATTAGTTGAAATAATGATGAAATGTTATTGTTACTTTATCGATCAATCAGTCTATAGCAACATGTTACCATTTTTTCAAGAATAAATTGAATTATTTATAATAATAATGTACTGATTCAAATATGTGTAATATTGTAATTTAATGTTTATAGATATCGTGATGAATGTTGCTGTTCGGTAGGGCATGAAGCAATAAAATAGCATCCGCTATCAATTGCAATATGCAAGACTCACCCCAATATGGGTGTTTACTATACCTCATCTTTGATATTTGGGTCGGACTTGTGCTCCAATAGAACTTTACAGATCTTATCAGATTCGTTACGATGCGTTTCATTCGCCGCGGCATAGTGTAATGGTGTTTTACCAGTCTGTAATATTAAGATAATATACATAACATTTACACTCTTATTATGTTATTCATTCAATAATCACAGGAGAATTACTTGTGGAATTATGTTACTCTACTGAAGCAACAAGTCACCATTCTGTAAAAAGGATAAATGTAGGCGACTATATCAAATTTACCACTAAATCACCTCATATATTTTAAACTCTTTTAAAATTTATCCCCATCACTTGCAAGTTTAAAAAGACAAAATACGTTTGGCTCATATTCCTGGTTGTCTGGAATCTTTCTCTACTGTACATTTCGCATTTCGAGAATGATTCTATATATTGAAAATATAGTAACTCAAAATAACGTTATTCAATATTAGTTGATACAGTGATGAAATGTTATTGTTACTTTATCGATCAATCAGTCTATAGCAACATGTTACTATTCTTTCAAGAATAATTTGAATTATTTATTAATAATGTACTGTTTCAAATATTTGTAATATTGTAATTTAATGTTTATAGATATCGTGATGAAATGTCGCTGTTCGATAGGGCATGAAGCAATAAAATAGCAACGGCTATCAATTGCAATATGCAATACTGACACCAATATGGGTGTATATACTATACCTCATCTTTGATGTTTGGGTCGGACTTGTGCTCCAATAGAACTTTACAGATCTCATCAGGTACTTTATGATGCGCCGCTGCATAGTGTAATGGTGTTTTACCATACTGTAATATTAAGATAATATACATAACATTTAAAGTCTCATATGTTATTCATTCAATAATCACGGGAGAAATATTTGTGGAATTATGTTATAACTCTACTGAGGCAACATGTCACCATTCTGTAAAAAGGATAAATGTGTACAGTTATATCTAAATTACTACTAAATCACCTAATATATTTTAATTTCTTATAAAATTGATCCCCATCAGTTGCAAGTTTTAAAAAGACAAAATACGTTTGGCTGATATTCCTGGTTGTCTGAATTTTGATCTACTGTAGACTAGTCATTTCAAAATATAGTAACTGAAAATAATGTAATTTAACATTGGTATATCTAGTGATGATTTTTTTTTTGTACTTTACAGACACTGACATTTGTAAGCTCTGAACACAATGGATCTACACTGTTGGATCTATACCTACCTTAAACGGTATACTTGGGTCAGCGTTTGAACTCAACATAAGTTGTGTAACCTTGCAAGCATTATTTTCATAGGTTGTAACAGCTAAGTGTAGAGGAATTGGGTTAATCTGAAAATACACCATTAAAAATGATTACGAATTTTTCGACTAATGTTCAAAATTATTTTGTATTGTTGTTAATTAACCTCATACGACAGCCCCTTGAGATTTTGGAAAATGTCAATCGAGTCAAATAATATCCGTACATTTGGGTTGAAGCTATGTGACAAGGTAATATGATTTGTTTTTTGATAGTCTTTGGCTTCAGTAAATATATGACTGAGCTTAAAAATACGTACACACAAGTAGATATTAGTTTTATGCTAACCCATCTCTACTTGTTTGTTTTATGCTATGTATCGCAGCATTCTTCATACAATTCCATTATAAATAAATATTGTTTGTCATTATTATGTTTTTCATGTTTGTATGCGCAATAATGTTTACATTGTGTGGCCATTATCATAATGAATGTCATGTTATGTTAAGTGTGTGTGATGGGTTATTAATGCAGGTCTATGAATAAGATATAGTAAAGGGTTGCAAAGCGTCGGCTTAAGTCTAGATAAAAGTTTGGTGTTTTTTACGGTATTGAGCACTCTATTCAAATGTCTAGTCTAACCAGAAATGGTTGTCAATAATAATTATTACGCTCTTGATTTATCAGTTGAGCGCTCTCTGATTATCTTTTGATGTGTAGTGACCACTTCGGGAATATAATGTTGTTTTGACCGCTGGTCTAAAATATACCATTGATTGCGATCAGAGAAACATCTATACGCCTGAAGATTGGACAAAATGACCGTATGGGAAAGTTTAGACCTTCCGAGAAAGGGAGTCGTTACTCTGAGTTTCATGCTTAACGCAATCGTCAGACGACAAGGATACTGATTGTGTGGCTGGTTAACCCTGGACTAGATTAGGATGCATACACTTTCAATGGTGTTTAATCACTAAAAGTGTATCACAACCAGACCATTTCTCAGGACCGGTCTAAAAGCTTCGAGATAGCTTAAAAGTGCTCAACTGATAAAAAGTCAGGAGCATAACATAAAATGTCATGAACATCGAATCGATTTCATGGATAGACTATCTTTCGAATCAAAGTGCTCAATTCCAATAAAGGAAGAGCTATATAAAAATTCAAAGTTTAGACCTTCCGAGAAAGGGAGTCGTTACTCTGAGTTTCATGCTTAACGCAATCGTCAGACGACAAGGATACTGATTGTGTGGCTGGTTAACCCTGGACTAGATTAGGATGCATACACTTTCAATGGTGTTTAATCACTAAAAGTGTATCACACTTCTCTAGCCCGTAAGCCAACCAGACCATATCTCAGGACCGGTCTAAAAGCTTCGAGATAGCTTAAAAGTGCTCAACTGATAAAAAGTCAGGAGCATAACATAAAATGTCATGAACATCGACCGGTCCTGAGAAATGGTCTGGTTGGCTTACGGGCTAGAGAAGTGTGATACACTTTTAGTGATTAAACACCATTGAAAGTGTATGCATCCTAATCTAGTCCAGGGTTAACCAGCCACACAATCAGTATCCTTGTCGTCTGACGATTGCGTTAAGCATGAAACTCAGAGTAACGACTCCCTTTCTAGGAAGGTCTAAACTTTGAAATTTTTATATATACGAGCGTATATATAATCTGCATATATATATATATGCAGCAATGGAAATACCCACATGACTACCTCCCCGACCACCCCTGAGTCTTTTAACATATAATTTAGAATAAATAAAGTTTCCAAGGTGTTTTTTAAACAGTATTATGCGGTTTATTCCGTGAGGGCGCTCTATTGTAGTCCACCCAGGGTTGGTCCATCCAGGGTAGATCAACCCCGGGACTGTCTACCCCGGGTGGAAAGTCATGTGGGTATTTCCATCGCTGCTATGCATCTATATCGTGCTAGGTAGCAGGAATCTAATTTAGATCATACTACTTCAGCTAGTAGTATATATGAATAAAATGAGCGATTAAAAACGAAGTTACGGACTCTTTTGAGCAGTTTATTATGAGTTAATTTGGTATATACAACATCAAAATGAAGATTAGCCACTTACATTACGCAGATTGCATTACATACATCATGCATATGCAACATATTTGATCAATGCTGGCCATTATGTTGATCTTACTTGTCTGAATTATGAGGTTATGAACCATAAAGTTATTTATCATCCAATGTTTACATAAACAAAGCAAATCTATATATTTTGCGTTGGATTGCATTGTAAGTCTGGATGTCTACATTCCTAAGACATAAGACCTAAAGACCTAAGACCTATGTTACGCCACCCCCCCCCCCCCCCCCCCCCCCCCTCCCCCACACCTCTCAACTTCTTACCTAATACCTTGTACTTTGTGCCAAAATCGACATTGATGACATATATGATGGGGTACTAGGTTAGTAGACATCCGGGGGAAACCTAGGACCCTCGTTTTGTTGGCGCCAAAATCGATATTAATTACATTTAGAGGGGGTCTTAGTTTTTGGGTCTTATGTTGGGTCTTAGTTCATAGGTCTTAGGTCTTAGAAATGTAGACACCCTAGTAAATCTACCCTGAACCGACTACAATATTGCTTACTCGTAATCCAGATTTAACAGCATTCTTTTGAAGATATGTTTGCAAAGTCGACAGATCCCCACTTCGTAAAGCTGATATGATTGCCTGTGTAAAATGAAGAACTTTCAATGTTACGACTTTAATATAAAAAAGAAGAGGGGTGTGCATTGATTAGACTATAGTATTATAAGGCAGAAAGATCGGGTATTGTTCTGCAAAATGTAAACGAAAGTTCGATATCTTACTATAATTCACGTAATGTTGTATGGATGTGGGTGGGTGTTTATGAATCCTTAAAAGGTTAATTAAACATGACTTAGACTACAAGACCTATATTGAAATAGGTTAAACATTTTGTATAATACAATGTTAGATGTTAGTGTCATTCTCAGCTTTCGGCGGCTCATTTTAAGCTCATCACATTGACTAAAGAATTTTCAAAGTAGACTATAAACTATAAATGAATATCGATTCTTTATTTTGAATTGCGGGATTATGGTAATACTTCCTGAAAATGAAGGCTTCCTTAACAAGTAACCGTACAGAACTGATGTGAAGATTACGCGTGTCTTTCTCCTCCAAATTGACTTGCGAACGAGAAGAAGAGCTATTGCACCAAAATTACATCGAAAATGACTCATAAAAAGTACCTTTACGTTAGCTAATGAAATATTGATGGTATTGACCAAAATTCGATTTAGACGTTCATGCAATAATTGAAAACATCTATACAAAACAGTGACAGGATTTTAAAATGTACTACCCAGCTAACACACAACGTTCTAAGAACGTTTTTGAACGTTCTAAGAACGTTGTGAACGTCCTAAGAACGTTTAAGAACGTTCTTAGAACGTTGTGTGTTAGCTGGGTATACCCTTTCATCCGAAATGGTTGACTTTGAACACGTGCGTATTGCATCCTATCTACAAAATCACACACAGAAAATACCACACCAATAACAAACAAAACGATAGCAACAACACGTGTTACGCCTTTTTTGTCACGCATGTTTCAGTATTATATTTTTTGAGATTTCATGCCAATAGTATGTACCTCTTTGAAACCTTTGACTATTACAATATCTGGGTATTCGTATAAATGTAATGGGTCAGTTGACTCAGGAGATGTATCCATTATTTCTGTAAGAAGAGAAAAGGATATTGGTAATACATCTTACATGATGACATGGTTTTAAGGGAGTGTTCATAAATACTTTTGTGGGTGGGTTGGAAACATGAGGGGGGATCAAAAAAAAAGTACATACGAATATCGTCATAACATAATTTTGCAAGGGATTTAATAACTGCCCCAGGAATTATTATTTGTACATGTAGTTTTGATTAACATTTGATATCATTCATTTATTTATTTTTGTATTCATTTTACGTTTTGAATATTTTAATTTCAATAGAATATCTACCATGCCAACAATAACACCCGAAACAGCTGAAAAATTGTTACAAAAAGCAACAACCAAACATTAAAAAAAAAACATTTTCAAGAAGGTCAAGTTTGACAACGTTGTACTCATTTTAGAAGATGAGACTAACGTTGTGGTGTATCCTTTGTGTCAATTATTCATAAGTTAGACTTGTGTATGGCTCCGTTACGGAAAACAAATCTGTAAAATCCTTTAAAATAAAAGATTTTGATCTAGGTTAACCCACGCTAAATGATGAGATGAGAATAAGTAGCAGAAAGGAAAGGAGCGGTGAACAATAGCCGTAGGTCAATTATCACCAAAACGAACCGCGCAATTTCGAACTGTACACTTTGGGTACTATAATCGGTTTCTGCAAATGTGTCACCTCATTAAAAGTTTTGGACCTGTCCGTACATTGGGAGAGGTAGTTATACTGATTTATTCGGGAAACAGTTACTGTTTCCCGAATAAATCAGTATAACTTCGATCCTGAAACAGGCCAAAAAGGGAAACTGTGGGGACACTTTTTTCAATGCCTTATCGAATATTTTTTGCATGTCATTAAGTCTTTTTGAAAGTGAAAGTTTTGTTGTGCTTTGCAACATGTTTAATTTGAGCCCATATTAGTTCTTCCGGGTTTATCACAATAATAGGGTGGCAGAGGCAAAATGTCACGACCAAAATGTCATTTCGCTGTCTATCTTACACCTTTGGAAACGTGGTTTATATCGTTTAATGCTGTCGTAAAGCTCTGGTTTCTTAAGGTTTGCTGAAAAGGAAATGTTATTTCTCTTCAGCCATTCCTGCATATCAGACTTCCGTAAGCATGGTAAGTTAACACACCAATAGTATATATTTGGCCTAATACTCACCTGTAACTATAAATAATAAAGTAACGTTCTGAGTATTCTTTTGAGCTTTTATCTTTAGAAAGACGTATCGATTATTGGTTACTCTAGCGCAATATTTAAGAAGATTAACTGGGTATTAAGCATGACCGATTATAACACCGAGTTAACCTCCCGCGGAATTTGGACCGTCGGTTTCAAGCGTGATCTTGAGATAAAATCAAAGTCTTTTATGGAGATCAAGGTCTTGAAATACTCCTTATAATAGGACCTGTCTTGCAAACTTATTGAAACCAGTCTATGACATCTACCAGAACATTTCACATCGGCATCTTACTAATTCGTTGATATCAAAAATGAAATGGTGCAAAGTAGTGTATAAATTGATATGCCAAACAGCTGTCTTAACCAGCGAAATTACACAGTTTTCATGTATTTAGATAAATGAGGGTTTTAGTAGCTATTATTCTTAAATCGATTTTACGACGTGACCATTTTTAAATGAGTACATTAAAAGACATTGTAAGAGAGCAACATTTGGAACAATTGCGCTGGCATTTTGTCCATTTCTCCATTCATGCGAATCGTATTCAATGTTGATTATAACTCAGTGTTTGCGGACCAATTTTTTCGAGACACCCTGTGTTTAATTCCTAAGACCCTTAATGAATTCAAAATATGGGCAAGAACTGGAATTTTCTCCTGCGCATTTTGACATCTCGTTTGTCACAATATCACCAACATTGATGAAGCAGTGTCCATTTGAATACAAAATGATGCAGATTCCATTGTTGCGCTTAACCCTATACCCATGAAATAAAGAATAAGTTCACATACGCAAATGATAAGGATGATAAGCAAGGTTTGTTTTGCATATGGGCTTCGTTTCATCAAAACAAAAAATGAAATTAAAAAGTATTGTCAAAATTAACCACAAATCCATCAGTATCGTGTGTGTCTTCCTCCTACAGGTGTTGAAAACAATTGACGATGTGAGATGTTCGGATTATGATTTTCATTTCATGGAGAAAGGGAAGTGGTACACTTTAGATTTATTGTTTTGATTACGATCTTTTCATATGGGTATAGGGCTAAGTACAACAATGGAAACTGCATCATTTCGTATTCAAATGGACACAGCTTCATCAATATTTGTGCTATTGTAACAAATGAGGTATCAAAATGTGCGGGAGAAAATTTCTGTTTTCCCCATATTTTGAATTTATTTAGGGCCCAAGGAATTAAAAAAGGGGGTCTCGAAAAAAGTGGTTACCGTCTTTTTGTGTTGTGTTTATATTAGGATGGAACCTCTTTTTGAGGGAAATTTTTTCCAACTTGTAAACTAACGTTACAAGTTCCCCAAAGAAACCATGGATCAGCAAAGAAGTGTTGAAACTAGCCGAGGAAAAAAGTCAACCACGCAAGCAAATCTCACCAGCCAAAGTAGAGCGATATAAAGAAGTGAGTGCTGAAATTCAAAGACAAATCAGAAGGGATAAGGCAGTATGGCTTGAAGAGCAATGTCTACAAATAAAGGACTTTGATGCAACTGGAAACTCCAAAGCAATGTTCAATCAGATCAGATCACTCCGAAATAAATCCACTCCATCAAACCAAGCATGTGTAAAAAACACAGATGGAGCAGTGATAAGTAAACCATCAAATATCATGAACAGATAGAGAGAGTACGGTGCCTCACTCTTTGAAAGTCCAGATGGAGAAACACCACTGACAAAAATGAACAGAGCATTTGACGATGACATGGAACCTCCACCGCTAATGGATGAAGTGATGTATGCTGTCAAGAAACTCAAGGATGGGAAATCACCAGGCCTTGATGGGATTTCTGCTGAGCTCATTAAATCAACAGGCCAGCACGGAATTAAAGCACTACATCAGTTATGTACATGCATCAGGATCAATCAAATGCGACTGGCCAAATGACTGGAAAGTGCAAGAATTTGTCATGCTGTTCAAATCAGGCGACCGCAAACAGTGCTCCAACTACAGGACAATTGCCCTCATCAGCCATACAAGTAAGGTGCTACTAATGATCATCATCTTACGCCTGAAAGCCAAACTAGATCAAGAACTTCCAGAAGAGCAAGCCGCATACAGGAAAGGCATGGGTACTGTCGATATGCTGGTTTGTCTGCAGATCTTGATGGAGAAAATCATTGCAATAGGTCAGAAAGCTTTCATCATGTTCATAGATTATACTAAAGCATTTGACTCAGTGAGCCACATCAAGCTTTTCTCTGCAATGATAGAGATGGGATTTCCAGCACATCTTGTAGCACTGCTTCAATCCCTCTATGTGAATCAGAAGGCAAGGATCAGATGGAATGGTGAAAACACAGATGAATTCAACCTAGATAAAGGTGTGAGGCGGGGAGGCATTGCTTTACCACACATGTTCGTCTCCTACACAGAAAAAGTCATGAGAGACGCTGATGTAAACCAGTATGGGATAAAATTAGGCGGTACACCAATTTCAAATCTCAGATATGCCGATGACACTGCACTTTTGGAAATCTTTGAAGACATCGAGAGGCTAACATCAGCCGTAAATGATGCAGGCAGGAAGCTCAATCTCAAGCTCAATGTCGAAAAGACAAAACTTCTAACAACTGGAGAAGAACAGCCTGTGCATAATATCTCAATCGATGGTGAGGATGTTGAACAAGTCAGTCGCTTCAAATACCTAGGCTCTGTGAAAACCACACCGCAACCTCACAACAAACCTTAAAACAAAGATTGTAAAAGTAGAAGAAGAAGAAGTAGAAGTAGAAGTAGAAGTAGAAGTAGAAGTAGAAGTAGAAGTAGAAGTAGAAGTAGAAGTAGAAGTAGAAGTAGAAGTAGAAGTAGAAGTAGAAGTAGAAGTAGAAGAAGAAGAAGAAGAAGAAGAAGAAGAAGAAGAAGAAGAAGAAGAAGAAGAAGAAGAAGAAGAAGAAGAAGAAGAAGAAGAAGAAGAAGAAGAAGAAGAAGAAGAAGAAGAAGAAGAAGAAGAAGAAGAAGAAGAAGAAGAAGAAGAAGAAGAAGAAGAAGAAGAAGAAGAAGAAGAAGAAGAAGAAGAAGAAGAAGAAGAAGAAGAAGAAGAAGAAGAAGAAGAAGAAGAAGAAACTAACGTAACTGTGATTTCCTTTTATTTAATGCAATCGGGAGTTCCTGGGTTCGACACTGATCAACACCGACACTGGGGTTTTTTTTCTTCATAACTAATCTATTTGCTTTGTTTAGCTTTCATTGTGTTATATTTTATTTTTTATTTTGTGATTATAACAGATATCCCCATGCACTTATCTTCTCAAGTGTTAGGCCTACTTCCTCGGGATCAAGTGTCAGTGACTTAATTCATAAACAAAGACGCAGTGACAATCTGGTGGTAGGACTTATGAAAGGTTCCGAATTTTAATCACCACTTTTGAGGTACAAACAATGCGGCACCTTTTGTCTTAACCACTGTGAATATTTCAAACACGCAGGATATCAAATAACACAATATAATGTGCTACTGCATGGATTGATTTATATAATTTTGGGGTAAGACGAACTTGCCTTCTAACTAAAGGAATGCTCTGTTTGAATGTATGGCCGTAATAATTTAAAAAGGATATATACCAAGATATCGCTAAAGAATTAATTGTGAATTCTGTGCAATTGTCATATACAGTTGTGCCGTGCCTGATAATCAATGGGGGTGAAGTTGGTGCATAGTGCATATTGCATGATGCAAGCAAATCTAGATTAATCAAAAGCGTGTCAGACTCATCTCTTGAACTATAATAATATCGATATATTGTAAGAAAACATGGGTAGAAACCTTAAACATTCCAAGCCTAGTCGAAATAACAACCCCTTACAGGATGTGCTGTTATTCTCCACGATGATGCGCGGCTCAGCATGGTCATATTAGTATTCACGCTATAACGTTTAGAAGAGAATATGGACAGATCCTTTGATTAGTTTGTGGCCGTAAGAAGCTGAAAGGATACGTCAAATATATTCGCTTAAAGAGTTTATTGTGAAATATGTATAGGCTAATTGTATGCAGTTGTACCATTCCTGCTATTAAATGGGGTGATGTTGTTGCTTGGTGCATATGTGCCTGTGCAAAAATGAAAAGCTTGTAAGACTCATCATGTAAACTATATATTGCGATATTGTATGAAGAAATGGGAACCTTAAACATTCCAAGCCTCACCGAAATAAACAAAATATACAAAAAGGGATGTGTACTACACGATGATATGCATCACATGCGCGCACGGTACATCAATGGTCATATCTTTCATTTCAGAATCGCTCCACCATAAGCTGGGTCATCGTGTGTATTGACATTTCTGTATAAAATAAACAAACTCGTCGCCCATTTGTTTTTATTGACATAAATCCTTATAGCTAACAATTTACAAAGGAAGTGTGAGGAGTAGTTTTTGAGATATGTCACAAAATAGGATCCAAGATTGCGGAATCGATGACTTGATTTATGGTGCAAGGTTTGTGCCATGTTTTATCAATATCTAACTTTTTCTAAATCTGATTTTGATCTAAATATGTATATTTTGTTAGGGGTCTTACTATTTTGAAGGTGTATGATCCGATCACTTGTTTTGGCTATGATTGTTTTTCTTCACATCATGATATTTTGATATCCGAAGAATCCCTATATTTTTCTCATTATGTCTGTAAAATCTTGGGGGAAATTATAGGCTAAAATGTGGTGAATTACTGCCAAAGGTGGTTTACCACCAGCCAGTTTGTGTACTACTCAATGGGCATAATTCTTGTGACCTTGTGCTTCTAAAATTAGAACCATTTGAGTTATGCAACTCAAACTTTGGAATGTGAAAATATTAAGGACGACCTTTCATGTAAAATAGAAAACATCAAGTTGAAAATAAAGTTGTCTAATAATACCTATTTACGTTTGATCCAATGGGACATTTATTAAAAGTATTGTGCCACTTTCAGTGCTTCGAGTTCTGACTCAGTCAAACTATCCTCTTTGGCAAATTCATTGGTTTATGTGTTCTGTCAGGGACTCATGCATTGCACGTGGATAAGGCATTACATTTAATTAAAATGTTGTTCTTTAATTCAAAATGTTTGCATAGTTATTGTATTTTGAAACGTATCGTGTTATAGAAGTTTATAGACACATTAATTAATAAACGTACGTCTCGGTCCTCGTAGAGGTAGTGATGATCGCAGCCGCTCTCGAACTGTAAGAAAGAAATATAATATTTATTGGTAATACATTGTACATAATTATTCGCCAAAAATGAAATGTTAAAAAGGTAGTGTTTAATGTCAGTTGATTCCGAACAAGTAGTGAAAAGGGGGGTGCAGGGGTATTGAATAATACTGAATAATCAATAAGAGGACACACCATTAAATCTGAATGTACCGCATTTTAAGGGGGAAAGTGACGAAAACGGACACAAATGCCCCTAAATTAGGAATTAAAACATGTGTTAAATTATTGTTTATTGTTGTAGCTTTGAATACATCGTTACATAATTTGACTTATTAGCCTTTTGATATAAAAAAAAATCCTAATAATAAATAGGCCTAGTGTTGTTATTATGGTTAAAACCAATCAACTTGAACAAAAGTGGATTTAACCATATTTACAAATGTATTAGTTCTCCCAAAAGATATATCCTAACCCAAACACGGATAACATATGTTACCTATACCTTACTATTTATTATAAATTTATTTAAATATGGTCAAACTTATCTCTGAAACCATTCCTTTGGATCAAAGAAAACGAGATCTTGTGTGAAAAAAGAAACGTGAGAATTATATGCTGCATATGGCAAGTATTTTGCACAATAGAATAGATAAACCAGGTTTTTAAACCTGTTTTTTTAGAAGAAAACTATAACAATCGACAATATATTTTTTCGATTTGATGAACCTGGTTTTTCGATTCGATTGTCATAGTTTTAGCTGATCAACTTGGTTTTTCAAAAAAACTATCAGCCAAAGTTTATCAGCTAAAACTATGACAATCGAATCGAGAAAAAAAAACAGATTTATCAAATCGAAAAACCAAGTTTATCGTTGATTATCATAGTGTTTTTTCCCCCAAAAACAGGTTTCTCGACCGATAAACTTGGTTTTTCAATCGAATCGAATCGAAAAACCAGGTTTATCAAATCTATAAATCGAATCGATTGTCATAGTTTTCGATTGTACATTACAGTATAGTACGGCCGCAAAGTTCAATAAAGTAATAAAAACATATATTTAGACACACGACTGGTTTATCAAAAAAAAACTTTGACAATCGAATAATATTAATCCTCGAGTCCTTGTACATTACGCATCAACACTGCGCTACGCTTGAACAGGCCAACATAACTGATTCAGTCTAAAAACGCCACCCCTCCGATGCGGTCAATACGGCAAAGTTCACTCTCTAAATTATCTTTTCTAAACAAAGAAATTCTTCTTCAATCGTAATATTACTATAAATAAATTATTGAATGTAATTTCAATCGTAAATAACAATAAAATCGCAATAAAACATGGTCATACATTTGATTTTTTGTTCTAAATAGCGTCATTAACCGATCAACAGTCGACGAATATATTTCCTTTGTAACACCGTAACATGTGATACGACCTAAAGGGTGTAATGGTTTGCGCGCTCGCCTGTCACGCATGTAACCCAGATTCAAGTCAGCTTGCAAAAAAAACACTTTTTTTTCTTCTTTTTTTTTTACTTGGTTTTTCGATTTGATAAACCTGTGTCGATTTGATTGTCATTGTTTTTGATGACCTGGTTCGATAAACCTGGTAAACTATGACACCTGAATCGATCAACTTATTTTTCCAATCGAAAAACCTAATTTATCTATTCTATTGTGTAAACATCTTGCTATAGCTGCCCCCAATACAATAACAAAACAAAAAACATTGGTTTAACAGTTGAGTTTTTGATAATTGTTGTAAAGATTAAATAGTTTGCAGTTAATCTGTTGATTTCACATCATGAATGTTTTTGTACTAACCAACATATACTTTTTAAATATAAATGATATGGTGATGCATTTGTATAGCCATCTCAACTAGCAGGCCTACGAGGGTATTTAGGTATCCTATTTATCAATAGAGTGACAACATTAACCCTAACCCCCGAGGCAACTTTTCCAAAGGTTTTTTTTCGCGGCCAAAAAGCGAGGTGGGGAAGGGCCCCCACGCCCCCGGGGCTCGAACCCCGAACCTCTCTGGGTTCAGAGGCGAGCGATCTACCGCTAGGCCATGGGTCAACAATACTTGGCTCAGTATACGTTGCCAAGTATATAGCCTGGGGCCATTATTTCATCGAAAAACTGCCTCGCCGGGTGACACAACACACACCGCATCGTAGTAATTCGTAGTATTCAAGAGGGTTAGGGTTAAATCATTGCCCCAGTTTTGCGTGCTAAGAATATGAAGAGGTGGCTACAATTTATAATTATTATCAAATGTAAAGCATAAAGTTGGCAATACGAACTAATATATTCGCATTTTGTGGTATAACTCTAAACGATACATTACCATTTGTAAAATAACTTACGTTGTCGCATTCTTGTTTTTTTCCGTTGAGGTGGTGAATCATCTCCAGTATTCATTGGCGGAGCCAGGGGGGGGCCTGGGGGGCACGTGCTCCCCGGGTCTCTGGCACAAAAACAAAAAAAGGAGAAGAAGAAAAAGAAAGAAAAAGGAGAAGAAAAAGAAAGAAAAAGGAGAAAAAGGAAGAAAGAAAAGAGAAATAGTAGAGGGTATAGAGTTCTTTATTTGTTACATAGTAAGTTTCCATGCTCCCACCCCTTATTTTGTACGTTCCCGGCACGGATCCCGGCATATCAAGGCAATAATGGCGTAGCCAGAGGGTTAAGAAGGGGCCGACCGCTCCTTCTCCCCCGTCACCCAATTTTGCCATTGTCGCCTCAATTTTGATAAGAAAAATCATAGTTAAATTATGACGTTCAAATACAAAGATAGCATTTTTCGTTGTATGTACCCCTTCCCAAAAAATAAAATCATTGCAAATTAAGAAGATAGTTTGAAGCCAAAATATACCTCAATCCTAGCAAAACCGGGTAAAATAGCAAAACATTTAACAATAAAAGCAGTGTCATAAGGCCAAAATATATCTCAAATGTGGCAAATGAGTATAAAGAAGCCAGGGGTTTTCGTAAAAAAATAAAAATAAAATGTGACATTTTAATAGAAGCAACAATGTATCTCAATCTTGGCAAAATTAATGTAAAGAAGTCTTTACGTGGTTGGTATCTCAATCGCGGCACAATTTATGTAAAATAGCCCAAACAAATTTGCGCGTTACGCGCGCACGTGACATGAACGTTAACTTTAATTTTTAAATCTAATTTTAAGACAAAATGTATCTCGATCATGACAAAATTAGTTAGTGTTGAGAAACCAATATTTCACGCGTTTTGCTCATGTGCCTCGAAATATTTGCTTTAGTTTTTAAGCTTGTATCGGCGAAAATTGGCAAAATATGTAGAATAGCAAACAAAATTGCGCGCTACGCACGCACATGCCCCAAACGATAAGACTTGGGACCATGACCAGTCCTTGTGTGACTTCATTTCTTGTTGTCCGTTTCGGGAGAGCCCGAGGGCCGAGCGGGTGGGTGAAGGGTGGATGGATGTTTTAGAACCTAAAAAATTTACATTTCTTTTTAGAAGCTTGTTATCAGCAAAAAAAGTCGCTTAATTATGACAAAATTAGTGTAAAATATGCAATTTTGCGCGCTAAGCTCGCATGAACCTTCAAACATTACATTTAGCTTTATAACAAATTAGTATCAAATGTTGTGCGCTACGCGCTAATGTGACTTCAAACATTAACTTTATCTTTATGAAGGCAAGCCTCAATCATTGCAAACTGTAAAATAGCACATTTTTCGCGCGCTACGCGCGCCTGTTAAGGTATCAGGTCACTTTTTTTTTTACTTCGTCAATTTATAGGTATCTGATTAATAATAATTTCAAAAATATATGATTTTGATTTGCAGCTTTAATTTTCTTTTAAATCAAGATTTTGATATTCATAAAACGTACAAAAAAGAAGATAGAATTACGCGAAAGAAAATGTTTTTATTGCCAGTAATGTAGCAAATATATAGAATATATTAGTATAATTATGCTCGACTTCTTTCGTGCATTGATAAAAAACAAAATATTTATTAGAAATGAAGAGGTAGCTTTTCGATAAAATTTTGGTCAAAAGTATACACCAGATCGCACCAAATGAGTTCCAAAATTGAATTTTTTTCTACTTCAAAGGGGGGCACATCCCCCCTCAGACACCCCCCTGTCCGAGCATAGCTCGGAGGGCAGTGCTGAGCACTGCTTGGATGGTACCTTACCAAATTCAGTTTTTGGGGCCTCCCATTAATTTTTCTGGATCCGAGACTGAGTGCCCCCCGGATAAAATAATCCTGGCTACGCCTATGGTATTTATGGAAGAACCAGACCTACCGAATGATCAATACACGTATGTTAATTCTTTAACGTAATGACTGCACGTTAAGCCTGGGCCCATTTTACATCTGTCACGACGCGTCCCCCAACCCGGCGCAAATAAATCGAGAACCGACTTTACGCTGCCGTGAACTTATTTTGGTCATTGTTCGTAATTTTGTTTAAATGTCACACAAAATGGGAAATTCGCAAAAAATGGGTTTGTTCTCAGCCTAATCGCTATCTATTCTTAAATACTCGTATATACATTAAACAAGAAAGTGTCTTCCATGCAATTAATAAATATTGGTTGGATCAGTATCTTTAAAGATACGATGATGTTATTGACTCTAGTGTGCTCGACTATGCAAATTTACCCAAAATATAAAATGGTAAAAATATGGTCAACAATTTAATAAAACTTGTTAAGTTATTGGCCAAGTCGCGATAAAATCATGTGTAAATCAGGTGTTTCGATCATAGTAACATTAGTAACGGTTGACCTTTCCTTATATTACTACCATTAGGCTACAAGGCCCGCTTAGCAGCGCTATACATTGGTGCCCTAAAAACCGTCACCAAATTTAGATATTCGCCTTCCATCAAAGCTGGTTGCTATATGACATAATTCTCGTGTGCAACCAACCGGCTGTATTGCTACGCCCGTTGAGTAGTTTAAACGCATGAGCGTGAATGTAATTTGCAACTTAATGGAAACTCAGCCATGCAGTTAGCAAGTAGTACCGCTCGTACACGCTCGAATTTAAATCTATGCACTGGGCAATCCTCTCGTAGTAATTGATAACAATAGGTTTACCAGACCGAATTAATAGCGCTCCTAAGCGGGCAATTTATGTCATGTTGTCACAACTTACTCATCATCAGAGAGTGTGGGTGAACGAGATTGTTTGGTTGCATCTCCTGGTTGATCCAAATTGGCCATGATTCAGATCAGCGGTTGTGTTATACTGAGAGTGAAATAGGAAAAAAGGTTCCAGGTACATGAATTTACTAGTATTGGCCAACACTGAAATACCCAGTAGACATATTGTTCGATACTGGAACATATTCAGTGTTCCATTCGAACAAACTCGGTGTTTCAAAGTTAGTGTTCCATCATCCAGATACAGCAACGAAATTATATACGGTAGTGGTGGCATGCATACCAGTGTCGCCCATTACTGGAACATAAACACACTCCATTATTGTTATGTATGTAGAACAATATAATGTCCCACAAAGTTCAGAAAAAAACACCTTTGAAACTCATACACAAAGACAAATCGTTGAAACTCAAAATAAAGTCACCTTTTACTGTATTGATGAAATAAAATTTCGTGAATTAACATTGATTATTTCTGGCTGATCGAAAATCTCCAAAAACAGTTCGGTGTTTTCTGAGAGCGATATGGATTCATTGGTGTCAGTAAAAGTGATAATCAATGCGAATAAAATTTGTCAGACCCCTCCATATTTATTACAGATATAAACTTCAACACTTTACCATTACATTTTAATCTACGAGGGTCATTCATTTCGCGATGGCCGAAACAGACTTAGATTAGAAATATGTGCTGTTTTAATATGTGCTGTTTTAATATTAGAAGGAAGGACCCCAATGGAAATAAGCCCTTTTTAGAGCTTTCTTTGACTATCCTTGGCATTATTTGTTTTCTTTTATTAATATCTTGTGTTAATTGTTGTAATTTTTAAGATTTGAATCTTGATCTGATGTATTGTATCTATGTGTCGTTATATGCCAAATAAAACTAAACTATACTAATACTAAACATGATAAATGTGTAACAAGGTTATACTTGAAGATAGTTCTTGGTTGGGAATTAACAATCTATTTCCAAAACCAAATTCAGATTCAGAACCATCCGTTGTGATGATATGTTTTAGGTAAACTCGGGTATTGGCACCGATCTTAGATGGTCCTCCACTCCGGTCTTTCATTGCTGTCTTTATGTTACAGATCCAACCTACCAAGGTCAACAAAAATTAGGCTATTCCAAGCTACAGTGGAAAGCATTCTTCTCTATGGTTCAGAAACATGGACAGTAACAACTAAAGTTCGAAAGCTATTGGATGGATGTTACACCAGGCTTCTTAGATCAGCCCTTGATATAAGTTGGAGGTCACACATCATCAACAAAGAACTCTATGGTGATCTTCCTAGAGTAAGTGAAAGAATCAAGAAGAGGCGACTACAGTTTGATGGACACTGTGTCAGACGTTCTGGGGATGTGGTATCAGATCTAGTTCTTTGGAAACCAGTTCAAGGCAAAAGAAATGCTGGACGACCGATGTTAAGCTAGTGGATATCCTATGTCAGGACACTGGACAAACACCTGCTGAGATTAAGACCTGCATGGAAGATAGGAATGTCTGGAGAGCCATCGTTAGTGTTCGACCGATGTCGCCGGAGTGAGTGAGTGATGTTACAGGTATTCAATCCAGTGTATTGCTTAAGAATGTCGATATACGTCAGGGCAGGTCTTCCAGGTTTTCTTTTCCTATGCATGGGATTCCAGTGCATAAGTTAGGATACTGGCTCCTCACTTCTAAAACAGTGGCCAGCAAACCTTGTTCGTCTCCCCGGAATCTTTTGGCTTATTTCTGGGAGGTCACTATACAATGTGTACCAGCTCCTCCAAAGTCATATTATAATGCCTTCCTCTGAGATACTTCGTTTCGTTTTATTACGTTTTGTTTAATATTGATTCGCTTCGTGAGAGGTCCACCTAAAATGGATTCTCACCTCCTGAATTATATTTGAAGAAAACCGTTCTAAGAAGTGGTGAATTACTTCTATAAAACATTTCACAATAAGTACCGAAATGAAAATAAGTGACAATCAAAGCGGTCCCAAATTTGGTTGATGAGACTTTCCACAGTTTTAAAAATAGATTTATGATTTTGTTTATGAATGCAACGGTAATTCCCAACATATTGCAAAATACCAGAGGCTATCTTTAATTAGCATATTAATACATGTTTATATCTCTGTAATCTCACTTTATTTGTATATCATTTTGACCACTTTAAACTATACTATAAACTATAGGACAAAACAGTATACTAGAATTTGGGATAGAGCTGTTAGTGGATACAAAAAAGCAACACTTTCTGAAACCCAAATGGATGCAATCTGATTGAAGAGTTGTTTATAAATATGATTTCAAAAACAAATTCGAACACAAAGACATAGGTCACGTTTTTTAACCTCGGCACCACAAAATAGTGGTTTTGTTACATTTTAGAGGGTTTTTTGTCTTTAGGCTATTGTATTTGAGTAACGCTCTATCAAATTGACTGGTGTTTGGGCTTATCTTAAAGACAATTTAATACCTTTTATTAATCTTAAGAGAGTAAAAATCTATCACTTTTGCTTTAATTGATACAGCTCGTTAAGTATAATTAGTCAGGGTGGTTGAGGGAGTGGAGGAGGAGGGAGTGGAGGAGGAGGAGGAGATTGCTATGTAATACACGGATGGACAATTGTTAAAACTCAAAATGTCCTAACAGACAAATGGTAGCGGTGTGATATAGAAGTCCTAAGTATGCAAATGATTCCATTGAATGCAATGCCATGCTCTACCACACACAGTTATCAACAACTGACTAAATCTTATTGTCCTATTTGCATGAATGGATGGGGGATCACTATTATTTCAAGATGGTTTCTTTTGACCTTCATTCGAAAGTATTATTGGACTCCTGCCTCAGGAATGTCTTTAAAGGGCAGGGGAAAAGGGATGATAATCCTGCTCCAAGTCTGTGTGGGACATCCCATTACAATAAACAGGGCCAGAAAAATGAACACACCACAAATGACATCATTTGTGGTATATTGATTATCAGTGAGTATCATGAATAGATTCAAACCAGTCACCTGGAATTTTCTTTTCATAGTACTCACTAAGCGATCAATAGTTCCACAATTGATGTCATCATCAACTAGCACAAATATTGAATGCTTTCTTGTCCCTCCTCGTAGACTTGACTCAAATCACGCTACTTATATTTGCATTTCCCCTGCCCTTTAAGACCTATGACCACAACTGGTACTACTAGCCAAAGTAATTAATTGTCATTACTTTATATGCAGCACATATTATTATGATAATTTAATATGCCCACTATTGCAGGTTGAGTTATGTTATCAATAACTGTTGTGGACGAGATGACAACATAATACTCACGTACTGTACATGGCAGTTTAAACACCCTGTATATTAAATTGCTGTGTGAAACAATGCTAGATAATCACATAGTGATGGTTAAACTTAACGATAGTCACTCAAACTTGTTCTGAATTATCATATATTTCATAAATTGTTTAAATGGGTGGTTTTTTCAGTATTTAACATTGGGTATGTTGACCACCCCGTATATATACTTCCTAATAAGCTGACTAATTAATATTCTATTCGCTGGATGGGTATTTTACTCAAATACAACAAAAACATGTATAGCCTTCATATGGGTCCTGCATTTAGACTGTGGAAGAAAAAAAGTAAATCATCATTGTGTATAACATTTTAATTGTTTCACCCTGTATAATGTTTAGGTCGGTCGCCCTGTATATTTGATTTCTAGTTTCCAAATTTACAATCCTTATATTATGAGCTTTCCAAATATATATGGTTTCATACCCTTTAGATGTAAACATTTTGATATATTCTACCAAAACCGAAAAATGATGTATATTTCATGAAAATGACCAATGTAACACAAATGTAGCCCAGGTTAAAAAATGTGACCATAAATAAACGAAAAGAAATAAAACAAAATGGAACCACATTTATCACAATGAATATTTCGATATCAAATTTATGAAAGTTGTACCCGATTTTAACTGAACATAATTTCTTTCAATATAACGTATTGCGAAACTGAAATGTAGAAAGATAAATAAAGATGCATTCATTACACCCCTTTATTGTGCATGAATTACAAAATTAAATTTTAGTCTAAAGCACACCATCCGTATTACAATGATCCTTCTGACATTGTTCATACAGAAAAAAGTCTCGTTTCAATTTCCTTCATTTTTTTATACAAAAATTATCAACCAAATTTAGTTTTTACCTGTACAAGTTATGCAGAAAAACCTAGAAGTGTCCCCGAGTCGTGTCCGTTCAGCCTTGTAGTGACCAGCTCGGACAGGTCCACGCGCCAACCCGTTTAATAACAGCTGTGGCAGTATTGGAAAATGTACACCAACATCCTCTAAATAATTTTGGAGAATTACCAATTTGCAATAGAGTTTTATATCATACATGTATCTGAAACAACTTCAAATAAACCTTGAACCAAGTCTAGAAAACCTAAACCATATCTGAGACAACTTGAAATACACCTTGAATCAAGTCTAGAAAGCATTTAACAATAGTACATTGTTTGTGTAAAATACCGTAACGAAAATAATTGAAAATCAACAAGGTGGGAATTTCCATAGTTTAAAATAGATTTATGATATTTATAGATGCAGGTGTATTTCCCAACAATTTGCAAAATATCAGGACTATCTTAAAGTATGCTATTAAATTTATATATTGCTGTAATCTCCATTTGCGAGTTTAAAACTCGACCCTTTTAAAATTAAATACGCAAATTATATAGATAGAAAGCTACAGAACAAAATACAATGTAGGCCTATACCAAAAATCGAGAAATCGGAAGGATATCCGAATCATGAATGTAGACGCCAGGTTACACTTTTTAAGGAATAGTAATTTGTATTTGGTGTTATAGGGGAATTAAGGTGTGTCATTCCTTGATACTATTACACATACCGTATATTGAATTAATACAACGATGTGAATGTGTTTACAACGATATGAATGTGTTTGTCCCTGATCTACTATGACATCATAATATAATTGTTCATTCACTATTGCTATCTGACAAAAACTTTGTACTCTAAACATAAAACATAACATAACAATGAGCATTTATATAGCGCTCTTACACATTATACAATGGTACCACAGCGCTTAACAAAATTAAAACATAAAATTAATATTAAATTCTCTAATTCTTCTGAAAGGTAAAAATATGTAAAATAAAATAGAATAAAATGATAACATAACTAAATCACTTACCAACGCCGGTGATTAATCATGTGTATTCAATAGTCACGATTTATTTAATACAACACCATTTTCATGGCGTAACGATACGATCACGTATACCATTGACATTGACACTGAGCGTGTTTAATACTGGCGTTGCAATACACTGTGAACCGTTTCGCTATGGCTGACAGAACACTTTGAAACAAAAATTTACATACACTTGTTGTGAATGTCAAAGGTGAATACAAGCTACAAAAAGAAGTTGAAATGTGTCCATCATTTGCGTCGTGAATTGTGTCCGTAGCGTCGTTTGCATCGTGAATTGCGTAACGATACCGAGAATTAAGTACTTATTATAGTCTAACCCTACCAAAGCCGAAATTATGTTAAATAAGTGTCTTAATGTGTCTTAACTATGATATCCGCGTTAGTTTTTTTACGATGAATAGTGTATTATAGGTCTTACAAGATCATTTTGTTAACCATAACGATCTGAATATTTGCCCGCACTGATGGAGTTATTTGTCCACGTTTACGGGGGCATATAACTCATAGCTATTCCAAGATTTCTTTCAATATAAAAATATGCATCCTTGTATGTACACACATTTTATTTATACAAGCGGCGTACCCTCGCTACGCTCGGGTCCCCGCTAGATGGTTATGCCACATTACCTACCTCTAAAACCACATAAACCCACCACAACCCCCCAACCAGGTTGATTTATAACCATATCCCTCCTAAAGTCATTATAAACCCCCTACAACCAACCCCCCCCCCCCCCCCAACCCCCAACCCCTAAAAAAAAATTAGGTTGATTTATAACCATATCCCTCCAAAACCATTTACCGTGGCTACTTTATTAACCCCTACCTCTGAAACCGCATCAAGTTAACCCTCGGTACTTTTAAAACCGCATAAACCCCCCCCCCCCCCCCCCCCCACTGCAACTACACCAACCAGGTGGATTTATAATCATAACCCTCCTAACAATTTCCCGTGGCTACTTCATTAACTCTTAACCCTATCCTAAAACATTTCCCCTGGTTTATCCCCCCCCCCCCTCCATACACACACCCAAACCAGGTTGATTTATAATCACAACCCTCCCTAATAGGCCTGTCAAAATTGCCATTTATTTGACGATACCCGGACACTGCGCCTATACGCTGGTTTTTTGTTTTAAAATACTAATGAAGTATTCAATAACCACCCCAAAAAATTCACAAAAATGTACTATTGGGGAACTCTTTTTATAAGAGGTTAAAGTTGGGACCGTGAGGGTGAGGGGGGAAAAAATACGATCTTTGCAAATTTCAGTCAGACCTTATTTCTGCTGGGACACTCAATAGTTCATCAGCCATCACATTCAATTCATGCCTTGCTATTCATAGAGATAAGACTACCTCAATAGAGCACAATACAATTCAATATGGATTAGGCCTGGCTGGTTAGTTCTGATAGACTGGTTATTATATAGTGTGTCTCAAATGAAAATAAATAGCCCTATCTAATATATAGGCTTTATCTTCGCTATAAGGCAATATGGTTGGGTTTAAGAACGGTATATTAAAACAAACATTTATTTATTAGTTCCACGTGTTGTTTTATTTTTTGTTACTCTCCTTTTAACAACAATAAATAAACGTTTCATAATAAATATAATATAAATAATAATAATCAATCAATCATTTAGTTCCATATAACAACATTTACAAAAAATCAACAATATTCAAACAAACCAAACAGATAACAAACAAAATACAACCATAGGACAATATGGAGGAAAAGGTAGGAAGGCCAAAAAGTAATAATAATAACACTAATAATAATAATAATAAATAAGCATTTATAATGCTTATTCAAGCATAAGTGTATAATTTAAAATACATTTTCATGTTAATGAGGCGATTTTACTATACAAGTAACTGCAAATCTTATCCGTGGGTCGATAACAAATCAAATTGAGTCATACAAATCAATTGAGCTTGATTTGATATTAATTAGCTGTGTGTGTTTTTTGCATAAGAGAACGGTCCTCATTTTAATTCCTTGATTTAGTTCCTTATAGTATTGAAAACTAAGTTTTAAGTATATGAATATCTTTCATCTATTCAACACATATTGTCTGCGCACTTCAATGGGAATTAATCACACACAGATAATAGCAACCAAGCATATTGACAAAATTAGCTATATGTCATGTCAATAGAATAGTAGTTAGTATGATTGAAGTTAAGATCCTTTATTGAGTTCCATATAGACAAACCATTATTGCACTATTTTAAAATAAATATGAATAATGTATGTCCAACGGTAAAAATCTAAAAATGCTAATTATATTGACATTACTTAAACACCGTCAAATCAAACCTTCAGCTCGGCAATGCTGCATTTATTAATTAAAGAATATCCACTAGGATTGACATGTTTTGCAAATAATATTATATGCATCGTGATTCTTTATAATATGACTATTTGTGTCGAAATGTAAGCCCGACGTAAAATATAGCATAACATGAGTTTGTAAAATTGAAATACTGCATTAAAAGTTGTCACATTTTAATTGACATACTAATTGCACGTTATTTGCTTTAAAGCAAGTTGATACCTCAATACATATCATTTCTCTGCTTGAAATTACGAAACTAACATTATTGTTTCACACCGTACACATCAACGTTTACAATCGCATCGACATTATTTGCGTTTCTTTGAAATAGTACCTGCCACCAAAATGAAAAGGAAGGGTATTGCTGTCGTACAAAGAGAATTTATCCTTGCACCAAATGGCAGATGAACTTTGAATTTATAGACAACATATCGTCTCTTTTCTTAAAAGTTAAGACAGCAGCAAAGAAAAAATTCCTGCAAATTATATATCATTTTGATTGAAACGTATCCGTAAGATTATTTCCAATATACACAAAGTTGATTATATAAAATTAGTTTCAATAAGTAAAAGAACCACAGATTCATTTTCAATTTTCAATTTAACTATCAATTGGAATTTGCAATTGATAGTTAAATTGAAAATGTATACGGACTCATTTAATGCTGACTGAACCAATATTAACATATCTGTTCACTTGTTTGAGTATTCAGTAAATAACATTCACTTTCATTGTACATAGTTAAATGAAATGTTAAAACGACTATCAAAAATAACTGTGCAAAGCAATACGACAACTGTATCTTGCGTACAAAACTAACAGCATTATGTTTGACACATCAAACGTTTACAATAGCATCAGAAGTATATGCTTTTTCTTTAAAATAGTACACCTGGCACCAAAAATGAAAAGGAAGGGTATACCTAGGTTATTCTCTGAAATGTCATAAAAACATAACTTATCCTTATTCATTGAAACTCTTTAACTATGTTATTGTATGTTGCAAAGAAAACACAAATGTCAGTTGAGCTTCGAAATTATAGACAAAAATATCGTCTCTTTTTTAAGACTTAAGACAGCAGCAAAGACAAAATTCCTGCAAATTATAATAATTTTGATTCAAAAGTATCCGTAAGGCTATTTCCAATATACACAAAGTTGATTATATAAAATTTGTTTGATTAAATAGAAGAACCACAGATTACTTTTCAGTATTTTGCAATCGATAGTTAAATTGAAAATGTATAAGGACTCGTTAATAATAATGATTGAACCAATATTAACACTAACAGATCTGTTCTCTTGTTTGAGTTGTCAGTGAATAACATTTACATTCAATATGAAATGTTGAAACGCTTTCTAATGTATCATAGCTTCATCTCCTTAACGCCGGTCGCTCTTCATATCTTCATCTTCTTCACGCCGCCGCGACGGTCGCTCTTCATATCTTCATTTTCTTCACACCGGTCGCTCTGTGCTATATCTGTATCTGCTACACTATATCTGTATCAGCCTTCTCTGTCATGTCTGTATCATATATTCATCTTCAATTGGCCGGTGCGGTGGCTCTGTATCATATCTTCATCTTCAACTGGCGGTGGCTCTGTGTCATAGCTTCATCTTCTTTACGCCAGTTGCTCGACGAAACCGATGAACTCGATTATCAACTGTCCCAACTCTTTCGAAAAATCACTCATAAGTAGCTCTGGTAACTCAAAGTAATTGCAACAAATACTGCATTCTCAATATCTACCGATATCGATAGGGTGTGTGGGGGGGGTGGGGGGCAAGGGCCCCTGGCCACCCGGTTCGCCGTTGGGGGTTTGATGCATATAATCATAGGATCTACTCCTGGTTCTATCTTTCTTTCTCCGGTTCCCTATAATGTGCGTGTCATTCCGTTTTCCCTCCTTATTTACTCCGCCTTTTAGTTGTTTAATACCGTAGACATTCACCCCTGTGCGTTTCACACTCAAATCCACATGCTCCGTCATCAATAAAACATTCAATCCATAACGTAGTCCGTCTTCTTGTGATAAGTGATTATTACCAATATTGCCGACCATACCATCTCGCTTCATAATCAGATGACAAACACCCTTTTGCCCGTTTAAAAGGGTCATTGAATAGCTTAATGTTTCAATACATGAATTATACCAATTATTATATCACTACCGATGACATATCAATTACCAATAAACATAACAAGCTACAAATATCTATGTACTGTATCATAATTACAACATGTTCTTCGATGTATATTTTGAATGGAGATTTTCTGTACACGCAGCTCATAGACACACAGTAATCACAGTATGTCATCATTTCGATGGAACGCCATCGTGTCAATATCGCTACTGACGCAATAATGTACCCTCAACTTTAAACCCTAATTCCAAGAGTAGATTTTTGTGCATTTTTGTTGGTGGTTATTGAATACATCCTTGGTATTTTAATACAAAAAACCAGCGTATAGGCGCAGTGTCCGGGTGGTCATGCAGATATGACAGGCCTATAAACCATTTCCCATGGCTACTTCATTAACCCTCGGTCCCTTAGACCCCCCCCCCCCCCCCCCAACATGACACCAAATACCCTATGCTGGTTCCCTGCACCCTGGATCCCCGCGCCAACTTATCCATAGGTGCAGGCAGGTACAGGGTTCTCATTTGCCGGGCGTAACCGTAAGCTCAACACATTGCAGTATCGCTCTGTTATGGCATAAGGTAAATAACGATCGATATACTGTAGCTGAGATGGGCACATCGAACGCTGAATGCATTTTTGCGCTCCCATAGCTACGGCGCGATGGGGAACGCGCTATAACATGCGTGCTTGTGCGTGTGAAATTCGGCGCTGTGGTTAGCGCAGATACACGTGTAGTTTGTGTCAATCAGCAAATTTATTATCATTCCAAGCGAGACGCTGGCTTGATCGAATTTATTTGTGGATCTATTTTTCGTCAATCATAATTTATATATGCATGACTTTTATACCAGCAAATCAGCTTTGAGTGGAAATCGGCGTTGTGTGGAGCCCATTGATGCAGGGAACCAGCATACAAATACCCTACCAATACAGGCCTATAACCATTTTTTCCGTGTGGCCTCTGCGCCATGTGTAGGGAGTGCGTGTGCCGCGGCAGTGAGCCCTTGCGCAAACATGCACGCGACGCGTTACCACGGTATGATTACGCGGTAGTACGTGCAATGCACAAAGTCTTTCAATTCTAGTGGCATTTATGAGCCAAATCTGAGAGGTTTTTTGCTGTTTTGGGAGCGAATTGTTAACCAATTTCAGTGGAATAAACTTTAACACACTTCCCGTTATTTCCTCTATATTTCATGCTAATTAGGCGCCACTTTGATCAAAACTTACGGAGAAATAAGGATAACAAACACACAAACAATTTTTATAGTAAGATTATAGGCAAACGTTATTTGATAGGCACATTGTAGACTCAATCCTTCAGTAGTCTTACAATATCGCATTTATGCTATGCTGTGCCGCGCCAGTCCATTTTGACCACTGGCGCGTTTTTGAACATCGATCAAGGTGGGAAAAGTTGCTCTTAATTTGTTATTTATACATAAATAAAATGTTCTGAAGTAGTTTTATGTTTTTTTGAAGGGTCATATTAAAAAAATAAAGAAAACATTCATCAGTTCAACTCTTCTACCATTGGTGCTCTATTGTATTTTCTATACAATTCGTGACGTATACGTAGCTAGCAATTAACATCATGAAATGCAATATCTTACTTTGAATGATCGGGATTATGATTCCATGAAATTATGAAATAGAAAGTTGAGCCCTGATTCTTCACTTGATGTAAGTGCGTGATCAACATGAATTAATAACAAAGCCGTGTCACTGTGAAATTACACACGGACTTAAACATTATTTCAGGCAAGAACACACGATAATAGAATGAATCCCGTTTTCGGCAGTCTGGTGCTAAGCATTGGTTTCCAGTTTCCAATCTTATATATAATACGGAGTTGCCGATTTTTGTCCTGAGATGTTCTCCCCTTTCCGCACCTCCGATTGACTTGAAATTTTCTGTGCGAGTGCGTATGGGTCCCACGACGAACCAGTTTATGTTGATTTTTTTAATTTGGGTTAGATTTTGTGAAATTCGAGGTTTTTTTAGCCCGTTGCTACGATATTGCTACGCGTCGCGTATACGCTGGCCACGCCATAGCAATGGCCGGCGCACCGCACGCGTAATCGGGTGATCGCAAGCGCACGCGTAATTGCGCGGTTACCGGTGCACGCGTAATGGCGCAAACCGTAAGGTGCATACGCGTTAGTGGCGAAAAGCGTAGTTAAAGGAATGGTGTGAGCAAAATATCATCTATGGTAATTGCACTAACGTTTTGGCCTAGGCCGACATGCCTACTGGAAACATAATTTAATATCAATAGGCCGAAAAATAAAATAAACGGATCGGATGGCTCACAGTGCTGAACTGGGTACAAAGTGATCATGGTGAGACCCCACCATAAAAATTAAGACCCCACTAAATAGAACCAGTGGCGTCGCGGACCTTTTTAATACACGTGTTCTATTGGAGACTTGACAACCTTTTTTGGGATAGGGGCGTCGCCTCACTAACTACCCACTATAAAACTCAAATCCTAGGCCTATATAATATTAACACAAGGGCACATGGGTACCTGTAGTATGTGGTGGAATAATTAAGGGCACCTGTGATAACTGGATTTTATAGGAAAGGACCACCTAATCAAAGATGTGAGGGTTAGTTCATGTCTCATTATGGGATACCTATAATAATATTTAGCGTAGTCTAGGTAGGCCTTATTTAGATCCCTTGATTATTACGGGCACTGTGGCACTGATGGGCACCCGGGGGGGGGGGGGGGGAGGCCAGTCAAACATAATGGTGAACACATGCGTGACCAAATTTTTTCCAGACACCCCCCTAAACAAGTTTTACCCTGCAAGCAAAATTACCCCCTAAACAAGTTTTTAGCGCGCTTTCCTTGCAAATTTTGACCCCTAAACAAGTTCTTGCCAGAATATGACCCTAAACAAGTTTTGTCTATTTATTTCGCTACAAAACGACGGTCTGGGGGACGGTCTTTGCTATCTCGGTTTGCTATGGCGATTATGACGCTGTAGGAACGAGTGACACACATGCGTTCTCAAATTGGAAATGAGACGCTCAAAAGAAATCGCAAAAACGCCCGGGGATGGGCAGCTGAAGTATCAAGGACATAAACTCTTGCTATTTCACAATAGATCATGTTTATACGCTTTGATGACAACTTATATTATAGTTCTTCAGCTAGCGAGGACCCGAGCGTAGCGAGGATACCCGCTAGTCTATAATATAAAACGTGTTAGTGTCGCAAAACGTAGTTTGTTATGTGGTAGAGTAAAGGCGGCAATCATTCGTTGCTCCGTAGTGCAAACCCTAGAGTAAGGCTAGTACAAAGAAACGGCATGATGAGACAACAAAATGTAAATCATATAACCAGGGTATTCAGGAACCAGGAACCCCTTTGAAAGAACTGGGAGCAAGGCCGGCGCAAACCGTATGTGAATAATAGTCACAGGGAAAATGCGTTTATATGACAGTGCCTTGATCCCATCGCGGACCTATCCACAACGCGGGCCACATCGGGGGCAATGCGCGCTATATAAAACCATCATAGGCCAGAAAACCGTGATATCTTATTATACACTAGAATTTGCGGTTCGTGGGTTGGGCGGTTCTCGGGTTTGAGGTTTATGGGATGTGTATACTCTTAAAATTCAGTTATCACAGGTGCCATTAATATTCCAAATCTCCATAATACAGGGACCTCATGTGCCCTTAAATCCAGGTAGGCTACCCCCTGCATGTGCGTATCCATGTAATTCAGTACATGTGTTATTAGGCCTAGGGTTAGGGTTTTATATTGGGGTCTTAGTTAAGAGGTATTTTAGTTTTAGAGTCAGCGAGAGGAGAGGTCTATCGTCATGATCATTTGTGCCCAGTCTTGAGAACTGTGTGTCGACATTGATTATTCCTCCGTAGGCATGCCTTAACGTATCATATATGTATTTGAATCACGCATGTTTGCGCACACCGATATCCATGTTATACTATTACCTTACTCCTAACAATAGCCCTAACACTAACCCTAACCCTAATTCTCTGACTCTTACGCCATAAACCTAACCATAAACCTAAACCCAAGCCTAACCATTACTTTATCCCTGACAATATCCCTAACCCTAATCCTAAGCCTTGAACCTAACCCTAACCCTAACCCTAACCCTAACCCTAACCCTAACCATTACCTTACTCCTAACAATAGCCCTAACACTAACCCTAATTCTCTGACTCTTACGCGAAATTTCGGGTCGCCAAACGAAACACGCGACACGAGATTACGAGCCATGATACGCGACTCATAGGCGCAACACGCGAAATCTCGTATCGCGACCCCGAAATCTCGTGTAGCAACCCAAAATCTCGTGTCGCGACTCCGAAATCTCGTGTGACGACCCGAAATCACGCATTATGTATCACGTAATTTCGCCTATTGTATTACGAAATCTCATCTTCAGACAATTATTATATTGTGATCGCTCATCACTTCTAGGGGGTGCCACACGAGATGTCGGGGTCGCGAAACGAGATTTCGGGCTGCGAAACGCGATCCGAGTGCGCGATACGAAATGCGCGACTCCAGAGTCGCTACACGAAATTATACCAATAAAGCTTCGAAAAATTTGCCGCCGCGAGCATCCCAAGACAAATTTGTGGCGGGAAAAGGCTGCCCTCTGACAGCTGTCTTCGACTTCCGGTCACCAACTTAGTTTTCCTAGTAGCCCGTCGGAAAACTTTAATAAACCGGAATTTAAAATTACACATTAGCACTTGTCGAGTCACTTGTACTCGAGAATTGGCTTATCACGAATCGAATCTTAAGGGTGAAAAAAAAAATCGAAATCCGTAGTTTTCGATATAATTATCTTGGGTCTCAACACCAACGAGACCACGGCACACTTTCAACAATAATGGAACATTTTCAACAATAAGAATGTTTAAAATGCACCAAAAATTCCCGCCATTTAACAAATAAATAAAATAAAAACGCGACCGACCGAACCTACCTGTGAGGTCCGTCCGTTTGACCATACAACGGCGGTTAATCTTTAGATGCCTTGCCCTTAACCAATATTTACAGTCATCAAAAAAAATAACTATACAGGTAATAAATGTACTTTTAACTAACTTTTAAATATATATCCTACCTGGAAATATTAAATCATAAAGTTGTTGAGAAATGTATCTTCTTTAATATGAGACATTGCACGGTCCCTAGGATCGGTTGAATATTTAAGAAGCGACAATCCAAAATGTAAGGTAAAGTCCCAATTTCAAATTCACATTTTACATTTCAACACGGTGGAGAGAATGACAGGTAGCGTGTGTGTGGCGTATTGATCCATCGAAACAATGCGGCCGACTGTCCAACCTGCGCATGCATCCCCCAATTGCACTACCGGTAATCAATAAGTACCCGTAGATTGGTCCGCGTGTAGAAAATAAAAATGTGAAAATGAAAATCGGACTTCTCCTTACATTTTTGAGTGCCACTTCCTCAATAATCAATAATCCGCTCCTAGCGTGCAATATCTCATATTAAAGACGATAAATTTCTCAACAACTTTATTATTTAATATTTGTAAGTAGGATATATATTTTAAGAGTTAGAAGCCCATTTATTACCTGTATAGTTACTTTTTTTGATGACTGTATATGAATAACGTGCATTCTCAATCCGCTCATCACTGTTGAATTTTTAAAATAATATTGACAACATTCAGTGTTAAATCCATAAATCACGGTTTATTTAAAATAAACAAATATTACCAAGTTGTTTTAATCAATTCGTTTAGTGCTATATGGACTTGTGCTGTTAGCGTTCTGTTAAATACGTGCAACGTGTGCATCATGAATCTCGGAATTAAAAATATACACTAAAAGGTGGTCTCTATGGACCCAATATTGGAATGTTCGCGTCTGTCTAAGTACAATACTGACAAACATAATTGTTTTTAAACCTTTAAACATAATTAAGCTACTAAGAAATATCCTACTACAATTTTGTTAATTATACATTTTATCTTGCAGTTATTTCATACCAAGGGTTTGTGATTTAAGTGAACATACTGAAGAGACTGATTCGTCGAAATTAGCAATATGCTATTTCTAAAGCCCTGTACTCAACCAACCCAAGTCTCAACCAACCCAATATTTTTCGAATTCAAAATTAAATTTATTTTTAAAAATTCTGAACATTTATGAAATTTATGTACATGTTTTGATCTATTTATGAAATTTAAAGGTTAGATTTTCTTGCAGATTTACTTTTCTGATCATAAATCATAAATATAGTCCAAGTTACAGAGCGATACGATTCCTAATAACCTCAAAATCATGGTTTAAAGCAAAGAGTGAATTTAGAGTAAAATTTGAAAAATAGATTGTACAGCTCGTACAGGAATCGTATCGATCTGTAACTTAGAAGATCTTTATGATTTATGATCAAAAATGCAAATCTGTAAGAAAATCTGCTTTCATAGTAAAAATCTACGATAGAGGGCGCTACTTGGAAAAGATCACATAATATGCCTAACTTGGAATGTATTTATGATTTATGATCAGAAAAATAAATCTGCAAGGAAATCTGCTTCCAATTTTTTTTTCGAGGATTGAGGGCGCCCCCTGAAAAGATCACATAATATACCTTTAACCCAACAAATCCGTAGAACAGGTCTTTAACTATCCGTTGCCTAGGCAATATCTTTCTTCAGCTTAATATTTGAGATACAGGTTTTACGTCTTGTTTGGCCTTTTTGAGCTCCGACATTGCATTTAAAAACTCTCTTACTATTAAGGGTACATACTGGCTCAGGCTAAGGGAGAAAAACCTGTACTTAAGTCTCAACCAACCCATATTATTCTGATTTAAAAATAAAATTATTTTTAATAATTTGTGAACATTTTTGAAATGTATGTACATGTTTTGATTTATTTTTTTAATTTAACCCAACAAATTCGTAGAACATGTCTTATCCGTTGCCTAGGCAATATCTTTTTTCAGCTTAATATTTGAGATCGCGGTTTTACTACTAGTTTGGCCTTTTTGAGCTCCGGGACATTGCATTTAAAAACTTGCATGAATGCCATCCGATATCTAGGGCTAGAAATACTGTAAATTACTGGGTTAATGATAGAGTTAAGTATTCCTAAAGCAACAGCAACTACATGTATATGGCGTCGTTTAGGCTAGTACGGCAGGTAACAGATGAAAAACACAACGTCATTTGCTATTAGTAATCGTGCGATACTAGACGATTGTGATCGTCGGGCGTTATCGGTAGCCTGCGGACCTGTAGTGTTGTCGAATTTCAAATCTCGGGCGCGTAACTGGACAATAATTTTGACGTACTTTGTGATTGTAAACGCGAGAGTGACTATGTATGGACAAGTTTGTACGATGTTCGGAATAAGTTGGTAGAATAGATGTATCGAAACGCACTTTGTTAGAGTTGTAGGGTACTGTTTGCACTTCTCCCCCATCTAGCCATATGACACATATCCGGCTAAACTGATACCATTTCGGTGAAATGAGCCCGCACGAATAAGCTATGCCGAATGTCCATGCCAAGATAATCAACATTATTGTTCTACCTTTCTAATAACACAGAACGCTAGCAGCTTGTGGAGAAAAAAACCCAATTTAAACGTGGAGAAAACAAAGGTTCGTAAACTAACGAAGAGATGGTCCAAGCTGGTTCTAGAAGCCAAATTATAGGGGGGGTTTTTTCCACAGGGAAGGAGTAACTGTTCTGCTGAGAGGTCCGTTACAACAGCGGTTATTTTTAGTTGCCTCAACCAGTAATGATTAACGTGCATTCTCACTCCGCTCATCCCTGTTTATTGTTAAAATAGTATTGACGACATCAGTGTTAATTTCATGAATCACGGTTTATTTAAAATAAATAAATAAATAATTAGTTCAAATATTACCAAGTTGTTTTAATCAATTCATTTAGTGCTATATGTACATATGCTGTGAGCGTTCTGTTAAATACGTGCAACGTGTGCATCATGAATCTTGGAATAAAACATATACATTAAAAGGGGGTTTCTATGGACCCAAGGTTGGATTTTTCGCGTCTGTTTATATACAATACTGACAAACATAATTATTTTTTAAACTTTTAAACATAATTAAGCTACTAAAAATATACTACTACAATTTTGTTAATTATACATTTTATCTTGCAGTTATTTCATACTAAAGGGTTTGTGATGTAAGTGAACATACTGAATTTACTGATTCGTCGAAATTAGCAATATGCTATTTCTGACTCAGGGTAAGAGAGAAAAACCTGTACTTAAAGGGGCACTAAGAGATCCTTCATGAAGGGAGCCCTCAATTTTGTTCAGAAGTCGGGGTTTTCACATGTACGTAATGCTTATATACGTACTAACTACCACCCAAAATTATAGAGCTTAATTTGCAGTATTTCTGACAATTTCATGTGAAATTTATGGATTTGATAGCGTTTTCAGTTTTAATGTGATTGCATTAAAACTACCCAAATTAGTCTAAGAGGCCACAGATGGCTTATTACTTATTTGTTTCGTGTTTATTCAAAATAACCTTGAAGACCGCCCATGGCTTGTTGCGTGATGCATAGTCATGACCTCCCTGATTCAATTAGTGGTAAATTTTAACCGAAATACAAAAAAGTGAAAAGCACTAATATACCTTCGGAAATGCTGAGAAAATGTCTCTATTTTTCATTTTTACTGATTTTTTTGGAAGAAATTTTACATGAGAGGATTTCTATGTATATCATCTATCTAAACAAGATGAATATATATTTATTTATTTTTGAGAAATCTCTCTGTGCCCTTTAAGTCTCAACCAACCCATTTTTTTCGAATTTGAAAACTTTTGAAACTTTTGAAATGTATGTACATGTTTTATCCGTTGCCTAGGCAATATCTTTCTTCAGCTTAATATTTGAGATGCAGATTTTACGATTTATTTGGCCATTTTGAGCTCCGACATTGCATTAAAAAAACTTGTATGAATGCCATCCGATATCTAGGGCTAGAAATACTGTAAATTACTGGGTTAATGATAGAGTTAAGCATTCCTAAAGCAGCAGCAGACCATTCCCATGCCCCACTCTGACTTGCCGTGAGTTGAAATCCAAATCTGTTATTAGAAATCCCAACTATGGCGTCGTTTAGCCGTTCAGTATAGAACGGCAGGTAACAGATGAAAAACACAGCGCAATTTGCTATTAGTAATCGTGCGATACTAGACGATTGTTATCGGTAGCCTGCGGACCTGTAGTGTTGTCGAATTTCAAATCTCGGGAGCGTAACTGGACGATAATTTTGACGTACATTGTGATTGTAAATACGAAAGTCACTATGTATGGAAAAGTTTGTACGATGTCCGGAATGAATTGGTAGAATGAATGTATTGGAACGCACGTTTTTAGAGTTGTAGGGTACTGTTTGTACTTCTCACCGTCTGGCCATATGACACATGTTTGGCTAAACTGATACCATTTCGGTGAAATGAGCCCGCACGAATAAGCCATGCCGAATGTCCATGCTAGAATTATCAACATTATTGTTCTACGTTTCGTGGCAACAACTCGGTGTTGAAACGGTTTGCAGATTCCGAGGTATCTTTCTAAAGTGACCAAGAACACAATGGCGATAGAAGCGAAATGGGACGTGGCCTGAATACCAATGTTGATGGCACAACCTGCTGATGAATGATAGAGATTTTGCTTCACATCTGGAGACGCGAGATAAGCGACGCAGAACCCAGAGCCGAAACTGGTGATAAAGAGCAGATCAGCAATGGCTAAGTTGGCGAGATAGTAGTTTGTCAACGTACGCATCTCTTCAATCCTCGTCACCACCAGGAGAAAGGCGATGTTGGCTACTAGACCGAACACTATCATTATCGGTTGCAACAGCAGGATAATTAGTTTTTCAGTCAAGCTATAGAACAGAGGTAACATCATCTGGTCAGATGCCATTGTAAGATCTAGAACAGAATCCCCATCGCAGTCGATCTGCCGCGGATATTCAGACAGTGTCGATTGATTTTCGGTCGTTAATAACATCTCCATCTTGCAGTGATAGGTAAGTGAACCTTACCAAATAGATAACTTGTTATAAGATGCGCGAACTGCAAACACTAACAATTGTGAAATTCGATCTGCACAGCCGAGAGCAGGACGATGTTGTGACAAACAAGCGTCACACATTACGGTAATATACGCGTTGCGCGGCGCATTTTGTTGTCACATAAAATTATGGCCATTGATGTTAGATTTCTACTATCAAGCGCCATCAATTTCGATTATTTCCTCTTATTGCTTAACACACGGAATTGCCGCGAAGTTCTTCATAGATGAAGACATAAATGCATCATAAGTTCATCCCTAATCGCTGTCAAAAATATTTCACAATTTAATGAAATACCTCTAAAACATTAAACAAATAGTGAAATACTTTAAATACATAAAACAAGTCTAGAGTACAGAGAAATACTTTTAAAGCAGGCACGTGGCCAGCCCTCTCGGTTAGGGGGTTTGATTTACGATCATTAAAGCGAAACGAGCGGAGCAAAACGAGGGAGCGAGTAGATTGTCTTGCGGCGTGGGATCCGGCGCCCGCTTATGGGCTTGGCCCCGTAAAATGTTAAGATTTGACAGCATTGAAGGGCTATTTCCTGGCGTATGAAGTTGTGTGTTAAATGAACCAAATGAACCCTAAATCCGTAGCCCAATGACAAGCTATCACATTTGATCTTGTTAATACTGTAACGAAAATTGCCTTTCCCTGTTTTCAAATTTGCCACCAAAAAGTAAATAGATGTTCAGTGATAATCCAGTGTATCAACTAATAATGGACACGTTACTTTTGGCACATATATATATTTAACGAGTTGCTGGTTTTTTTCATTGTTGGCCTATTTCCGATTTTTCGGATCAATTAACGTTTGTTGAATTTAAAAAATCCCATTTTGTTGCCTTATTTGGTCAATAAATAAAAATATATTTGAGATATCCAAAAACAAAAATATGGGGTCCCCGGGTAATTTTCTTAAGATTACAAAATCGTAAAAGGACACATTTTCAGAAGAAAAAAAATTGTTTTTGTTACCTTGTCAGAACTGAAGACTGGTCAAAATTCTCGTTTTGTATGATATTCTCCAAAATGGTCCTCTTTAGAGCAATTTCATGTTCATGGTTAGATTTATTGAACCCTTTCCTTCAAGAAAATGTATACTTTTGTAAGGAATATATGAATAATGTTTTACGGAAGCTATTCTGACACTTGACAGCCCCCTTAAGTGAATAATGATTAACATTTAACCGTGTAAGCAATTTTAATTGCTTAATTGGAATTGCTTAATTTTGCAATTGCTTTTATTGCTTAATTGCAATTCCTAATTGCTTAAGAGCAATTAGGAATTTCAATTTCTAGTTTGTATTCTATAAAGTATGTATAATTATAATTATGTGATTGATCATCCTAAATTTTCTAATAACAAGCATTATGTAAAATAGAAAACAACAAGTTGAAAATTGGGCCAGCAATCAGAACGTTAAGTGAATAATGATCAACATTTAACCATGTAAGCAATTAAGCAATTAGGAATTTCAATTTCTAGTTTGTATTCTATGAAATATGTATAATTATAATTATGTTATTGATCATCCAAAATTTTCTAAATTATAACAAGCATTATTAAATAAGTTGCAAATGGCTTTTCTGAATTGGTTTTAAAGTTTTTTAAGTGTTGGTGACGACGATTTCTTTTGTTCTAGAATCTAGAATAAAAGTGTACACTCCCAAAACCGTGTCTCAATATTTTTCAGCAACCGTTATATGAATTAACGCCCTTACACTAAAAACTGCAGAAAAGTATATTTTGTCAGAGCTCTAGTTTGACATGTTTATACATTTTGGAAACCTTAGATTTTAGAATCTCCTTGGGAAATGATATAATTCAGTGCGGCGGGAGCCGAGCGTCTACGAGCGTGTATATTTTTCGTCTTGATCTGACACCACCACATTTTTGTGTTTGGTACACAAGTGCTACCGCAAGAATATAACGGGCATCAAATACAGCGCCCACTAACGACCAGCTGAACAATAGGAATCGAACCACAGCTAAACATCAATGGTCGCTAGCTCTGATGTCAATTGTCTAAAGCTAACTATTGGGTACCACTATATTAGAAAATTGACATATTAAAATTGTTGTGTAATGGTATGGATGTAATGAATCAGGCGCGTGCCCAGAGGGCGGGGGGGCGGTAGACTACATCCCACAGTCTTCAATATTACCGTGCGGCCGGCCGCTAAAGCTGTCGGAGCCTGCAAGATAGCGACGTAAGAGGGAGACTGAGAGTTACAGTCTATGGTTGGGGTCGAGCCCCCCGGTTTCCCAGAGGGAAAAAATAAAAGAGGGGAGAGAGGGGAGGGAAGAGATAAGGAGGGGAGAGGAGAGGAGAGAGGGAGGAAGAGGAAAAGGAGGGAAGGCAAAGGTAGAGGCCGGGAGCTTTTATTAGTGTCTCTCACTTTATCTCTACGTCTCTGAACCATGCGAGTGTTTTATAACAAAAGTAAATATTATGTAAAAGCAGAATGCAAACTGCTTATCCACAAAAATAGCCTGTGTAAGTAAATGTAATAAATATAAGAGGACCTGACGTTTCGATTCTAACAAACAGAATTTTTATCGAAGGTAAAATGACAGAATACTATTAGTTATTGGGTGAGGTTGGGTCGGATACGGATTATATCTAGCTGAGGATTCTGTATCGGGACGAGGGCGTAGCCCGAGTCCCGATACAGACTCCGAGGCTAGATATAATCCGTATCCGACCCAACCTCACCTAATAACGATTTTATCCTACTATACTAAAACACTATTCAAACAAAACAAGAACAAATGATTCTGTTTAAACCTACGGCGCTTAGGATTTACTGCAGGGTCCGTCCGGCGGCTTTGACGCTGACACAAACGCCATTGTTGATCAACAATCTGACGAACGTCACGTAGCAACCCTACTAACGCATGCGCGCGCATTCCTTACTGACCGTATACGGGGTCGGATACGGAATATATCTAGTCACTAAATTCAGGCGCTTATCCAATAGGAACACGAGAATCGTCTTGATGGTAGGATAAAACATACACAGTCCAGTCCTCCCATACCTGATATTGAATGCCTCATGAACCATGTCCTAACCAAGAACAATTTCACTTTCATGGACAGGACCTACTTGCATGCAGATACATGGCACAGCTATGGGAACTAGGATGGCTCCTTCATGGGCCTGTCTTTTCATGTCTAGGCTGGAGGAACAATTGCTAGCTGAAGCACCTTGTCGACCTTGGATTTGGTTGCGGTACATCGACGACGTATTCTTTATCTGGACCAGTGATGAAAGCAGCCTCCTCACATTCATTGATCACATGAACTCATTTCACAGCATTAAGTTCACTTCTGATTACTCCCACCAACAGGCACACTTTCTTGATGTAACCGGCACACTTTCTTGATGTAACCATACAGAAAGCTGAGAATGGTATACTGTCTACAAATCTCTTCACCAAGCCCACAAATACGCACCAGTATCTCCATGCTTCAAGCTGCCACCCTCGCCATATCCGACGTATTTGCTCTAACGAATCTAGATTCTTATATCATGCACAGAATTTGAAGAAGCATCTGGTTACCAAGGGCTCCGTCACAGCTCCACCAAAGTCCAGCAAGCCATCAAGAAAGTCCACTCTCTCCCGAGAGCCACAGTCCTCAGGAGAAGTCTAGAAACCAAGACCCCACCCCTAACATTCCCCTTGTTATCACATTTCATCCTAACCTTCCTCCTCTACGTCACATCACCAACACTAACTACCACATTCTCCACACATCAGACCGTCTTCGTCGTGCAGGAACCTGACATACCCATCCTGGCCTACAGACGCCCTCGCAACCTACGAGATATGTTAGTACGTACTACTATTCCCCGGCCCCCTTTAACAGATGATTCTCTCCCTACGCAGCATGGCACTTCTAAGTGCGAGTCGACCAGCAGGTGCGTCGTTTGCCGGGAACACATCAAGGAAGGCGATTCCTTCACCAGTCACATCACCCATGCCACCTACAAGACGACGGGTCACATCACTTGTACCACATCTAATGTCATTTACCTCTTATCATGTAGAGTGTGTGGAGTCCAGTATGTGTGGAGTCCAGTATGTGTGGAGTCCAGTTGGTGAGACCAAAAGCTCACTGAAGAAGCACTTCTATGGACACAGATCGACGGTCAACACCAACAAGCCACTTTAACCTTCCCAACCACACTATGTCTGATATGATCTTACAGGGCATTGAATCTTTAGGTAGCCGTTCAGAAGTGGTACGTCTCAGTAGAGAGCAACTATGGGTGAAGCGTCTTCTCACTATTCAGCCCCATGGTCTAAACATCCAGGAAGGGAACGATTAGACTCGACCACCCCCCCCCCCCCCCCCCCCCCCCACCTCCTCCATTTGTATCTGATTAACATTTCACTTGTATTTTTTACCCATTTGTTTTTCTCCACTATTTTCTTCACTTTATTTTTCAATTTTTTACTTCTTGTTATGTGTGATACTATGTTTTCATTTCCGACATTGTCTCCTATGCACAGTAATTTTCATTACTCGTTCCAGTGCATTTCCATTATTTGTTTCCATAGACCTTCTCTCACTTTGTTGAATCTTGTTTTCTCATGCATTCCCTCAGTTATTTTACATATCCATCCATTTTTATTATTTATTTTTTAGTCATCAATCACCATTATGGATTTTACTCTCCATTTTTTATATCCCATTTGCCTTTTACTTTTTAATCTCCCCTGTGTCTATGTAATCCTTTTGTTACATTATTCACTTCATCAATCAGCTGTCAAGTTTGATATACCTTCCCCTATTCATCCATCTGTCACTTTGACCCCCACTGTGTTACATTATCTCTTGTCATTTCCTGCCCTTTGTTCCCCTGTCTATATATGGCCAAGCGTTATGAAAAGTGGTGCTGTTACACTTTTTAGTTTCATGCTGTCATATTCCTTAAATATATCTTTAAAACCACAAAAACTATCTCAACAAATTTGGTATCATTTGAAAGCCCTAATAACAAGCTATCTGCCTGCAAAATGGCATTGGTATAGCTAATGCAGAAATAGAGATACAGCTGTTTGAAGTTTGGGGACCAGGGGTGGTGCCGGAAGGGGTGCCGCCTGTACAAACTCAATGGGGATTACCCCAAGCTTTGTTCTTTTTACAATAACTAGTATAAATTGGAGATATTCACTAGCCGGTATAATTACCTTACCGACATAATAACCTTTGACAATGATATATCATCTGATGAGTAATTTCATGAGGAATTCAAATATGTAAAGAAAATAATGATAGGGGTAGGTATACAAAATATATGGATCTCAAATTAAAGATTTAAAAATCTGATTTTGAATCATACCATTTTAGTCTTTGGTCGTACTATAATTTCAATGGCATGTGTGGTTTCCTCATGCGATTTCCCTTCAGAAAATGTATACTTTTACTACCTCAGGGGGGTATTCAAGCAAATATAGATGTGTAAAGTTAAAATCATGTCACGAAAGACAAAATATGTGTGTAACACGAAAGAAGGCGAGCTTAAAACACATGACCCTATTATGTTGTGTATGTTGTATTCTGTAAATTTGCCTTCGATAAAGATTCTGTTAGAATCGAAACGTCAGGTTCTCTTATATTTATTACAAAAGTAAATATTGATAGCAAGGGAAGTTTTAGGTCATCCAGGCAAGTTAAAACCCAACAGCTCGGCCCTCTGAATCCCCGCCAATGACATTCACAAACCACCAGTGGCGTAACCAGGGGGCAGTCCACCCCCTCCCCGCAATTGGCAAAAGAGTAAAAAATAAAAATGAAGAAAATAAAGGAGGAAGGGTAACGAGCATAGACCGTGCAAGCGAGGAGGGGACGATGCCTCCCCTTCAAAAGAAGCCATTTTTGGGCGAATTAGTTTCAATGTTTACATTCAAGCTTAACAACATCAATTCATGCAGTGGCGTAGCCAGAGGGGGGCGAGGGGGGGCGACCCCCCCCCCCCCCCCCCCCCCCCCCTGCTCTATTTGTATATCCTGGGTCAAAAGTATATAATATTTGGTGCATGTGCATTCTCTCTTTGGCCGTACACAGAAAACTTTTCTGGGTCAAGTGACTCACTTACGTGAGTATTCATTTTGTCCATGAGGCGACCCGCCTTCAGAATGTATGTGAGTCATATTACACACTTAAAGTAAGTTTAATGACCCATGTAAGTAGGTATAATTGGTATGAAAGTAGGTCATTGGTAATTGATTGACCCACTTGTGTGAGTCACATTACCCACTGAAAGTTCAAATGACTCAAGTAACCTATTCAAATAGGTCAATTGACCTGCCTACGTGGTTCATATTACTCACTTAGGTGGGTATTCATGTTTGTCCGTGTGGTGACCCGGTTAAGAATTCAAGTGAGTCAATGGACACACTTTAAACTCAAAGTGGGTCAAATGACTCAGATTTGTTTTAGAATTCAAGTGAGTCAATGGACACACTTCAAAGTGAGACAAATGACTCGGATCTGTTTTACAATTCAAGTGAGTCAATGGACACACTTCAAAGTGAGTCAAATGACTCGGATAGATCATTCCAAATGATACACACATTAAATGTTCATCTTGTGTCGATAGGGGGGAGGAGTAGTGACAGCAGGAGTAGTGACAGCCAGGGGCGTATATTTGATGTAGAATGTAAAGTAGCCGATGTGAAAGTCCTGTCAAGATCGCCAATTGCAACGGGAATAAGACTACGCCTACAATAAAGTTATAATAGTCCAGGTTCCATCCTCTGTTTCATTTGTATCACTCATAAATAACAACAAGAAACAAGCAAGCCCTGTAAATAAAAACAAAAGATACAAAATAATACTAAATATTTGATAAACTAAAGATTGAAACAATATGACGCATTATCATCGTCTTTAAATTAGAACTAATTGATGACAATTTAAACATATGCATTGGCAACGTATCTCGTGCGCTATATTCCATTCTTTATTGATATCTTAAATTATGAATGATGCATTATAAATACATTTTCATTATATCATTTGGTTTTAAACATATGTGACTGCATTTATACTAAGGCAACTCCTATCCTATATGCATTTCTAAATGGTGTGTTGCTTATAACGTACATGTATACAAACTCGGATCGTACACAGTTAAACCTCACTGAAACAAGTATCTCTTGAATCTATCTTAAAATCAACTTACTGGTAAACTTACATTTATATAGTTTGATCAACTTAGAAATACACTGGGAAATACATTAGATTTGTTTTTTAGATACATAATAATAACGTTACATACCCTGGCTGTCGAGGAAAGATGGATGCTGCTGTATTACTGTTGCCGTCTCCCATTATGTGTGTACAGTATAGCAGTGTATAGAGAAAGGTGATTTGTTGTTTGATCCCAACCATCCCTGCCCAGACCCTAGCCTAGTCATCTTTGTTTACATTGCAGTTCGTTATATTGTTGTGCAACAGACCTTAACTATATAAATATGCATGATGTACACATCAACCAATCACGATTTTTCGTACGATCTTTACTCACTTGCATATGGGTAGGACGTGTCGACCGACCCATGTAAAGGCATTGACTCATCTTACGTGGGTCAATTCAAATGGGTCAGATTGTACTGACCCATCATACGTGAGTCGACGTGTCGACCGACCCATTAAAATGCATTGACTCATCTTACGTGGGTCAATTCAAATGGGTCAGATTGCACTGACCCATCATACGTAAGTCGCTTCGCTGGGACACGGTCACTTGACGCAGATAGACGGGTAATGTGAGATGACCCACTGCAAATGAGTCACTTGACCCATCTTTGACCCAGAAAAGTTTTCTGTGTAGGTTCGGTGAGACGATAGAATTCTCACGTGATGTCCATCTCGATTAGATGATTGGTAACATAATATTAAAAGTACTTATTCTGATTGATGACGATGATTATTGATGATTCGTTGTTGTCCATTATACTCTTGATTACTTCGCATTACGTGATTGATGATGATTGCAGCGTGATTGTTGCTGATTAACAGGATTAAAGACGATTATTGGAGACAATTAACTATAATATAATCAATCATTCGGAATCATTTTAATTAACCGCGTTTTCAAGTTTCTGAGCGCTATCGTGACCTTTATGGTCACGCCAGCATGTAACGGACTCGATACCCCAAAACCAATTTTACTACAATAAGTACAAGTACACAGATTGATATATTTCGCGCGCTACGAAAATGCAATATTTGTTGGTACAAGCTTGTTTAGGGCTAAAATGCACCTCAATCATAGCAAAAAGTAAGTGTAAAGTCAAAAAAACGAGCGCTACGCGCAAATTCTTTAGTAAGACGATCTTGTCGGTTCACTTTCATTTCTTGCCCTGCCCCCAATTTGAAAAACCTAGCTACGCCACTGGTTTCCGGAACGTTTTCTCGACTATTTTAGTAACAAACTAAGCATTTTTGCGCGCTTCACGCGAATTAGATTCAATGTTTCTTTATTCAAGTTATAAAAAGATGGCTTAAGGAACGTTTTTCTGGACCATTTTAGTAAAAAGGCTGACAGTTTGTACGCGTAAAAAAAATTCAAGCTTAAAACATGATGGCTCAGGAACGTTTTTTCTGAAGCTTTTTAGTGTTAAAATAGCCATTTTTGGCGCGCTTCGCGCAAATTGGTTTCAATGTTTCAGGAACGTTTTCTGAACCATTTTAACCTAACCATATCCCTAACCCAAACCCTACAGATCCCTAACCTCAATCCTAAATATTACCTTACCCCTAACCCTAGCACTTACACTAACCTTCGCCCTAACTCTATATAACCCTAACCCTTAAAATAGTAATATCTCAAATACTAAATGGCCAAGGCTTAAATATATAGATAGATCTTGATAAGTTCTTCATTTTCTTTCTCGCACTCAAAATTTAGGACCTACCGTTTTCAACCGGCCAATCAAAATGACGTCACTCCCATATATAGGCCATATATACTTCTGCACAAAATTCCATTGCCAGTTTCTTAATCTACACAATTAATACTATCTATGACAAAAATTATGGACCTAATTTCAAGTAACTTCTAACCTTAACCATAATCCTAACCATTACCCTAACCTTAACTCTAACTCCTAACCCTAACCAGATTTAAACGTCAAACCCTAAGATTTGAACGTCAAGAAACCTCTAACCCTCACACTAACCCATTTAACCCTAACCCCAAACCTAACCATTACCTACCACTAAACCTATCCCTAACACTAACCCTAACCCCAAACCTTACCCTTAGCCTAACCCAAACCAATACCCTAACCCTTACCAATAATACCTTACCCTAACCCTATAACCCTGTAACCCTAACCCTAATCCTAACCCTATATCCCAACCCTAACCCGTTAACCCAAAGCTTCACGTTCAACCACCATACGACGATGTAGCCTTTTCTAATTATTGAGCATCGAATGGACGTCATTATCATAAACGCCGTAAAGGCCTAGTAAAATTATGAATATCCGAAATATCGACATAGCGAAATAACATTGGGGGATTTTTGGTGAATTGAAATTAAGCGATTTGCCCCAATGCATGCTGGGAAATCTGAACTAACGAAGCGATCCCAGGTCAGCGGTCACAACCGCGAGAATCAAAATGATGAAAGTATCGAAACGATACCGAGCCAAATTCTTTCATTATTGCTTCATATGCTAATTTCTGAATGTGAGACTAATGAATTCGAGTACCTAAGTGTCACAAGAAGGAAATATGAAATCCTATAAACGTCTGGTTTATCGGCAGACGAAAAAAATGTAGGAATTAAGTGAGCCTAAGTGAATCTAAAAAGAGGGGCGTAGCCCTGCACTTGTCCGAAGACATAGGAGTAAAAATGTGAGGTAAGAAAAAGCTGCTTTCTCAATAAAATGTGCCTTTATGTTTTAGAATGATAATTTGATTGGATAGTTAATCACTATAAAAATCTATTGCCGTAAACGACTATCAAGACACAATATATACACCATAAAAAATCTATCTCGATCGAGCAAGTGTCTGCTGTTTGTAAATTTGTAACAAGTATAAAAACTCCAGAATGTACTTCTTAATAAGAACGGTATAACTTCAAGTACGAGTTTTTATGAAAGGTAAAGGCATCAGGCCTGTTTTAGAATTACTAAGAAAATCAATGACCCGCTATCCCGTTGCACGCACGGGGATAGGCATGGTTAAACCGAGGCGGTGCGTCAGATCCTCTCGCGGAGATGCTGCCTAGGCATACCATCTCACTGCCGGTCACCAACAACACCGCCCGAGAAAAGCAGATAATTCTACATTATAATCATTGCAATAGTAAATCAGGTCTTGCAAGGTATTATAATCACCAATAAAATCTAACCTCGTATAAAAGTCAAGTGCACCTGAATTTGTATGATAAAAAGTTTGCGAGTTTGACAGCTCAGCCGTAGCCGCACCTTTTATGACAGTCAAGTCAACAAGTGAGTCCGCTCCGACATTGCACGTCTATTTATACATTCTGCCCAACCCCTAAATCTGAGCCCGAAAAAGTAAAATAAGAATCTCTGATTGGACCAACGTTTTACTCATTGTCCGAACTGCGCAAGTCCGAAAATGAGCTGGACATCTACTCAGCTACTCAGCTCGCGAGTAAAATTGTTTACTCCGAGTTGCTTTGAGTTGCTCATTGCACAAACTGCGCATGTCAAACTTTGAGTAAAATCGGCTCATGGTACGATCTACGCGTACCCAAAGTGAATTAGAAACGTATGAATAATCCCAGGGCACAGCTCACGGTTGCCTCATTTGCAAAATCTAAAATACGATACTATAAAATGGCAATGTTACTAAATTTAGAGACCTCCAGATCAGTGGGACTAGCAACCCAATTGACCTGGGAGAGATGCCGGGAAATGCAATATAAAAGTTACGAAAGTGAAAGTCTGAACAAGATTTTCAACGATTAAACTCATCAAAAATGCTAGTTTTGAGATATCAAAATTATGAAATAAATGATGCCATGACGGAATAGCAGTGGAAAATGTAAGTCATAGTTGAAATTGGATCGATAAAATAGCCTAAATCAGTGAATGAAAATTCATGTGCATGGTCTAAATATCGGACGAGCATTGCACTAATACACAGAAGTCAATGGGGAATCAATGCAAAAAGTTGATATTTATAAAAAGTGGAGCATTGACATAACAGCCTAATTTCTCTCATAAAAATTCAAACTAGGACTAAAAGTCTGCGAACGGAAAGGTAATGTACACGAGGAACACGACTATCATAAAACTGTGTTTCGCAAGCGAAACGTAGCCTAAGCAAGGATTAATTTGAACAAATGTCCAGAAATACAAAGTAGGCCAAATCGTGTTCCGTCACAGTACTTTAATATTACAACTACATTTATCGTCAAGTAGTCATATACTAATCCCTAAAGTCACCACTGGACAATCTTTCAGTCACTCACAAAACTGGTTAGTAGAACAAACTCGGACCCGAGCCAACTAGAGCTAAACCTAATGTTTAATCCATAGAAGTAACTGAATAGTTCTTATATTAAAGTTAAAGGCTGGGTGAGCTGTCCTAGCTTAAACCACATCCTCTCATATTTTCGAGTGGCTACCCACATAACCAATGTCTTCAAAGTTCTCCTGAGTACCCAGGTGTTGCAAGACAATGTTCGTAATATTATGAAAATACAAAATTGAATTACAACATCGAACTTTTAAGACTTTTACGGTACTGTACGCAATTTCACCAACTCAAATTTATGAAAAGCGTCTGCGGGGGCACGGCGGGAAAGTATTTCGCTATTGACTTATTCAATGTATATTCAAACAAATAGAGATACGTCCTGTAAAAGAATCACGAAAGTAAACTTGCTGTCAACCATGTACACTTGATTTTTTTCTGTACATAAATAAGTAAAAGTTCTTTACAGAATAAATTTCATTTAGGAATCTGGACTTTAATTAAACCTTATAACAAAAATTAACTTACCGTTGAATGCATGTTATAGCTAAAACATTTATTTAATTGCATACCAAAAAACGTTGAGCTTTCTTCAGTAGATAGCAATCTAGTGAATGTTCTTGAGCGTGACCATAACCAGAGTATTGGCGTTGTGATACCTATAATACAAATAAAGAGATAACATAGTATATTATTAATTTCAAATCAGTACTTTAATATTACTACTACATTTATCGTCAAGTAGCATATACTAATCCCTAAAGTCACCACTGGACAATCTTTCAGTCACTCACAGAACTGGTTAGTAGAACAAACTCTGACCCGAGCCACCAAGAGCTAAACCTAATGTTTAATCCATAGAAGTAACTGAATAGTTCTTATATTAAAGTTAAAGGCTGGGTGAGCTGTCCTAGCTTAAACCATATCCTCTCATACTTTCGAGTGGCTACCCACATAACCAATGCCTACAAAGTTCTCCTGAGTACCCAGGTGTTGCAAGACAATGTTCGTAATATTACGAAAATACAAAATTGAATTACAGCATCGAACTTTAAAGACTTTTTACGGTACTGGGGTTTCATTGTACGGTACTGTACGCAATTTCACCAACTCAATTTGATGAAAAGCGTCTGCGGGGGCACGGCGGGATACTATTTCGCTACTGACTTATTCTATGTAGAGATACGCCCTGTAAAAGAATCACGAAAGTAAACTTGCTCTCAACCATGTACACTTGATTTTTTCTGTACATAAATAAGTAAAAGTTCTTTACAGAATAAAGTTCGTTTAGGAATCTTGACTTTAATCAAACCTTATAACAAAAATTAACTCACCTTTGAATTAGGTTATCGCTAAAACATTTATTTAATTGCATACCAGAAAAGGTTACTCAGTATATAGCAATCTCGTCAATGTTCGTGAGCGTGACCATAACCAGAGTATTGGCGTTGTGATACCTATAATACAAATAAAAGAGTTAACATAGTATATTATTAATTTCAAATCAGTCTTTAATATTACTACTACATTTATCGTCACGTAGTCATATACTAATCCCTAAAGTCACCACTGGACAATCTTTCAGTCACTCACAGAACTGGTTAGTAGAAGAAACTCTGACCCGAGCCACCTAGAGCTAAACCTAATGTTTAATCCATACAAGTAACTGAATAGTTCTTATATTAAAGTTAAAGGCTGGGTGAGCTGTCCTAGCTTAAACCATATCCTCTCAAATTTCGAGTGGCTACCCACATAACCAATGCCTTCAAAGTTCTCTCGAGTACCCAGGTGTTGCCAGACAAGGTTCGTAATATTATGAGAATACAAAATTAATTACAACATCGAACTTTTAAGACTTTTTACGGTACTGGGGTTTCATTGTACGGTACTGTACGCAATTTCACCAACTCAAATTGATGGAAAGCGTCTGCGGGGGCACGGCTGGACAGTATTTCGCTACTGACTTATTCAATGTATATTCAAACAAATAGAGATACGCCCTGTAAAAGAATCACGAAAGTAAACTTGCTTTCAACCATGGACACCCCCTAAAGAGCCAAAACCTAGCATTTTTGCCCATTTGTCTGGCGTCTTGTTCATAGTCTTAACATCAGAAATACAAAATGAAACATACATTTCTAATAATCTTTAAACATACTCTTTTGCATGCAAAAGACTAGAAGTTCATACGAGGTGGCCGCATCGAGATATTTCTACTTGAATTTGGTCCGATTTACGACGTTTTTGTGGCTGGACCCCTCTTTGGGGGGTCCCATTTTCCAGGGGGACATTTGATTTGTGTTTCTTTGGTATTTTTGGAAACATTTGGCACCAGTGAGTACATAAACATGACTAATAAGTTCCTTAAAGGCCTAGAGACTGCAACAGCTACCCGTCAAAATGTGATTAAGTCATGTCCGAAAGCTCTACGCCCCCCCCCCCCCCCCCCCCTAAAATAGCAACGAAGTGCGCGAAACCCATTTTTTTTAAATTTTCCTATTAAGAGCAGAGTGGACAGTTCCAAAACCTAAGACAAAGCTCACAAATCCTTTAGTTGTTGAGAAAACCCCCTTCAAAGTAGGTACTTCAAACTGTGTAACACTGAAATAGACCATTTTCAGCAAAGGTCGTCGAACTTTGGGAGGCCATAGCGACCGAACCGAATGGAATTTGAATTTTTCCTTTCGACCTCCTCTATAAATCCATAATATGTACCTTCGAGTGCAATTTGAGCAAAACCCATGACCTATGGTGAACTACCTGTCTCAATTGGCATGGAATGACTCTATTCTTATAAAAGTGGGTGTGGTTTGGGATGTCATGCAATTTGATTGGTTTTTGGCTGATTTTCAGCCGATACGCCCAGTCACCCATACATTATGAGACAATGGTATATAGTTTGGGGCGGGGTTTAATTCATTTGAAAAATAATACCTTCAGCGTGTATGATCAGCGTGTCATCGCGTTAGCGTGCCCTACACAAAGTCATCGCCGTATGCGTTGTATGTATAACGCAGCGATGACACAGGTGCGTGTGTGCCAAAGAACTCAATTAATTTTAAGCAGGTAGTTAGAAAACAGCTCGCTAGATTCGCCGATTTTAAAAATGGGAAATTTGCTGTTTGTTTCAAATAAATCTAACAAACTGCTTTATTTTATGACAAAAGATCAAAATAACCAATAAACTTAATAAGAATGAGAATAACATATAGTTCTTAGCTGTTTTGCTATACATGTAGAGTGTAGACGATGGTCTTATAATGTACAGGCTGTACCATATTTGTGTTGTCATGTATGACTCCATAGGAAAACAGCCAATAATTATATTTTAATTAATTCTCTAAGTATGTGGCAGGAACCTTCAAAAATGGATTAAAAACCTATGCTGATGTTGTTTCTTAATCTTCATGATTTTGGTTTAGATAAATATCACAAAAACCTTAGGTCTCTGGATCCAAGGGCTATAAATATTAGTTGATTCTCAATTCATGGACAGGTTTGCAAGAGTCTAATTGGATGAGTTACTAGTTGTATCCTTGGAGTTACTCTAGTTTTGTTCATTTAAATGTATTGATAATTGATATTTTTAATCTTGATACAGGCAATGACGTTCAATGGATGTAAAGCAAGATTGATCTGATTAGCGACTGACATAGAGGAGAAATGGTGGGAACATGTGCTTACCCGCAAACAGCGCTTCACGTGGTTACCAATAAAGGTTTTTCCAAAGAAGACTTTGTGTAGGGCACGCTAACGCGATGACACATTGATCATACACGCTGAAGGTATTATTTTTCAAATGAATTAAACCCCGCCCCCAAACTATATACCATTGTCTCATAATGTATGGATGACTGGGCGTATCGGCTGAAAATCAGCCAAAAACCAATCTTAAGCAGGTAGTTAGAAAACAGCTCGCTAGATTCGCCGATTTTAATAATGGGAAATTTGCTGTTTATTTCAAACAAATCTAACCAACTGCTTTATTTTATGACAAAAGATCAAAATAACCAATAAACTTAATAAGAATGAGAATAACATATAGTTCTTAGCTGTTTTGCTATACATGTAGAGGATGGTCTTATAATGTATAGGCCGTACCATATTTGTGTTGTCGTGTATGACTCCATAGGAAAACAGCCAAGAACTATATTTTAATTAATTCTCTAAGTATGTGGCAGGAACCTTCAAAAATGAATTAAAAACCTATGCTGATGTTGTTTCTTAATCTTCAAGATTTTGGTTTAGATCAATATCACAAAGACCTTAGGTCTCTGGATGATGGATCCCAGGGCTATAAATATTAGTTGATTCTCAATTCATGGACAGTTTTGCAAGAGTCTAATTGGATGAGTTACTCGTTCTATCCTTGGAGTTACTCTAGTTTTGTTCATTTAAATGTATTGATAATTGATATTTTTTATCTTGATACAGGCAATGACGTTCAATGGATGTAAAGCACGATTGATCTGATTAGCGACTGACATAGAGGAGAAATGGTGGGAACATGTGCTTACCCGCAAACAGCGCTTCATGTGGTTACCAATAAAGGTTTTTCCAAAGTAGGCTTGGCGTTCAACTTTAAAACTATTCAGCGCTATGTCAAGTGAATCCACAACTGGACCATCGCCTACTATCAACTGAAGATCTTCGGAGTCTCTTTCCTTCACCTGTGGTAAAACAATGATTGCAGACATATTATTTTTACAATTCCACATAGTCTTGACAAATTGTCATCATGATTTGCAGATAGTAACACAGGACACTTTTGACTGACATGCATGCAGTCATCCATAATCAAGACCAATAGCATGGGAATCTACACACAGAAAACACTATGTAAAAAATTATGTAAATATAGAACTCCGTAATTATTATGTAAGAGTTTACATAAAACATGTAATATATACCCAAGCTTGTGTAAATTCCTATGCAAAAGCTTAACACAACTGTTTACATAGTATTATGGAGTTCTATTTTTACACAGATTGTGTATATTTTACATAATTTGTGTAATTTTTTTACATAGTGTTTTCTGTGTGTACTGAATCCAAGGTAAGCTGATCAATGAATATTATGTTTCAAGAACTTAAAAACAAGTCAGGTCCAAATCTGAGAACATGTCTTAACTTTTTACCCCTTGTGACCTCTTGGCATGTCACTTTTATTTGCCAAACACCGCACATGATCATAATGAAACTTTTGACAAAGTCTAATAATTGTAGCATGTAACTTAGGCCTGTAACTCATTCCCCAAACAGTCTTGTAATATTACCCATCAATGTCAAATCCTATTTATATAGGTGCCTGAATATCTTCTCATTCATAAATTCATCTTTCCTTGACCTTGTAACCTACACATTTTTCAAAATAAATATCTTTCCGAGGTCGCTATTTTCTCTATGGGGAAATCCTGTGCAATTCTCGCCTCATTAATATTCATAAGCTCATTATCGCTGTTATAGCGCTATGGGATATCTTTGCTTTAAATTGTCTTTTAAATGTCAGGTTTTAATGGAAATTCAAATTACCTCCTCAGAAAATTACCATGTTTTAGGCATTTATAAGGACTGTGCATCCTTATATAGGATATTGCATTTCTGAATATAAAAATTTATTATTAAAAAACTAAATTTGTCAGAGAATGTGTTGATGAGAGAGAATTTTCCAATAGCGCAATAATAGCGGTAATGAGTTCATGAATATTAATGAGGCAAATGTCTATGGGATTGTACTGTGTAGATTTTGTCGTTGAAATCAACCCCCAGTCCAGTCCAGTCCCCCCATTCAATGTTGTTCGGAACCGTTTCATCACCACGGTCATTGGGACCCTCAACATTGATTGGTGGGGGCAGGGGAGGGATATCACTTAGTAGATTGCTCACACAAGTTTGTTGCAAAATCAGCGCTTGAAAATAGTCCCTTAAAGTGCCCGATATTAGCAAAGAAATGGACTATGTGGTCCAACACCAATTTTCCTGAATTGTAGTTAAACATGACAGGATTAAAATATAAAAAGATGACAATCAATCTTTTTATTTTCCTTGTTTTCTGTTTTTCCTTGTTTTCTGTTTTAGAAAACAGTCTGTAACTGAACACTACAGAATGCAACTTTACGCTCTTTTTGTGGTGCCGTGTCACATTTAATTATATAATTACAACTATTCTGACTAACAGATAGACTTACCAACTCCAACAATCCCTTTTCTAGTTTTGTGATTAATTTTGTTGTGGTTCGATGGAGGGCAAGGGGCAGGTCATCCTTCAGTCCTTCCAACTCTTCCTTCTTTGTGTTGATCTCTCTATCTTGGTCGTCTTTTTGTGATTGGATTTTACAGATTGATGTGTTAAATTTGTCAGGTGGGAGATCCTCCGTTTCTCCTGTTGTAATCTGCAAATTAGAATAAGTGTTCATAAGCTCATAAAAATGCAAATATTTCGGGTATTTCAGGATATATTCATTTTACGTAAAATATTTTGTGTCTATTATGAAAAGCTGGTCTGTTCCTCTTTCATAATTTTGAAGTGATAACTAATTTTGGAGCTTAGCACCTCTGTTTTTTAGATGGGGCGCTCATTTTCAAAATGAGCCTAATTCATGATTTCGTTAACTATTCCTGCTCGAAACAATTTGGGTTGCGGTCTGAAGTGTTACATTGAATATATTCATTTTACGTAAAATATTTTGTGTCTATTATGAAAAGCTGGTCTGTTCCTCTTTCATAATTTTGAAGTGATAACTAATTTTGGAGCTTAGCACCTCTGTTTTTGAGATGGGGCGCTCATTTTCAAAATGAGCCAAATTCATGTCTTCATTAACTATTCCTGCTCGAAACAATTTGGGTTGCGGTCTGAAGTGTTACATTGACAAGTTACTGGGTTTTCCAAATTTCAAACAGTTATGGTCACATGTTGGTGTGATTTGTGTTACATGTTCAAAATTGACACACAAAAAGTATTTTGTTATATGATTTTAGGTATTGTCACTCTCTGATAATTCATACCAGTTTTTTGTTCAAAAGTCCCTGATAAAACTGTTAATTTAGTCTATTATTGGAAATGTAAACAATAGTTTTCAAATTAGACATGCTGTGCTAAAAGAAGGACACAATTGAAGTACACATAGCACAAAAAGTCCCTGACCACTTGACCAGGTGGTGTTTCACTGTTTGGTGTTGGCTAATTCAAAAAAGATAATCGGTATCAAAAATCTGAGATACACAAAGGAACAAATAGTAATGTGTTTCACGTCCCCGCCCCGGAACCAATTTTTGACGACACTCCATTATAAGGATCGGGAGCTGGTGCGCTACAATCATGGAGCTACAATTAATCAAAATTAACTTGTTTTTTTTTTTACCTGTGCCTTTAGTAACTCCACATCTATTTCATGCGTTGCTTTTAGCAGGTTCTCATATAATTTGCCGAAAACCCAAGCATGATATGCAGCGTGGATAGTGCAATCTGTAAAGAAATAATGATACTTAGAAAATTGAAAAATTTGGTTGGCAATCAAAAGCTGTCACTCATTCTCATGCAATAACAAAAAGGTCATTACTGAAAAATCGCCCATAAATATCGCTCCTTGAATTCTATTTTAAAAAGTAAATAAGCTTACTTTTTGTGCAATTATCTCACAGGACAGAGTCGATTTTTATAATTTTCATTATGTTCCAATTAATAACTGCCGTATTTCGATTCCAAGAAATCCCAGGCGAATTTTCTGAAAGTGAGAAATGCTACCAAAAATGTGAATCAAGCCGTGAAAAAAGAGATTGCATTTTCTTCAGGGGCCCTCACCTTTACTGCAGGTAGACTTTTTTTTACTATCAGGTTATTTTGCCAAAAAAGTGATAATAGCATAATTATGTAGACAATACACAGTGTCAGCTTTTTTGTTTTTGTTTGAGTCAACAATTGGACTTTCGATTCTGATTTAACTATTGAGGCATTTCTATTCTTACATGTACCTGTTTTATCGGTATGCCAATCATTGGACTTTGGCACACATTGTGGCTAACGTTTTTGGCCATTGACCTTTGTTGGTTCCCTAGGATCCGAAGATAATGTTCTAGGCCCTCCAATGTTCTATCATTGATTATATCGTTCTGTCTGATATTTGGTGTCGTTTGGATCTGGTCCTTTGTTGCTTCACACTTGATGCATCATGGATATCGTGCTGTTGAAAAAAAGATTAAACTAATTATACACCTATCAGTTGTAAGACGCACTATACGACCCCCGGGAGTGGTGCGTCACTTTACCGAGGTGCGTCAACTTCTCATGTACCATGATGCACCCTGTGTCAAAAAAACGACGGACCATTGCCATCCAAATACGCACCCTCAGTCAATTTTTGGACGCACCGTTGGTGCATTCTGACGAACCATGACGACGCACCCGTCGTCAGATATCGTTGACTAAACTGGATAAAACACGATGACTACTGAAAATGAAACTACTTTTGATTCACGGGGGATCTGCCCTTATTCGATGTTGTCAACCCTGGCCCTCGAATAAATAGACCCCGGACGTGGGTTGGGCGCTTATAAGGTCCTGGGCGCTTAATAGGGATAATACGGTACCCATTGAATATTTCAGAACCTAACGAAATCAGGTCCTGGGCGCTTAATAGGGATAATACGGTAGCCATTGAATATTTCAGAACCTAACGAAATCATGAAACTGTTTAATGTTTCTTGTGAATCCCAAGACATTCCGCCCCAAGAAAAACATCCATAGGTCTTGGTTTTCAGAAAATGGATCTAATGTACCAGTGATAAAATGCTTTTAAAAGTCCCCATGTCCTAAATGGTGCACATCCCTTTTATCAATAATCCGTGGTTACGCATAGCTTTTTAAACCGATGTATTGATTAGGGTTTTACAGAAATATCTGCTGCCCTCTGTTGTAGATACGCTTATAAAACGGACAATTTACACGCGATCAAACAGCAGTGACCAAGATGAAAGATCAGCTGATTTTAATGCGAGACCACTTTTAATGCGAGACCACTTCTAACTTGGTAACAATGTTACATGCTGAAATACGTTTTTAAAAATTCCCAACATTATTTTTGCTTTTGTGCGAAAACTAACCAATCACAAATTATTGGTCACTAATGGAGCTCAGCTGTATTAAAATATCAAATAAAAAAAACAGCCATAGGAACAACCTTAACAATGGGTCTTACTAATTTAGTTTAAAAAAATGTTGGTGTCACATTTTTATGGGAATCGCCCATGTAAGTGAAACCACCTTTTTATCTTACCAGTTACCCCCATTATGCCATACATATGGGATATCAACGCATAATCTCCGACGAAAAACAGCCGTAGCTTCTATCCTCTGAAAACAACAAATTTAAGAATTGTTATTATAATTTTAAAACAACATACAAAACCAACCCTGTAAATAAGATGGACTATAGAGAGTCTTAGTTTCAGATCATGCTTGCTACATGATTTTTAGATGACTTTATACGTACTGACAACATTTTCAACAACAAAATGCAAAATCCAGGGCGCCCCGGCCAAAAAACCACTAAAATAAAGGCCATTATGGAAAAACAGTATTTTAATCACAAATCAATCATTTTCGGTCCAATCAATTTGATTTTGGTGGCAATACCTATGTTTATTGGGACATGGAATAATCTTATGCAACTTTTATCGCATGAAAATGTTTTGTTTTCCTGGAAATGGTATTTTGAGCAATGTGCAGGGCGCTGTTTAAAAAAATACCTTCGCATCGAATCATCTCAAATTCTAATGTTGAAATATGATAGGAGTTACATTTGAGGCATTTCCTGAAAATCTGAGTAAAATACCATTGTTTTTAAGCTACGCCATTTTAGACATCTTCGAATTGTCTCCATTGAAACACACACTAATGAAAGTTCGTTGACCCCTGTACTATCGTATGGAAGTGGATGCCACGGTAAAATGAATGAAGGTGATTTTTTGTTCCCAGGACTAACATTTTTAGGTAGGACTCGGATTTCCCAGTTTTAAAACCCCAAAAACCAAATTCTTTCTTATCTTAACTCATTCCTATCAAAACAGTGGTAACGGAATTGCACAATATGTTTTGGTCAAGAGGTAGGCCTATGAGTTTTTAAAATATTGGGCGAGATGTAGTCGAGAGTACTTAAGATAACTCCTCACAATATAGGCTTAATCGATCCAATTTTATACCACACTTGGGCACCTCAAAATATAATAATGGATAATATTGGATCCATAATATAATAAATTATTACGCACAATATGTATTGATCCCGCTTTGAGTTTTAAAATAATGTGAGGAGTTATATTGAGTAATTACCTTTTTCCTTCTGCTTCCATGGATGAGGGCTTCCCCATCTCCATCTTTAAGCAAAATATCCACCCATTCCCCAATACAATTCCTAATGTATTGTGGAACATACATTCCCTGCCGATGTTCCTCCGCCATTTTTGATAGTGTAGTTGCTGTATGTGAAATAAAAACAAATACATTTTTATTTACAATTGTGTAAAAAGACAAATTTGGTTGAATTCAATTGATTTTGAGTTCTGTGGCAATTTTTGATGTTTTTTGGCTAGGGTAACCCAGAGTTGGCGTAACCTAAATATGGTGTCAGTATGCATACAAATAAATTGTGATAAGGATGTCCTGATTCTGAAAATGTCACCTTGTACATATGAATCAATTTTGTTGAATACATTATTTCGCTTTCAAATGAGTCCAAAGCCAAACAAAAATATCTCTTAATTTGACAATTAAGCTAATGATCTCAACACAATGGTTTGACATACCTCGAATTTTCGACCGATCACATCGATCTTCATCTGGAGACTGGCAACCCAGATTTGGGGTCAGTGACCTTTCGGACACGTGATCCCAAAATCGGGTCGAACACTCTTGGAAGGTTGTATCGGCCCCCGTCCCTGTTGAGTGACGGCTTGTTTACTCGGATGTAGATGGCCTCCTTAACACCCCTCTCAAAGTATTTTGGTTCACGGTCCAATATTTTGACTTGTTCCAAGTCTACGTGATGGCCCGGTGACTCGATGTGGATGTGTTTGGAGACCTCCGACGAGGTCGAGCTTGGGCGGCGGTGCTCAAGAAAATATCTCTTCGTGTTATCATGAACACCAGACCATTTTTTGAGGGGGCGAGTTCAAACCGCATGGGCTTAAAAACATACACACTGTTAATTAAATAACTTACCAGCTTTCCTTCCTTCTTCATCAAAAGCAAATGATACCGACACGCATTGGCCATTTGTGTCCACAGAGCGATGTGCTGCAAATAATGTTTCCAAGAGAATCGGTGTTATTCGTCGTGTAAAGCATTTTCTTCCACATCCAACTCTTAAGATGACACCACTTAACTATTTAGATCAAAAATACCTGATGAACTTTTGACTGGGGCTGATTTTATGGCCTGAAGTAGCCCCCATAACATCGATTTTCGGCCCACAGTGGGCCCTCATGGGACCCTTTATATTTTAAAGGGTCCCATAAGGGCCCACTGTGTGGGCCGACGATCAATGTTATGTGGGAGGCGACTTTACAAGAGAGGTCGAAAATGGGATAGTTTCATTTTCGGAAAGATAAACAGCTGAAATGTTCGTGCTTTTCACGCAAAATAATTATACGCAAAAATTATAGCACACAAAATATTGTTTTCAACATTCATGCAGTGCATCCAGAAGGTCGCCAGCGGGAAAAAAGACAGTTCGCGAAATGTCTTTGAAATCAAAATGCGCGAAAATATTGGCTTTTACAGTATTAGTTTGAACCCTGTAAATTCTCAAATGGACCAATGACAGACCATTTAATAAGAGGCATTTGGTATAAACAATCTTTTGATTAAGTGTTGACAGAAAATGTAGGAGAGCCAAGTGAGAAAAGCTTCACTGACTTTGAAGGCCTTTTTCAGTGGTGATTAACTTCAATTTAATCATAATTTCACTTTGGAATGGCCTATAACAACTTTGGTGTCATTTTAAACCTGGGGACATCTACTTTCTGAAAGAAAATGTGGCGAGGAAAGAAGGAAAAGAAGAAAAAAATGTGACTTTTTGGCGTGCCATGTCACGGTCTAATACCCAATTCATCTAAACCCCGTTTAGTTGGCTCTATAACCCTACCATATACCATAAAATACCACGACTGCGCACGTTGTACCACCTGACGTTGAAGTTTTTCGAGCAGAGCAGCCTTGACAGCCGTGGTGTAGTGGAATGGAGATGGGCATTGGTGCTGAAGATCCTTGGTTCAAATCCGGTGGGGGTGGGGGGGGGTCAGGGGGGATATTTTGGTCAATTTTCCATGTTGAATAACATATATGAAAAAGTGGTGGGGGTAGAGTTATGGTTAATGTGGCTTTTAAACACATTTAAAATTGTATTTTGGGTTTGACATTCTATTAGTTGATCAAAAGGTCTTACAATCTTCTTTTATTATATGGCTCCATGAGTATAACACGCCTAATCAATTGTCACGTTCAAGATTAGAAGTACCATTTGTCCTGTTTTGAATATACCTGCAATTGTCTGTGGTTGATCATGTATTTAACTGTGTGGGTTCGCAGTGTGGCTGAATCTACCATAGGCAAACCTAACAGGGACAGCTTGATCGCTAACTGAATGGAATAAGCAGTTTGCTGGTGTATTCCCATGGAATAAAAGCCCCAAAAGTGTACAGTTGTTCACCAGTTTTTTTCCTTGAGCTGCTTTCCCTGCGGCTTGTGCGTAGGGAATTCCTAATGACCCTCTCCAAATCAGTCAATCCTTTAATTTAAAACATTACAAAATAATGGTTACAATGAGCAAATACACTATAATTATACCAAAAATAGCTTATATTAAAGTTAAAGGCTGGGTGAGTTTTCATAGCTTAAACCATATCCTCTCATACTTTCGAGTGGCTACAGGGGCGTAGCCAGCATTGTCATTCCAGGGGAACAAACATCAATATCGTCCCTATTTTAAAGCATTTTCGTAAAAGGTTGCCCCAATTTTTTTCTTTCTAGTCACTTACCTCGTGAATTTCACGTAAGTGAGGGGGGGGGGGGTTACGAAAAAATTCGCACAGTCCAAAAAAAAAGGCCCCATTTCTCTTCTCTTTCCCCTCTCCTTCCCCTTTCCCTTCTCTTTCTCCCTCTCCTTCCCCTTTCCCTTCTCTTTCTCCCTCTCCTTCCCCTTTCCCTTCTCTTTCTCCCTCTCCTTCCCCTTTCCCTTCTCTCTCTCCTCCCCCTTTCTCTTCTCTTTCTCCCTCTCCTTCCCCCTTCTTTCTCTCTTTTCTCCCTTTCTTCTCGTCCCCATTTTTCCGCTTCGCCGTCCCCATTTTAGGTGTCCGGGGGGGCAGTCCCCCCCCCCCCCCCCCCCCCCACTGGCTACGCTACTGAGTGGCTACCCACATAACCAATGCCTTCAAATTTCGCCTAAGTACCCAGGTGTTGCAAGACAATGTTCGTAATATTATGAAAATACAAAATTGAATTACAACATTGAACTTTTCAGACTTTTTACGGGACTGGTTTTTTTTTATTGTACGGTACTGTACGCAATTTCACCAACTCAATTTGATGAAAAGCGTCTGCGGGGGCACGGCGGGATAGTATTTCGCTACTGACTTATTCTATGTATATTGAAACAAATAGAGATACGCCCTATAAAAGAATCACGAAAGTAAACTTGCTCTCAACCATGTACACTTGATCTTTTTTCTGTACATGAATAAGTAAAAGTTCTTTACAGAATAAAGTTCGTTTAGGAATCTTGACTTTAATCAAACCTTATAACTAAAATTAACTTACCTTTGAATGCATGTTATCGCTAAACATTTTTAATTGCATACCAGAAAAACGTGAGCTTTCTTCAGTAGATAGCAATCTCGTCAATCTTCGTGAGCGTGACCATAACCAGAGTATTGGCGTTGTGATACCTATAATACAAATGAAAGAGATAACATAGTATATTATTAATTTCAAATCAGTACTTTAATATTACTACTACATTTATCATCAAGTAGTCATATACTAATCCCTAAAGTCACCACTGGACAATCTTTCAGTCACTCACAGAACTGGTTAGTAGAACAAACTCTGACCCGAGCCACCTAGAGCTAAACCTAATGTTTAATCCATAGAAGTAACTGAATAATTATTATATTAAAGTTAAATGCTGGGTGAGCTGTCCTAGCTTAAACCATATCCTCTCATACTTTCGAGTGGCTACCCACATAACCAATGCCTTCAAAGTTCTTCTGAGTACCCAGGTGTTGCAAGACAATGTTCGTAATATTATGAAAATACAAAATTGAATTACAACATCGAACTTTTCAGACTTTTTACGGTACTGGGGTTTCATTGTACGGTACTGTACGCAATTTCACCAACTCAATTTGATGAAAAGCGTCTGCGGGGGCACGGCGGGATAGTATTTCGCTACTTACTTATTCTAAGTATATTTAAACAAATAGAGATACGTCCTGTAAAAGAATCACGAAAGTAAACTTGCTCTCAACTATGTACACTTGATTTTTTCTGTATAAATAAGTCAAAGTTCTTTACAGAATAAATTTCGTTTAGGAATGTGGACTTTAATCAAACCTTATAACAAAAATTAACTTACCGTTGAATGCATGTTAAAGCTAAAACATTTATTGAAATTGCATACCAGAAAAAGTTGAGCTTTCTTCAGTAGATAGCAATCTCGTCAATGTTCTTGAGCGTGACCATAACCAGAGTATTGGCGTTGTGATACCTATAATACAAATAAAAGAGATAACATACTATATTATTAATTGCAAATCAGTACTTTAATATTACTACTACATTTATCATCAAGTAGTCATATACTAATCCCTAAAGTCACCACTGGACAATCTTTCAGTCACTCACAGAACTGGTTAGTAGAACAAACTCTGACCCGAGCCACCTAGAGCTGAACCTAATGTTTAATCCATGAAGAAACTGAATAATTCTTATATTAAAGTTAAAGGCTGGGTGAGCTGTCCTAGCTTAAACCATATCCTCTCATACTTTCGAGTGGCTACCCACATAACCAATACCTTCAAAGTTCTCCTGAGTACCCAGGTGTTGCAAGACAATGTTCGTAATATTATGAAAATACAAAATTGAATTACAACATCGAACTTTTCAGACTTTTTACGGTACTGGGGTTTCATTGTACGGTACTGTACGCAATTTCACCAACTCAATTTGATGAAAAGCGTCTGCGGGGGCACGGCGGGATAGTATTTCGCTACTGACTTATTCTATGTATATTTAAACAAATAGAGATACGCCCTGTAAAAGAATCACGAAAGTAAACTTGCTCTCAACCATGTACACTTGATCTTTTTTCTGTACATGAATAAGTAAAAGTTCTTTACAGAATAAAGTTCGTTTAGGAATCTTGACTTTAATCAAACCTTATAACTAAAATTAACTTACCTTTGAATGCATGTTATCGCTAAACATTTTTAATTGCATACCAGAAAAACGTGAGCTTTCTTCAGTAGATAGCAATCTCGTCAATCTTCGTGAGCGTGACCATAACCAGAGTATTGGCGTTGTGATACCTATAATACAAATGAAAGAGATAACATAGTATATTATTAATTTCAAATCAGTGCTTTAATATTACTACTACATTTATCATCAAGTAGTCATATACTAATCCCTAAAGTCACCACTGGACAATCTTTCAGTCACTCACAGAACTGGTTAGTAGAACAAACTCTGACCCGAGCCACCTAGAGCTAAACCTAATGTTTAATCCATGAAGAAACTGAATAATTCTTATATTAAAGTTAAAGGCTGGGTGAGCTGTCCTAGCTTAAACCATATCCTCTCATACTTTCGAGTGGCTACCCACATAACCAATGCCTTCAAAGTTCTCCTGAGTACCCAGGTGTTGCAAGACAATGTTTGTAATATTATGAAAATACAAAATTGAATTACAACATCGGATTTTTCAGACTTTTTACGGTACTGGGGTTTCATTGTACGGTACTGTACGCAATTTCACCAACTCAATTTGATGAAAAGCGTCTGCGGGGGCACGGCGGGATAGTATTTCGCTACTTACTTATTCTAAGTATATTTAAACAAATAGAGATACGTCCTGTAAAAGAATCACGAAAGTAAACTTGCTCTCAACTATGTACACTTGATTTTTTCTGTATAAATAAGTCAAAGTTCTTACAGAATAAATTTCGTTTAGAAATGTGGACTTTAATCAAACCTTATAACAAAAATTAACTTACCGTTGAATGCATGTTAAAGCTAAAACATTTATTGAAATTGCATACCAGAAAAAGTTGAGCTTTCTTCAGTAGATAGCAATCTCGTCAATGTTCTTGAGCGTGACCATAACCAGAGTATTGGCGTTGTGATACCTATAATACAAATAAAAGAGATAACATACTATATTATTAATTGCAAATCAGTACTTTAATATTACTACTACATTTATCATCAAGTAGTCATATACTAATCCCTAAAGTCACCACTGGACAATCTTTCAGTCACTCACAGAACTGGTTAGTAGAACAAACTCTGACCCGAGCCACCTAGAGCTAAACCTAATGTTTAATCCATGAAGAAACTGAATGATTCTTATATTAAAGTTAAAGGCTGGGTGAGCTGTCCTAGCTTAAACCATATCCTCTCATACTTTCGAGTGGCTACCCACATAACCAATACCTTCAAAGTTCTCCTGAGTACCCAGGTGTTGCAAGACAATGTTCGTAATATTATGAAAATACAAAATTGAATTACAACATCGAACTTTTCAGACTTTTTACGGTATTGGGGTTTCATTGTACGGTACTGTACGCAATTTCACCAACTCAATTTGATGAAAAGCGTCTGCGGGGGCACGGCGGGATAGTATTTCGCTACTTACTTATTCTAAGTATATTTAAACAAATAGAGATACGTCCTGTAAAAGAATCACGAAAGTAAACTTTCTCTCAACGATGTACACTTGATTTTTTTCTGTACATAAATAAGTAAAAGTTCTTTACAGAATAAATTTCGTTTAGGAATCTTGACTTTAATCAAACCTTATAACAAAAACTAACTTACCTTTGAATGCATGTTATCGCTAAAACATTTATTTAATTGCATACCAGAAAAGTTGAGCTTTCGTCAGTAGATATCAATCTCGTCAATGTTCGTGAGCGTGACCATAACCAGAGTATTGGCGTTGTGATACCTATAATACAAATAAAAGAGATAACATAGTATATTATTAATTTCAAATCAGTACTTTAATATTACTACTACATTTATCGTCAAGTAGTCATATACTAATCCCTAAAGTCACCACTGGACAATCTTTCAGTCACTCACAGAACTGGTTAGTAGAACAAACTCTGACCCGAGCCACCTAGAGCTAAACCTAATGTTTAATCCATAGAAGTAACTGAATAGTTCTTTTATTAAAGTTAAAGGCTGGATGAGCTGTCCTAGCTTAAACCATATCCTCTCATACTTTCGAGTGGCTACCCACATAACCAATGCCTTCAAAGTTCTCCTGAGTACCCAGATGTTGCAAGACAATGTTCGTAATATTATGAAAATACAAAATTGAATTACAACATCGAACTTTTCAGACTTTTTACGGTACTGGGGTTTCATTGTACGGTACTGTACGCAATTTCACCAACTCAATTTGATGAAAAGCGTCTGCGGGGGCACGGCGGGATAGTATTTCGCTACTGACTTATTCTAAGTATATTTAAACAAATAGAGATACGTCCTGTAAAAGAATCACGAAAGTAAACTTTCTCTCAACGATGTACACTTGATTTTTTTCTGTACATAAATAAGTAAAAGTTCTTTACAGAATAAATTTCGTTTAGGAATCTTGACTTTAATCAAACCTTATAACAAAAACTAACTTACCTTTGAATGCATGTCATCGCTAAAACATTTATTTAATTGCATACCAGAAAAGTTGAGCTTTCTTCAGTAGATAGCAATCTCGTCAATGTTCTTGAGCGTGACCATAACCAGAGTATTGGCGTTGTGATACCTATAATACAAATAAAAGAGATAACATAGTATGTTATTAATTTCAAATCAGTACTTTAATATTACTACTACATTTATCGTCAAGTAGTCATATACTAATCCCTAAAGTCACCACTGCACAATCTTTCAGTCACTCACAGAACTGGTTAGTAGAACAAACTCTGACCCAAGCCACCTAGAGCTAAACCTAATGTTTAATCCATAGAAGTAACTGAATAGTTCTTTTATTAAAGTTAAAGGTTGGATGAGCTGTCCTAGCTTAAACCATATCCTCTCATACTTTCGAGTAGCTACCCACATAACCAATGCCTTCAAAGTTCTTCTGAGTACCCAGGTGTTGCAAGACAATGTTCGTAATATTATGAAAATACAAAATTGAATTACAACATCGAACTTTTCAGACTTTTTACGGTACTGGGGTTTCATTGTACGGTACTGTACGCAATTTCACCAACTCAATTTGATGAAAAGCGTCTGCGGGGGCACGGCGGGATAGTATTTCGCTACTGACTTATGCTATGTATATTTAAACAATAGAGATACTCCCTGTAAAAGAATCACGAAAAGTAAACTTGCTCTCAACCATGTACACTTCCATTTGTCTGTACATAAATAGGTAAAAGTTCTTTACAGAATAAATTTCGTTGAGGAATCTTGATTTAAATCAAACCTTAGAACAAAAATTAACTTAGCTTTGAATGCATGTTATCGCTAAAACATTTATTTAATTGCATACCAGAAAGGTTAAGCTTTCTTCAGTAGATAGCAATCTCGTCAATGTTCGTGAGCGTGACCATAACCAGGGTATTGGCGTTGTGATACCTATAATACAAATAAAAGAGATAACATAGTATATTATTAATTTCAAATTAGTACTTAAATATTACTACTACATTTATCGTCAAGTAGTCATATACTGATCCCTAAAGTCACCACTGGACAATCTTTCAGTCACTCACAGAACTGGTTAGTAGAACAAACTCTGACCCGAGCCACCTAGAGCTAAACCTAATGTTTAATCCATAGAAGTAACTGAATAGTTCTTTTATTAAAGTTAAAGGCTAGATGAGCTGTCCTAGCTTAAACCATATCCTCTCATACTTTCGAGTGGCTACCCACATAACCAATGCCTTCAAAGTTCTCCTGAGTACCCAGATGTTGCAAGACAATGTTCGTAATATTATGAAAATACAAAATTGAATTACAACATCGAACTTTTCAGACTTTTGTACGGTACTGTACGCAATTTCACCAACTCAATTTGATGAAAAGCGTCTGCGGGGGCACGGCGGGATAGTATTTCGCTACTGACTTATTCTAAGTATATTTAAACAAATAGAGATACGTCCTGTAAAAGAATCACGAAAGTAAACTTTCTCTCAACGATGTACACTTGATTTTTTTCTGTACATAAATAAGTAAAAGTTCTTTACAGAATAAATTTCGTTTAGGAATCTTGACTTTAATCAAACCTTAAAACAAAAACAAACTTACCTTTGAATGCATGTTATCGCTAAAACATTTATTTAATTGCATACCAGAAAAGTTGAGCTTTCTTCAGTAGATAGCAATCTCGTCAATGTTCTTGAGCGTGACCATAACCAGAGTATTGGCGTTGTGATACCTATAATACAAATTCTCGTATGAGTCGTCACCGTTGAAAAACAGTACCATCGTCGTGTTGGATTTTTTATTTGGTCTATTAACATTGGCTACTTGGTAGCAAAACTTAAAGGAGCCACCGCCTTTATCGCCTCCAACTTTGACCCAAACCTCATTTTCTGGAATTTGCCCATCATGCCAAGTGAGCTTTCTGGTCCTGCATGAAGAAAATCCAAAGTGCAATAATAGTCACATTTCTCAAGCAAAACTATGGTAAATGCAAATTTACTAACTTAAATTCATATATGACAGAAAAACAAAGTAGTTTAATATGTGACAGGATAAAGGGGAATGAGTCGTATGTCGCTAAATAGGGCTGACACATCAGGGAATGCATCAAGAACCTTTTTCAAACATCAAGAATTGGAAACTGTGTTCATGGGGGAAAACCTATGTCCATATTCCTTTCCACGGCCTTTTCCAAACTGACATTAATAATTGCGTTCTGGAAATGAACAATTTAGATTTGTTTAGAAATTGCCTTGAAATGAAAAGCATTAATCAATTAAATTTATAGCCACATTGTCATTAACAGTTGATTGAATTTGTTTTCAAACCATAATATATTCCTCTTTGATATTGACAACACTTTTGAGTTGCTATTGTCGATTCAAGATAAAAAACGACGAAGACCTTGTTGAACCCGTTCGGTCTAATATTGTGGCTTTAGGAGTGAGCCGTGACATATGGCCCTCGCCAAAATATTTTCCTCATTGATGCTGTTTAATTTGCTAACTTTAAGGATTGCATGGCGAAATGCATTCATACGCCAAAAGAAACATGGGCGAACAAATGAACACGTTTTGTTTGTTTACAATTTTGCATCGATGCATAAAAGCATTATGGTTTCCAAATAAGGTTCGCCATCCTAGTAATTTGCATATGAACAGTGGGTTTATCTCGAATCGACAACGCTTTGTTACTGTTACTTAAGATATGGGGGAGTTGTCGAAATGATGATAATCTTACTTGTCCAAGGCATCAAGGTGATGAAACAGCAGCTCCTTGATACTTTTTATATACAGACAGGGTATCTCTTCTTCAATAAACCCGTCTGTCGCAAACGGGTCTTGCGATCGGACTTGGAGTTTGGTCTTGCCCACATGCAGGTCTACCTTGTCCATCATTTCTGCCTGAAACTTCCTCAATTGTCCCTCTCCAGGCAGCAATGGTGTTTTCCAATTTCTGCAGTATCTGTTGAATTAAAAAAAAAAAAAATCTTTCATCCTAATACTATTTTTGGCGAGTCTGTCTGTCTGTCCGTCCAATGCCTTCGGGTGCAGATCCCTGTCCATCTTCTGCCCATCTTCCCATGTAATCGCTATGCACAGGGATCTTCGTCCCACGTAGACAACAAACTGTTGCTAAGCGCTCGCGTATAAACAAAACAAAACATGGCGCACGCAATTTCCGGCGCACGCGTAATGGCGCAGACCGTAAGGTGTGTACGCGTTCGTGGCGCAAACTGGGTCTTTTCATGGGGCGGGTAAAAGGAAGCCGTCCGGTGGCTAACAAAAAAGAGAGATAAAGGACTCCAATTAACTTTAACTCCCGGGCTTTTTTTATAAGTTAAACTATGCATATGATCAGGAGGTAAAAAAGGATCAGATGGCGGGTTAGGGTTATAAAGGAACTGTGAGCGTAAACCGTAGGCCTTCATCCAGGAACATGTTATGTGTTAAACATGTTATTGTTAAAGTGATTGCGAATTGCGGTGGTATGATGTCAGTGCCTCAACATCCCATCGCGGACCCATCTATGCGCGCAGGCCACAACGGGCCCTCATCATGCCTATCATGGTATGTCTTTTATATAAATGGGAATGTTACAGGGACATGTATAAATATAAAGGGACGGTGTGAGCATACATTTAGCTCCTATTATATATATCTTTTTTTGACCCTACCCCCCCCCCCCCCCCCCCTAGACTAGTGCCACCAGTCCCCGAAGAGTCGTCCTGCGCCGTCTGAACAAAATTACCTACAATGCATAGCGCGGACTCCGCAGTGGAGCGTATTGTACGACTGGAGGATAAAGTCTACCCCCCCCCACCCCCCCCCCCCACCCCCCCCCCCCCCCCCCCCCCCCCCCCCCCCCCCCCCCCACTTACGTGAAATTCACGAGGTGACTGACTGGGAAAAAATTTGGGGCAACCTTTTACGAAAATGTACGCCTTGATTTTTTTTCTGTACATAAATAAGTAAAAGTTCTTTACAGAATAAATTTCGTTTAGGAATCTGGACTTTTATCAAACCTTATAACAAAAATTAACTTACCTTTAAATGCATGTTATAGCTAAAACATTTATTAAATTGCATACCAGAAAAAGTTGAGCTTTCTTCAGTAGATAGCAATCTCGTCAATGTTCTTGAGTGTGACCATAACCAGAGTATTGGCGTTGTGATACCTATAATACAAATAATAGAGATATTAAAGGTAGATGTTCCAATTTTCAACTTGAAGTTTTCTATTCTACATGAAAGGTCATCCTTAAAAAAGTCGTGTTCCAAAGTTTGAGTTGCATAGCTCTAATGGTTCTTATTTTAGACGCACAAGATGTTGTGAACTGTACCCATTGAGTAGTACACAAACTATATCGGTGGTTACCACCATTCGCGGTAATTCGACGTTATTTCATAGATTTCTCCGTAATTATACCGATTTAGGCCGTCAAATTTCAGTATGATGATGAGAAAAATACGAGCTTTCATATGATGAAAATCTCCGTATGTTTGAAATAATTCTGTGTTACGAAAATGTGATCGGGTCATCTACCTTTAAACACGTTCTTTGAATTAGAAAATAATGACTGCACTGCGTAACAACTGTTTTCATGAATTTGTTTAGAAATCAGAGGTTGTTGTTCTTGTCTGAGGAATTGTCCCGAGGGACAATTCCGAATGACCAGAAAAAAAACCGAGGAAAACAGTTGTTAAGCAGTCATTATTCTCATTCATTACTGATAAAGATGCATATTTATCCAAAACGTTAATTTGTACCGATATAATCGCGCTAATAATTATTTAGTTTTCTTCTGGGTTTTTTGTCCACCCCTTCTTAGTTATTGAAACAGTCCAAGTCGGGTCATCCCCTCATTAATTTTTCTATCATTCAACCAATCAGAAATAACTTTTAATCGGGTTTCCCCATAACTCATTGAATATTCAGTTTAGAGGCGTGAGGCTTTAATTTGATTGGTCGGTCAATGATCAAAACAATCGAACAATTTGGCGCAGTACTCTCGGGCAATTATTAGTAACCTGCGCTCGGCGTGCGCGTTCTCATCTAACGATTCATTTGATTGGAACGCACTTGGTGCGCAGCTATCGCGATTATTCATGAAGTACTGAATTTCAAATCGGTACATTTTTATTACTACTACATTTATGGTCAAGTATAGCCTATTATAGTCATACAGGGTGTCTCAAAAAAATTACAACGCACCATACGCGATCATAACTTCCTGAATTTTCTGCATTTTACAATTTAAACGGTAAAATGAGGCCAAATTAGTTTTCTACAATTGGAAGAAAACAGCGTTTAATTTTGTTAAATAATTAGGGAGATATATGGGCGATTCCACGGTACGTTACATTTGAGCGCGCCATTCTTTATTCTCCGCTCTATAACTGTAAAAGTGATTTGAATGAAGTTTTCATCTTTTGTATTGTAATACCCAAGACTTAAGGCTAGATCCTCATGCTAACACCAATATGAAATATTAGCTCATGTTAATGTAAGACCGCTCCGAATATCGGTAACACGCGTTACGAAAAAAGACGCACTAAAAAAATCCCAACTTTGTTTTGCTTGTGTATTTCAACTAACCAACCTACAATCAATTGGTCACTACTGTAAGCAAGTACCTTTACAAGGTTTATAAAACTAGAATAATAACAAGAATTAAAGTTCTCACTTTTTGTAAAATGCAAAATAGTCGGTAACACGTGTTACAGTAACACGCGTTACACTTTGTCCAGCCATAATTTACTAGCCTTAGATTCTTTATTATATTTCTAAATTTAAATTAATTTTGACTTTGGCAATTGAACTAACATATTAACCATAAATAAAACTTAAAAATTGAGGTTTTAGCACGTTTTCCTGAATATGAGTTTGGTAACACGCGTTACGACATTTTGATGGCCTATTGTTGAGTGGTGGTTATGAATTTATCTAATTGTTTACTATTTTTAAATAGGGACTAACTAGTGGAATTAAAATTATAAGTGGCGTAAATTAAAACCAAATCAATAAAGTAAATATTTCAAAAAAGTGTTGCTCCGGTAACACGTGTTACCATTTTTGGGGTAAGAAAAGTATAATTTTTTCATAGTAAACATTAGCCAAATGTTGTAACAATTTTTTCCTGAACCTTTGCATGAGCTTTGAACAATATAGAGGTAAAAATAAATATTTTGGAGCAATTTTCAGTTTTTTTGCTCCGTCACATTTTCATGGAATCGCCCATATGTGATTACGTAATAGTAGTCACGGAACACTTCCATCCAAGTTTGCATATTTTCACAGATTTTCACTTGCGCGGCTGGTTACTTACTCATTAATGTTCAATAAGCCAGCACTGTTTAAACCTATGATAAAAAAGTTCAATTTGTGATCTAAAAATACTGAATAATCAATCATAACACTAATAACACCCAGAAAACCAAAAACAATACAACTCATTGTAAGGAGAGAGATTCTTTTAATGTAAAACAAAACATTTTATTTTGTTTTCAATTGCGATACTAATAATTTGACCATTATGCGCAAAATTGGCGATAATTTTATAAAATACATGATTTCAGCCTTCAAGTTGCAAATGTGAAGACTAGAAGCTTGATAAGTTGTATGCGCGATGTTATTAGATCTTGAACTTGGTTTAATAACGACAATGTTCATATTTACTAAAATTACTATAATTTTGTTTCCAATTGTTATAACAAGATTGAACTTAACCTACAAATTTTAAATTTTACTGTTCTTAAGTATAAAATGTGATGAAAATAATCTAGACAACTTTTATTTTATATTTTGTGTTAAACTTTAGTCTCATCTGGCATATTATTTGGTGTAAAATAAAATCTAGAACCATAAAAACACGTTAATCCATGTCATTTTGTAGAGAAGTATTGATTTCATGTATGTGCTGTCTGAATCACTCAATATGAGCAAACTTGGATGAAGTGTTCCCAGACTCACGTTACGTATAAATTGCTCATTTCTCTGGAATTACTGAACCGAATCACATCCGGTTTTCTTTAAAAAATAGCAAACTATTTTGCCTTTATTTTGTTGTTTGAGTTGTTCTATTCTGACACTTATTCAGAAAGTTACAATCCTCTAAAGGTGCGTTGTAATTTTTTCTGAGACACCCTGTATACTATATCCCTCAATTCCCTTCACCAGCTCAATTTGATGACAAGCGTCAGCGGGGTCACGGCGGGATAGTATTTCGCTACTGACTTATTCTATGTAGGCCTATGTATCACTAAAGTAAACTTGCTCTCAATCATGCACACTTAATTCTTCTGTAAAAGTAAAGTTATTAGAGAATAAATTTCATTTTGGAGTCTAGACGTTACCACAAAGAACTAACTAACCTTTGATTGCATGTCATCGCTAAATTATTTTAAGTAAAATGCATATACACTGAGCCAAAAAAGAAACTTATAAAATTTTAACAGATCACCATAGGGTCAGTGCGCATTTCTCTTGTGTCATTGAAGCAAACAATTGGTTATTGACTGCCATTTGAAGCAATAGGCCTACATTGCAGTAATATTGTATCCAAATTTGGTACATTTTCATGCACAGAATTTTATTTGGTGATCTTTTAAAAAAATTATAAGTTTCTTTATTTATAAGTTTCTTTTTTGGCTCAGTGTATATCAGATAAGGTTAAGCTATCTTCAGTAGATAGCAATCTCGTCTCGTCATTGTTCATAAGCGTGACCATAATATTTCGCTACTGACTAATCTTATGTATATATATTTAAAATAAAGATACTTCCTATAAAGGCATCACAAAAGTATGCTTGATCTCCACCCTGCACACAATTATATTTTGGAGTCATTACTTTAATCAGATCTTTGAATAAATTTTAACTCTTAAACATCATAGTAAAGTATATATACCAGAGAAAGTCAAGTTGATCTGCAGTGGTCAGTGGCGGCACCAGCCTCATACAAATTTTTTTTTTGGGGGGGGGACAAAGGGGGGAGGGGCAAGATTTTTTTTCAGGGGGCACGAAAAAAATGATGATTTTTTTGTGTGTGCCATTTTACGCTTAAATGGTCAAATTTTGTAATTTTGGTATGAAAATTTAGCTGGTTTATGCTAAAATTGTCAACATTTGGTCTAATTAAACCTAATTTAGTAAGAAAAAATGCTTAAATTGTCAATTTTTTTCTTCTTATCTTAACTAAATTGATTTTTTGGTGGGGGCAAGATTTTTTCTGTCCCCCCCCCCCCGTGGTGCCGCCACTGGCAGTAGATACCAATTTTTTGAGTGTGACCATAAACCATAGTACTAGGATTGTGTTATCTATAAAACCAATAAACGACATGACTTGAAAAATGTAACAAAATATTATTAATTTACCTTTGAATGTAGGTTATCTCTCAAACAGTCAATGCATACTAGAGAAATTTAAGCTATCTTCAGTAGATTGTTCTTGAGCTTGGGCGTGACCATAACCATACTTTGCTGTGGTCTTACCCTAACTCTTCGGTTTGTATCGGTTTGCACTCCCAGAACCCTGGGATCAGGTTAAAGCGCTGATTTCCCAACCGTTGGAAGGACGTGTGTATAATAGGGCGGCCATTGTGTGGTTAATATATTGAATATAGTTTTGTAATTGTAAGAGATATTTATAAATTATGATAATAATGTCCAGAGAATACGTAATATGGTTCAAACCTCATGATTCTATTAATTTACCGTAGATATTCGATATCTAGACAACTTTCTGCCAACTTTGAAACTCTGAAAGAGATGGCGCCCTCTCGCGATTAAGCCGGCTTTTAAAAAGATCATTCTAACAAAATAATTTCGGCGGCGCTGAAAATGACGTAAATAATGTCGCAGTAAATAGTCCGTTCAATATAATTTTCGGATCAAGAATCTATCCCGGGACCTATCCAATGACTACATGTATACGAGTGTGAGTGTCTGGTAACGGGGTAAAACCGCAGACGTACAATACGGAAAATCGAGGGGCGAGGTCTAGACTCTGGCAGGTCATATTCGACTTAACCAGTGTATCTTTCTTTTTCACAATTAATAGTATTTGTTGCTATTCGTTATTTTAAGGATATATTAAGCAGCTAAATTCAAAATTATTTTAAAAACACTGACTATAGAGAAAATATCCCAAAATTATCAATTTACTTTATTTTGTCACCAGTTAATATTTGTTAGAAGAAAAAAATATCGTTATACATGTACATGTAGGCCTATGATTGATTTTTATTCGAGTGGCGTAGCTATGTTTTTCATAATGAGTTGGGGTGGGGTGGGGGTTGGGCAAAATAAAAGTGACTATACCAGGCTGGCAACTTTTGAGAATTCAACGAGTCACAACAACTAACTTGAGAGGGATGTGTGAGGGGTTGTGACAAGCACCCCCCCCCCCCCCCCCCTCCCCCACCAGCGCGGTAAATCGAGCTTGATTTTTCTCACAGTGCCAATTACACATGTTGAAAGATACTCGATTCAAAATAAAATAACCCGCCAAATGTATAATAGGTCATTCTTTGAAGGTCGTGCATTGAATTGATCTGAACAGCGAAAGCGGGCAACCCTTTGTTACGGGGACGCATATAAGTATAGTCTCTATTCTATCTCCAATATTCTCTATTCAATAACCAGAGAAGTTATTACGTAACACATCTTTTGGAACAGTAAATAGTTCCTCTGGGATGTTATTCATTTCAATCGTTGAATCCAAAGCGTGTAGCCATTATACATGTACATACATGTACTCCTTGGTGTAGCGTGATAGTTAACACGGTCATCAGATTAGACTAGCAGTTGGGAATAAATCGAATGTACATGTATAATTTTATGGTTTGAATGCGAATTATGCCAAGAGACCTATTAATTGTTATTTTAGAAAAGTTACAAATATTGTTTAATTCTCATTGTGCGCTCGGAATCAGATGATATAAAAAATGACAATTATGTTAGCAAAATCTTATAAATAAATAAATAAATAAACAAATTAATTAATTAATTAATGAGGAACACTATGAATATTTTAATGTATAAGGTTAAAAAATGATGAACAATGTTTCACACTAATTTGTTGCATGCGTTTTATATCAATGATGCTTGGCAGTCAGACACCAAACGTGAAAATTAACCGGGGAAATTAAGTCTTTTGGTTGGCCTGCGCCACGATTATCAATTTTGATCAACTTAGGTTCATTTGAAGGGAAAGTCATATTATCCAGGATGCAATTTCTGTTTTAATAAAATAAATATGATTGTTTTGAGTCGACAAAGATGCATTTTCAATGCGATCGTAACATCGAATTTTACCAATGTTCATAAGCTAATAAACTCGATCGAAATTATGTTAATTTGTATAGGTCACACACAAAACGACGCCCATCAGATAAACCAGTGCAATTACATTATTACCGTCTTTAACATGATTAATATGCTCCCAACAAGGGAAAATATCATTATGTGAAGCATCCTGGACAGAATACAGTAAGATACTCTGGAGGTAGACGATTATAGATGAATTAAAATGCGCGGAGTAAAAATATGCCCCCTTTTCCAACACACAGAGACTAAATCGCTTTTTAACGAAAGGTATTCTGCAGGACTCGAACCGAGGCGGGGAGAATTCAGCAGATTTCTAGTCCATAGTCCTAAACCACTCGGCCATGCCTACTCATTGAAGCGTCTATCGTGTGCACTAAATAATGAACTAGTGGTGTTTTGGGGGTTTTTTTGAGGGGGGGGGGGAGACAAGTGCGGTGGGATGACTTTCTAAAGGCAATTTTTTTTACGCCTAAGGCTGATATTTTGTCATATGAATTGCACGACGACATCCTCATTTCACGTGAAAATAAAATCGTGTCGTCTACAATAGACCATAGATTCACTAAACTGTGGCAACTGCTGACTGCTAATACATTAGGGCTCGTCTTGTGGTGCTCACTTGAACACAGTCTCCGTGTGGTCTAGTGGGTAAACTCCGGCCACAGAAGCGAGAGGACCCGGGTTCGAGACTGTGTATATTTAATGGTAGTCTTCATGTTATTTTTTATTTCCCCAAACTGTTTATAGTTTCCTGACTTTTATTCATTCCAGTGGACACCAATGAATTCAATATTATTTATTACATGGCACGCTGAATACTGATTCACGCTTGGTTGCACATCACTTAAATACCCATTGAAGAATGTTGAGCTTGTCATTCGATCATTTTGCTGCTGAGCAATTATCGATCTTTAATGTCATTTTTAGAAGACGATTGATAATGACAACGAAACGATTAGGGCCTACATCTATGCAACTGATTGTGTCACAACAAAAATAAACACCCCGTGTAAAATAGGAACTATTTGGGTTGTAAATGGGCTCTAAACACTTTCCATGCGGTTGTTGCTTGTATTGTATATAAACAGCTTGCAAGGTCTATAACAACTCTCTGGTCCAATTAATCCAAAGGATAAATGAAAAAAATACTAGGCATGTATACTTGTTTCAATTTTGAAATATTCTGTGAAATTTTGGAATGTCGTCTGTAGACGCCTGCCGCGTGAAGAGTGTTTATTTAAGTGTAGCACCTTAATATTTCAAACTGATATGAAAATAAAGGAGTAGGTCTAATATAAATAGAAAACATATTTGAATAAAAATCTTGCATTAACACATTTATTGGAATGTAAATTTTTTAAAGGTTATAGGGTTCCCGACATTAAGATGTGAAAAATCTTGGTAATAATGCATTTAAGATACTCTGGTGTGTGTCTGGAGGTAGGCAATTACATCCATGAATGAAAATGTGTGGAGTAAAAATATACGTCATTTCATTTCCCAATACACAGAGACTAAATCGCTTTTTGTAACAAAAGGTATTCAGAAGGATTCGAACCGACGCGGGGAGAATCCAATAGATTTATAGTCTAAAGCCAAAACCGCTCGGCCATACTACTCATTGAAGCAACCGTCGTGTTCAATGAATAATGAACTAGTGGTAGTCTATCGAGTTATTCGACCAAAAATCAGTAACTTTTTTTTTGGGGGGGGGGGGGGCGTATATTTTATTTGAAATATACATAACGTGATAACACACACACTGAAAACTAACAATCAAATGTATATCGTCAGAACTGTTGGAACTCTTGCCCCATATACAGTAAGATGGACTATTAGAGGTAGACAAGTTTTAGGTCAAGCGTTCTGGGTTCTATAATTTTGATCATAATTCATTAACGTTAACACACTTACAAATTTCGATCTCCGAATGATCGAGCCCCAGATCGAGCATCTAATAATGCAACATAATTAACTAAGAGAATCTACGGGATCTTCGTAACAGAAAGAGCTTATCTCTCTAGTTAGTTATCGCGCTAAGACTGACTGAACTGACTATATACTACGAACATTAGGCCTACGTACGTCATTTTCAGCGCCGCCGAAATTATTTTGTTAGAATGATCTTTTTAAAAGTCGGCTTTAATCGCGAGAGGGCGCCATCTCTTTCAGAGTTTCAAAGTTGGCAGAAAGTTGACTACATATATAATATCTACGGTATATTATTTTGTTTATTAAATTTTATTTATTATTTTTAGTTATTTTATTTTTAATTTATATTATATATTTATATTTATAAAAAAAAAAAATTATGATACTTATTTGTAATGAATATTAATTACTAATATGAAATTCATGGTGAATTTGGCAGTAGCGTAGCCAGACGGGGGCAAGGGGGTGGCAGAGTGCCCTTGAAAAAAACAAATTGACATGGAAATTCGGGGAGGCAGCGGAGAATCGGGAAGGCAAAGGAAGGGAAACAAAGGGAGAAGAGGAGACCAAAAAGGAAGGAAAGGGAATGAAACGGACAGAAAGGAGAAAGGAAGACAAGCAAATTAGTTGGGAAATTGCAGTTTTCACGCCGGTATGGGACGCAACGCCCCTAACCCCTCCCCCCCCCCCCCCCCCCCCCCCCCCCTTGCTACGCCATCGGGTCGAACTGGTGTTCACCGGGAGAACCCCTCCCCCCCCCCCCCCCTTGCTACGCCATCGGGTCGAACTGGTGTTCACCGGGATCAAATACCCTTTGCCCCCCCCCCCCCCCTCCCTGACAAGTGGCCCTGGTTACGCCACTGGAATTCGGGATCTCTTGGATCATCTCGGTTCAACCTGGACCACTTCTTTTCAAGCTGGATCATTTCGAACCCAGACGATCCACAATTAACCATGAATATTCATATTGCTAATTTATCTTC